>CM055274.1:97064723-97610132 GCA_029237695.1 Conchocele bisecta
TTGATATTCGTTAAACAAAACACACCACTAGGCCCGCTTTGTTGTCGTCTGTCAAACTCTTGTTACCTAATCTATTTATACGCGTTTTCCAAAGATGATGCGCCGGAGACGATGCATGTATCGAGAATGATTGATATAATAATAAACAAGTATAGTTTACATATATATAGTCTTTTCGGTAAAATCTGGGAATACTATTTCTATTTTGCATATTAACACACTGAAATTACCCTGCGGGTTTTGGAACCGGTACGACGGTTCTTATGGCCATTACATCAAATCAACCACTTACATGTAGCCACCGCAGCTCACACAATCGAGGTAGCCAGACATGATAAACTGGCATCAACACGTAGTTCCGCAAACGCGGAATGTTTATACTATCCTGTAAGAACTTGCATAAGAGTGTCACATAAATCGTGCCAACACGTAGCAGGGTTCCAGAATTGCGCGATGGATTATCCTGCGCGAGTAATTAACACAGGTCAATATGACTTAACCTGCACCTGCGATCAGAGAACATTCAAAAATGTTATTCAGCGGCATTATGTTTATAACATAGATCCCAACGCATTCCCTAATCGGACCAGCGTAATATCCCTTGAGCCATTTTCAGCAAGAATACTGTTTTATGCAGTCTTATGAAAATATGGCAAATACTATTTTTCTAAATAATTTTACTGTGCTGTATCAGAATATTTTATTATTTCAATCTCTATGTGGAGTTTTTTCGCACCATAAACATCCATCTATTTCAAAGGAAATGGCATATACATGCACGGTGTTCCGTTAATGCCATCGTAATATCACTATCGTACTATCGTGATTGTGATATCGCTTTCTGGTTACATCTGCGCATGTGTATTGTTGTCAGCAAAAAGTGCGTTTGTTTTTTAATCAATATCTGTTGGATGCTTTCGCGCTGCATCATATTGAATCGTATAGTATTTCATTTCTTAACGTTGCAATATGCTATCTGGATGGTGTAAGAGCTAATATAGTTTGTGTCGTGATTATTAATGGCTAATGTTTTTCACCGGGTCTGTTCGTATTAACGCAAACGCATCCAAGAAAAAACAAGTATTAAACATATACTTGTTTTAATAGTAAGCTGAAAACGCAATTTTCGCTGACAACAATGCGCATACAATGTACATAAGGAACATGTACCACGATGACGATAGTACGATACTACACGTACGATGACGATTGATACTATTATAATACTACAAGATACCAAGTAGTATAGAGGGAGTCAAAATGATACCACCTGCGGTGGTATCATGTCCAACCCTCTATAATACCCCCACCACCCCCGAAAAATCCAAAAATTGGTTAATGAGAAATTTGTATCCGACAGCAAATTTATGAATTTTGGAGAAAATAATTAATGCAATTTCAATGTGCCGCGAGTGATAGTTTATATTCCAACACCCCATTTTCCTCCTCCAATATAGCTAATTTATTTCGCAGATCAGCAACTAATTCTACCAGCTCTAGTCTACCCGCTACACCTTTAGCCACAGGGCGGAGCGTAGTTGCTTATGTCTACAAAGAGTTTGGGCACTAACGAATTTACAAGGGCATCTGGGGCATTTAAATTGCGGGGCGACACAATGAACTTTTCTACGTCTCGATAGATGCCTTCGTAGATAGTCTTTACACGTAAACGTTTTACAACAAGTCACACACTCCATTATATATATGTATTTTTATATATTCAATTGGACGTCCAATTGAACAGATAAATTTCATAGGTTATATATACAGAAAATATGATAACGCCAGAAATGGAAAGTTTGAGAAGAGAAGCCGAATCTCTAGGGATTACTTATAGTAAACGGTTGAGAGTTAGGGGGTTGACAAAGCTGATAAACTCCACAAAGAATGAGGCGTTTATGAAGCGGTTTACCCGCGCCCACAAACGAGCAGCCTTTAAAAACCTCTCACTAACAGAGGAAGTTGGTAACAGAATTAAAAAAGAAAGTATTGCGGGGTTAAGGGCTAGTGTAATAAAACCTTCAAGCATCAATAATTTGTCCCAAATTAGACACACAGGTCACCAAATACCAAATAATAAGAAAAGATCTATAGTTCGCGCGATAGTGGAAAACTGTGAAGAAATATTGGGGTCACATGATGAAACATTGGAAAAGGTAGAAAATGGAAGACGCGTAGTTACATTATCCTTTCGTTTAAACATTGACATTAACGAGTCTGAACGCATGTCCGATAAACTCGCTCCGTATCTAACAACCAATTTTTATTTGAGATATTCATATTCTTACAAGCTAGAACATATGAAGGAAATTAAAAATGGAAAATCTATAACTTAATGCACAAAATTCTCGGTATCGAACCACTATCATCAATGAAAACCGTTAAAAAATGGCTGTCAGATAAGGAGCAAACACGAATAATGTCCGATAAAATAGACAGACCAAATACAAAGTGGAAGTTTGTAAGATGGGTAGAGGTTTTTGTAAAGCTAATACAGGACAGTAGGGGAATAGATTTGGGACTACAATCCAAAGAAGCAGCAGGAGGAGAACTTCCAGAATGGTTGAAGAATAAAAAAGGTATGTATTCTTTAGATAAGTATAATGACGACCTTTGTCTGTTCAGGTGTCTAGCTATGCATATAACAGGTAAAAGACCTGACAGATGTACAGAAAAAGCGAAAGAACTTAGTAAGCAATACACCGGCAGTAATGTGGTTTCACCAATTCCTTTTTTCAGATATGAAAAAGGTTGAAGAGTTTTTTAAAATCGGTATAGAAGTATATCAACCGACACAAGGTGGTGTTTGGTGGTTGAAAAAGGTACCCGCGCACTATAAGGCAATAGGTAATAAACCAATGACAATAGGACTGTTTAATAATCACGCATTTCTGATAAAAAACCTTAAAAATCTATCTAAAATTTACGCCTGCGATAATTGCAAACAGAAATTCACGAAAGCGAGTAATATGAAGAGACACGGACCGAAATGTATGAAAGATGAGACAAAAGTAATATGCGATGGTAATTATTTAGAGCGCCCGCGTTCGTCGTTTGAAAAAGCGTTTTACCCAAAAAGTTCTAACAGCTATGGGGCGATCGATGGGATGTACTCTGTGGAAAAGCAGGAGGGAATTCACATTCACCACGAACAGTGTGGACACGGGGGTGAAAGATGTATTTTAGGAGCTCCAGTAGATGGATACTGTCCAGAAACCAATACAGTATATCAATATCACGGCTGTTACTGGCACGGGTGCGAGATTCATGCAAAGCATAGAAAAGAAGAACGCGCATCCACTATGAGAAGAGATAAATGTATTAGAAGCAAAGAATTCAACCTAGTAGTTATGTGGGAATGCGATTTCCAAAGAACGGGTAAAGATATAAAGATCGGTTGCGACACTACTCTTTATCCATATCAGATAGTATATGATTTTGAGGCGTATCTCCAGCCAGAATTTGAAACTATCGGTAATAGTTTAGAATACGAGGCCGAGCACGTTCCGGTAAGCGTTAGTATAGGAGATAATTTCTCAGGAACAGTAACTCATATTTGTGATAAAGATCTTGCAAAACTTATAGAAAAATTCGTAGAAGATTTGAAAGTCAATGGAAAAGCTATAAGAGAAGAAGTATGGTTAAGATATGGGTTTAATACAGAACATTTACGTAAAAACCAAATCACCAAGATCGAACAGTGGATATATCAAGTACCGGTTATAGGTTTTAGCAGCAGTAAGTACGATATATACTTAATAAAGAAATATCTAGTAGGTGAACTGGCATCAACAACAAAGAAAGTAATGGTCGGAAAACGTGCAAACGCAACAATATTTCTATTTACTCCTTAGATTTCTTGATGTAATACTTTATCTAGGACCTGGTGTAAGTTACGATAGTTGGATAAAAGCCTACGACTGCAAAGGACAGAAATCTTTCTTTCCTTACGAGTGGTTCGATTCTCCAGACAAACTGGATTACCCAGGACTACCGGATATAGAGAATTGGTATTCCAAACTATCTGGGAAAATGTTAATAGATGAAACAGAATTAAGTAAATGTCGTAGAATTTTCGAAGAAAATAATATGAAAAATTTCAGAGAGTGGTTGAAATATTACAACGATTTAGATGGTGGGATATATGACCGCCACTAAAGTACTGCTATACGCGCCACTGTTGAAATGGTATTTAAAACACGGCCTAGAAATAACGGGAGTTCATCGTGTTTTAGATTATATTAGTGGTAAACCCTTCGAATGGTTCGCGAAAGAAGTTAAAGCCGCAAGACGAACGGGGGATGTAGAACCAAATAAGAAACCAGTAGCCGACATAATGAAATTATTATGAAACTCGTGTTGTGGAAAAATGATAGAGGCAACTGAGAGACATTTAAATACGACATATACACAAGACGAAACCTGTGTTGACAAAGCATTAAAATCTGCATTCTTTGACGATTTGGAAGAGATAGGAGATGCGTACGAAATATCTTCCCGAAAACCCCGGTGTGCAGTAAAGAGACCCTTCCACTGTGGAAAAGCGGTTTATCAACTAGCTAAATTGAGAATGTTGGAATTTTACTACGAATTTCTAGACAAATACGTAAAAAGAGAAGACTTTGAATTAATACAGATGGACACGGATAGTATGTATATAGGAGTTAGTGGAAAAACAATAGAGGAATTGATTAGACCTAACTTACTAGACGAGTTTGAAAAAGAAAAAAAGAAATGGTTGGCTTGGGATAAATGGAGCCAAAGAGAGCCAGAACTTTTCAAAATGGAATTCAGCGGATATAGGACGATAGCGTTATCTAGTAAGTGTTATTTCGTAGACAAATTTAATTCAATTAATGTTGATAATTCTAAATAATTAATTAATAAAAACTCTGCGAAAGGAAGGTCCAAGAGAACTAACAATTTAAATTGGGATAAATATAAACGAGTACTAAGTGAAACTACAGAAGATGGAAAACACATTATATATGTAGCACAAAATAGAGGATTTAAAATTAAAGACGGTGTTATGAAAACGTACTGTCAAAAAAAATTAGGACTTTCGGCGTACTACGATAAAAGACGCGTGTTACCAGACGGAATACATACAGAACCTTTTTAATAAATCAATCTAAAGATCCGGGGGTAGCTGGGTGTCAGAAGGCACCGCAAGAAGTTCTTTGCGAACAAAACCGCGAGATGGACCATCAGTCAAATAGTAGAGCACGGGCTCATCGGGTTTGGTAATAGATCTATCCAGATGATATACACTGAGAGACCACACGGGATCAGTCGCGCGGCGGCTGCCACCTTCCAGCTCTCCCGGTTGATAGAGGTACCGGACGTCAACATCCGATGGAAGCCGTTGCTCCTCTAAACCAACGGGTCGCCCGCGCGAGACGGCAGAGGGCTTGCTCGTCACCCTTTTAGACTTGATGGCATCTACGGGCTTCTTGTCGATCAATCTGGTCACCTCTCCATTCAGTGCGGAGACCACGGCGGGCAGCCTGGCCACCCACGCGGTCGATCGCGTATGAGGGCTACAAGCTCTATGGCATATTGATGGCCGAACAGCCTCTCAGCCAGGGTTCGATTGAATCGCTCCACGATTCTCTGGTCTCGGTGGATGTTGACGCGGCCGCGTCTGACAGAAACGTTGTGTTTAGACAATAGATGAGAGACCGCGCCCATGAACTCGTGGCCGGGATCGACCTGGAGAAGATTCGGCCATTTCAGAGGACTCCTCTTATATATTCGGGAAAGAGCCTCTGCCACCTCCTTAGACTCTTTAGTGGCCTACGGCTCAGCCCCCTTATAACGACTCGCTACGTCAACGATTGTCAGTGCGTACTTGTACGTCTTGCGACCGACGCGATCGTGAGGGAGAAACAGGAGATCCGCTTGGTGAACTTGGTTCGGCACCGGGCGCGGAATATTGTGAGGCTCGGGTAAATAGATTTGCCAGATGGCCTGCTTCTTGAGCCATTCCTTGGTGGCGTTTTCAGAAACCTTGGTCGCCGCCGCGAGGTTCTTGATGGCCGCGAGTCCCTTCCAGTAGCCGCGGGGGCTGTAGTACGTGTTTGCTACCTTGCGCGCCAGGCGAACCGATAGTTTGGTATCAAGTTTGCGTGAGTCCATCGTATGCGAAGTATTCTAATATATCGGACAATCTCCAACATGCCCTCATCAGATCGGCCGGTAACTGCGTCGTTAATAATAAACCTTTGTTGGAAGTTTCGCTGCAGCCCCAATCGCGTTTGGGTTGGAACAGGAGAGGGAATTCTGGGGAATCTAACATCCGCTTTGCGAAAAGTGTGGCCGCTTTTTCGTCCTCGCGCCACGTCTCGAGAGAATCTCGGGCCAGACTAATCATACACTTTGCACCAGGTAAACGGTGTTTAAGGGCCGTGTGTCCTACATCAATCAGAGCAAAATAAAGTTCGTCAACTAACATCGTTCTATATATATATATATATTTAAAAAAAAAAGTTTTAAAATAATTATTGATTATTTCAATCTCGATTGAATATAGTAGCTGACGAGACCCGTCGCAAACATTCCCACGACGATGAACGCGATCTCGCGGTCTATTTGGGCCTCTGACGGTACATAGAAATCTGAATTTGGGGCTCGCGATCCAGCGGCGAGAGACTTTTCTGTGGATATGCCAGCGCGTACTCGCGGTTGGCTTCTTCAACGTTCTGGAAAGTTTGCGCGGCGTGATTCTCGCGGAGAAGCTCTTCGTTGACCCAGTCCAGATGGGCGGTTCGTTTTTTCGACCATGCTTCCTTTGCGCTCTGGAGTTGTTCTACAGCTAAATCGTGACGCTTGCGCTCCTCATCCACGTCCGAGCTTCTCATTTTCGAGAATATAAAGTTTCTACCGCTGAACGCCAATGCATTTAAAATCGCACCACCTATCATTATTCCGATCGAAGCCATTTTATTTCCATATATTAACGGGTAGAATTCCAGCTTTAATTAGATAATCTCGGGTCCAAACTGCGACCGCTACAACTAAAGTCACGA
Source organism: Conchocele bisecta (assembly GCA_029237695.1). NCBI lineage: Eukaryota > Metazoa > Mollusca > Bivalvia > Lucinida > Thyasiridae > Conchocele > Conchocele bisecta. The sequence continues at coordinate 97,071,752 of CM055274.1, forward strand.
GCCCTACGTCTCTCACAGTAAAGTCCAATTTGAGAGCGGACCCTCCTAAGGCCATCTTTGCTAGTCTAGCATACCCGATACTGAGACCCGATATCACCACGGCGTGATAAAGCGCTATCACTATCATTTTACCATCTTGTTCAGCCATTGTTATAATTATTGCATATAAAAGGGATCGCGATCAATGTTTAAATGGGGTGCATCCAATTGCGATTGGTGTTTCATAACTTTCTTCGGAACCGCCTTCAACACTGTTGTGGGTTGTTTCGAAAGGTATTTCATCACACACAGGGTGCCCACAACTGTGAGACCCCCACCAATAACCCACGGGATGATTTTCCAATAAGGTTCAACAATGTTGAGGTAATAGGGGGTAGGAGCTACAGCAATTCGTGGATTGGGGGAGAAACAGCTGCCAACGGGCGTTTTGCTGTTTCAACAGTAATCGGGGATTGCAACGACCGTTTGGCATCTCGAAGCTCGGCGAGTATTTTATCTTGTTTAACTTTTCGGGTGGCAGCCGCCGCCCGCCCAGCTGCCTGTCTGTTTGGGTTTTTATGTTGTGTAATCGGGTTCAACTCCAATTTCGATTGAGATGGAGGTGCAATCGGGTTCAACTCCAACCCTGTTGGAGTTGGTGCAATCTGGGATTGCTGTTCCGTCACTCTCGCAGGTGTGTCTTGTGTCATCATTTTCTGAGCTTATAGTTCGTGGGCATATATGTCCAAATTGACAGTGTTTTCCCGTGGTCAACGCGGTTGTCAGTGGAGCTAAGTACATTCAAAATCGTGATAAATTGTAAGAGTGTGTCCTAAAAAAAGGTCAGTCTCTAGATCGCGAATCAATCCCGCGGTGTTTGGTATCGGGAGAAGTATACTAACGGCGGTTACGTACAAATGAATAGCAGCCGATCCAAGAGTTTTGTCATCTCCGCACCTAACCTAGATTCGTATCGCGCATACATTTTATCAATCTCCGCATCTGACATCTTATCCACCTGACAAACTGAGAGACGCCTACAGAGATAATGCTCCGATTGTCCCCCAGCAACCAGCGCAGCTAGCCGCTCTCGTCGCGCAGCATTTTCATTCGTATCGGCAGGTGTTGCACTCAACCCAATAGAAATTGGAGTTGAGGTTTCATTATCTTTCAGGAAAGATACCGTGTCGGCAGTCGGCGTTGAGGTTTCTTCCATTAGCTGATCGAGAAGTTCGTCGCAGTTCATTATTGTTAATTTTCTTAAAATTAATTTAACTATACTGACAAGTCTCATAAGTCTAACATATTGCCAAGCGCACCACCCGATACTTATGATCACCGTTATGCTCGCAACAAAGCTCGCAGCGGAGCACCAAATTGTTAACAATTGCTCAGCATTGTTAAGCATTTTCTCAGCATTGTTAAATATTTGTTAAGCATTGTTCAACATTGCTCAGCAATTTCTCAGCATTTGTTCAACATTTGTTAAGCATTGTTCAGCATTGCTCAGCAATTGTTAATTTTCTTAAAATTAATTGTTCAGCATTTGTTAAGCATTTGCTAATTAATTAATAACTTTATAAACAGTTGGTTGATCAGTCTTTAGCAAAAGCTTGGCGTGCTTAGTTTCCGAAAGCATCTGTCTAACCTCCAGGCACTCCTCGCGCGTTGGGATAACGTCGTTCTCTCGAAGACATTCATCGAATGAGTCTCGGTCCTTGCAGTGAAAGAGGGCGACCCATTTCGTTTGCTCGCGTAGATCCTTGAGGACGGCGTTGTACTTTTGAGTGGAGATCCATACGCTTTGCCTCGCATGGCGGCAAGAAAATGCGAGCTCAGAGAGCATGTCCTTCTTTTTGGTCATCGCCGCCTTGGCCGAGCAATCGTCAATCACGTATAGGGTGGGCTCACCCTGGAATCTTTGGTAGAATACACGCAGCCAATCGTGAAGCCTGTCGCCGGGGTCAATAACGTATACCTCAGGGTCGGTCCATATCCACGGGCGCCGCTGATAAGTATCATTGTGCCACACAGTGGGACACAGGATCACAATGTGTCGAAAGGCACCGCGGTAGGACCCCTCGAGTAAGTCGAGGATGAACACCGTTTTTCCACATCCTGTCTGCCCACATATTATGGTAGAGTGGGCATCTCCAATCGTGAATTGGTATTGATTTTTAGTAGATCGCTGATACGTATCGGCCATCTTCGATGTTCAGTTGTGCGTCTGTAATTATATATAAGTACACGTTCAATGCGCCATTTCCATCTGCCTCTTTGGTTATCTGGATCGTCACACCCTCGCTAGAGTTCTCAACTTGACGTCCGCTACCGTGCATTTGGTCGTCGTCGCTGGCTCGCATGTCTAGCCATAACGCGTATTTGGTAGTCAGGAACTCCGCGAGGGAGACGGCCGATAGCTGCAGGTCTTTGGCAACCGCGGCAACCTCCGGGGAACGCTTAGAGCCGGAAGCAAACTGCTTTCTGACTTCGTCCCACTGCTGGTGCGCGCGAAGATCCGCGCTGTAGAGTTGATTGGGGACTCCCTCGATCGTCACCTCGACCTTTGTGATTTTGGGGTTATATAATGTGTCGGTTTTTCTAGCCCCGAGCGCGAACCGACCCTCCTCGAACAGCATCAGTATACCTTTCATCGAGCGGGCGGGTACGTTGACATTAATATTCCACATTGTGTCACTTTTGTCTTTCGTCATCTTGCGGTGGCGAAGAACTCGGTCGTAAAGTATGGCAACGCGTCCGGCATACTGGGATCTGATCAATCGCGCGAGTTCGGGCATCGTGACCATGTCGTACACAGCGAAACATTGTCGATCGTATACTTCGATGCCATGTCGGTGGCTATGAGAGCTCGGCCATAGTCGTTGAACGGTAGTTCATATTCGAGGCGGTCCGCCAAAGCACTCTGATAGTATGGCATGTGACTCTCCAGCAACTCAAAGTCGAGCGGGATGTAGAAGCGGTTGCCGTAAGCGGCCGCGATCGTGTTGTCGCTCGCGACGTTATCTGCCTTGTTACCAGCCCCGATTCTAAGTTTGGTTACGTTCTTATTTCGGCTGGTGTCAATACCCTGATAGTCCGCGTTTTCGCGCTCTTGCGCCGTCTTCCACAGGTCCTGATAGCAATGGTAGACGTCGCTGTCGTCGATCGACATCACCTCATTACCAGAAATCTTTATCATGGTCTTCTTGACGATGGCGCGACCCAGGTTCTGAACGACGGTTCGGTCCGCGTCCGTCGACGACAGCGAAATAGTGAAAGCGAGGCGAACAGTACCCGGCACAATGACGTCGCTAGCTCCGAGGTTGGGGAAGCGGACTAAGAGCTGCTGGTTCTGGTCGATCGTCGATGGGTTGTTCGTAATAACAACACTCTGTCTCACGCCTTTTGTCCCGAGGGGCTCACGCAGTCTGCGGTATGGATTGAGTTTGCGACCGTATTGACTCGAAGACATAATTTCAGTGAAAATAAATAACTCTATTAAGCCCGTATGGTTTTGTCTTTAATACATAATTATATAATTATAAAGATGGCTGATTACGATATTGACATGGATGAAATCGGCAGAGACGATTACCTCGATGGTGATGATGATGATGATGAAGAAACACCCTTCATAGAAACTCCATTTCCAATCCAATCGCAATTGGGGGAAATAAGTGGCGCTACCAACACCGTTGATCTACGTCAGGAATTAGTCAAGTCAACTGTAGACGACTACTACAACAATTTGGCAGAAAAAGGTGTGGTCCCATCTGTCGGCCGCGACTACTCCAAGTTCGAATTGGATATGCGTGGTAGGTTGCGACTAAAAGCATCAAATGTCCCGATCGTCAACATGAGGACCGGAAAACCCTTATCGCTGAACACCATTGCTGGAAACCGGGTGGCGGTGGCGAAATCTATAGAATGAACTAGGATTCGTAGATTGGGCGCGTGGTAAAACAATTATGCCGACCCGCGCTGTAGAGACCCTACATTCTACAGACGAAACGATGGCGAAGACGGCCGCCGCGATAGAAACTGTCGAGATCAGCGAGGTCCCTCGTGTAGCCACCGACGCTATTCACACAATGGAGCTCAGCGAAAGTGAGATAGACGGAATACTCAGGACGATGAATGACCTACCGTTACCTCTTCGCGAACTCCGGGGACTCGATAAGGCTATGCAAACAGTCCGGGGCGAATTGGTCCATAACCTCGCCAAACTCACGGCGCTGGATGAACATATCGCGATAGAAGAAAGAAAACTTGGGGAAGCCCCTGATAGATAATCTACCGAGATGATCACCGAACGCCCGCGGTCGTTGTGGGACGAAAGAGCAGATCGCTTAGAGGCTGCATCGGCTTGCCGTGTGGCGCTCCGCACCCAAATAAGTCGGATCCGCGAAACAATCTCGAGGGTTCTGCACGAGGAGACGACACTCGGTGAGTGTCTTCGCACTCTGTTCAGAGAGCAGGGTGTCACGATAGCAAGCATCCCCGTTGCTATCGGCATGACTATATCGACCATAGTTCTAGCTTTCACTGGTGGTGCGGCGCCACCACCCGCGCCAACACCCACACCACCACCCGCGCCCTCTGGTGGAGCCAAGGAGTGGGTAAAAAAACAACTAAAAGCCCTCGCCAGTCTCCTGGCTAAATTAGCCGAAAAGGCGGCTGCCGCACTACCTGGACTGATCGGAAGTATCGTTTCTTACTTGCTATCTATATTAGCAAAAACGGCCGGATTGCTCGCCAAAACTACTTGGGCTTTAATTATGGCAATCGCCGGTCTCTTACTTTTACTCTCTCGAGAGATCCTAAAACCAAAGCGCAAATAGTCCGATCACCACGAGGGCAACGACGAGCGCTAATTTCCTCCTCCTCGTGTGTTGTGCTTCCAATCTCGATTGGTGTTTCCGCTCCTGTTCCCTCAGCACTGTTGACGATTGACTTGGGGGGACTCAATTCGTGAATTGGGGGTGCTGGGTTCAACTTCAATCCCGATTGTGTTGAGTGAGGCGCATCCAATCGCGATTGGCTTGGGTTTTTATGATGTCTTGGTGGGGGGTTTGATGATATCCGCGTTCACGTTCCCGTTGTGGCCGATTTTTTGATTGATGGTGGCGATTACGATCTGATTATTGTAACCGTCAAACGGGTCGTCTCGTAGTATCATATTGCTCGGCGCCATATAAAGACCTATTCCAAATACGTAAGTCTACTGGGGTGCTGGCATTCTGCAAAACGTCTTGATAATTCTGGATCGCCTTCTCCAGGTCCACCTTAGCTGAGATGGCGTCCTCTACAAGTGCCAAGAATTGTTTTTGTGCATCAAACGCCGTTCCCGTGCCCAGTATAGAACTGCGAGTTTGCTTCTGTGCGCCGAGGATGGCCCAGACGTACGTGCGAATGGAGTCGTTGAGGCGAGTAACCCCGGCCTGCGTGAACCCTAGACCCTTATCTAACATAAATGTGCCCCACACGTCCTGAACCTCAGCAGCCTGCTGTATGTAATCGACGTGAGCCCGTTTCGGAGGTAACCAAATGCAGGATGAGACACCGCAGTGCCGACCTCCAGACACTTCCGGCCCGAAGGTCATCGTCGCGGGGTCAAAATTCCCGGCGTTCCGACTGACAATGTGGTCGCCGGAGTGATCGTGTCTAAAATCAGTCTGCGTCCAATTCCCGGACTGGCCCCGAATGAGAACGTCCCCGAGGCCGGTGCTGGTAGGAAATGCTTTCTGTCTCCAGTCCGCGTCTTTTGAAACATTAAATTCGTTACACAGTCTTTCAAACGCCATACGGTCGTATGTGCTGGAAATTGGATCCCAGCCGTCGTCTTGAGGTAGTGGGATACCTAGTTCTTTGAGAATCCTCCTAATGGTGTGATACACATGAAAGTTGTAGACACTTGCAGTTGCACACCATACAGCGAAATTTAGCTGGTTCTGCCAGAAGTTCATCGGTGTTGCTTTCCACCTATTTACGGCCTCCATTGTTTTAATCTTGGGCAGCCTATATTGTTCAAAGATGTCGGGAAAGTTGGTGGTAAAGCCACTGTCCGGTCTGACCGTTACAGTTGGGTGTACAAGGGGGTTCACAGCGTCTTTTTGTGTGTATTTACCTCCGACCGCGTACTTTGCATTATAATTGAAGCTAAATGCTTTGGTATCCATTGAAAGATATTATTATGTTTGCTACTATCACTAATGTTCAAAAAGAGAGTTGTGAACTTCAAAAATCAATCGACAACTGCTGCGGAAAACGCCGGGTGGGCCTCAGATCAATCACCTTCACGGTTGGATGGCAGAATGTGGGAAAGAGTGAAGGGTTTTACTATGTGAAGGATGAACAACAATTCGGTGTAAAGCTGCCTCACGGACTGTGGGGAATAAGACAGCTCAAAGATTGTGTCAACTCAGAGCTTGACGGTATAATCAACCTCACAGTATCGAAGGCTACCGGGCTCACAACAATGACCATCAGCCCTGATAGTAAGGTAGTGGTCTCCCCGGGGTTGGGTATTCAACTCGGTTTTAGAGAGACATACTCCGCAAATAAAGGAGTGTTTACCCCGGGTGAGTACGTCGGTGATAACCCGGTGGACTTCGCCTTCACGAAAACTCTCAGGGTGCACCTGGATCGGGTGAACACATCGTACAACACGGTAGACGGATCCCCCAGCACATTACTGAAAACCGTGCAAGCCAGCGACTGTTTCTTTGGGGATACGGTGACCTTAGACTTCCCACACCCCGAGATGAAAGTTTTAGAATCGGGGCACATCCACGAATTTACGGTCTCTATTTTCGATGATCAAGCGAGAAAGTTGAGTAACTATTACTCGATTTCGGTCGTTCTCGAAATTTCCATTTGAGCATAGGTGCCCAATATTATAATTTAATTTAAATAAAATTAATTATTATGAGTATATACGGACCAGGTAGTTCTTCCAATTCCAATCGGGATTGGGTGACAGATTCAAAGAATTTGGAACCGGCAGAAGGGGGATTCGTCCCGACAGAGAGCGACTTTTTAACTACCAGAAAAACCAAGGCCCTGATCAATAAAACTGTATCGAAGGCCACAAACGGGATTCACAATAGTATAGCAGATGTTGAGTAGAAGTGCTAACGGCGACTGCACAAGTTGGGGAAGAGGCCCGGGCGAAAATTGAGTCCGAACGGATATTGAAAAAGATCAGGCGACCCTTGCGGTGGCTTATAAGGTGTTGCGCTCAGAGGACTCTCTCATCAGAGAAGCAGCACTTACTAAACTAGGAGGAAAAATAACAGAATTTGAGGGGGTCCGAAGGGGGTGTTGAGGGGGTCCGAACGGATATTGAGAAAGCCCGAGAAGACAGCAAGGCGGCCCTTACGGAGGCTTATAAGGTGTTGTGCACAGAGTACTCTCTCAACAGAGAAGCATCACTTACTGAACTAGGTGAAAAAATAACAGAATTTCAAAAAGAGGCCCGGTTGGGGGTTTAGAAATACCAGGCGGCCCTTACGGAGGCTTATAAGGTGTTGCGCCCAGAGGACTCTCTCATCAGAGAAGCAGCACTTACTAAACTAGACGAAAAAATAACAGAATTTCAAAAAGAGGCCCGGTTGGGGGTTTAGAAAGCCCGAGAAGATCACCAGGCGGTCCTTATAGAGGCGTATAGGGTGTTGCGCTCAGAGGGTCGGGCGGGGATTGTGGGATTAGGAGCCCGATTGGTTGAATCTATCCGCGCCGTTGATGAATCACTTGTCGCGGTTGATGATAAAGTAAATCGAGTTCGTAAACGCGCGAACAAAGCACTTGAGGAGACCTCTGAAAAGATTCGTGCTGAGGCCCATACCTCTATCGGGGGGCTTGCCGGATTGGTGAAAACATTGAAAACGCAAAAACGTGTCATCACAGTATGGGCTGAGAAGCGGGGCCCCTTGAATGAGGGGCTCTATGAATATTCGTTCGGTGCCAACGCGACCAATAAATATGGGGGGTACGCCATGACAGCTCCAGGTACACTTCTCCGAATGTCGGTCTGCTCGGTTAATGCTAATGGTAAACCTGTGGGCGCGGTCATCGTAAATCTTGTAGTGGATGGTGAAGAACGGGCAATTGGAGTCAATAAACTCGCTGGAGATAGTTCGGGGGTGGTTTTGTTCGATGGTGACAATCCAATTAGACTTTCAGAAGGTAATATTATTAACTTTGTTACGAAAATCGCTGACCCCGCGAGTTCTTCCACTATTGTTACATTGTTAATTGAACTTGATTTATAATGAACGAATCACCGCTTCCGATTGTCAATACCAATCCATCAACACTTTATCCAATTGTCAATACCACTCCATCAACACTGTATCCAATTAACGAAAGAAGTTCAGATTTTAGGTTGAATAATATCGTCGCTATGCAGGATATTTTAGTTAGAGAATGTGCAAATAGAAAAAGACACGCTAAAAAATATAAGCGAGAGGCGAACATAGCTGAAGCATCTAGTACGGTTCTGGCAAGTTTATCTGTAATGAGTGGTGCGGGGACTGCTGCAACGCTAGCTACAATTGTAACGGTTCCACTTGCAGGGGTTTTGAGTGGAATTACCGTTTTATCTGGAATACTTTGTATGGTAATTAGGGCGGCGGGTGGAAAACTCGAGAAAAAAAGTAGAAAACATGATAGAATATCCGTTCTCGCTAAGTCTAAGAAAAATAGCATCGACGTTGTAGTGTCCAAAGCGTTGGCCGATAAGAAAATATCAAATTTAGAGTTTGAATCCGTGGTGGAAGAAATGGGGAGACATGAAGAATTAAAAAATGATATTAGAATCAAAGCCCGCGACACCATGCCCAAAATTGAGTGTACTGATTGGGATAAATTTAGGGTAAAACTTGGAAATAAAGTCGGAGGAAATGTTACAGCACCACCATCCTGAAATTGTGATATTTTAGTAAATAATTTTTAAAGCAGTAAACAAATTTTACATACCTATACAACATGTGTTTTTCGCTGAGAATTACGCCGTAATCGTATAACAAATTCATCCGAGCATTACGTTGTAATCGCCTCACTAAGTGTTTATAACTAACCTGTGTACACACCTTCTGTGTACACACGTTCTGTTAAATCAATAGCCGTTTACATACCACCGATAAGGAGAAATACACTCGGCTATAAATAGCCGTCTGTTTACCTGTGCTATAAATCATAGTCGTTTACATACCACCGATAAGAGAAATACACTCGGCTATAAATAGCCGTCTTGTTTACCTCGGCTATTGATTTTACACATGTTGGTTGTATAGTTATGTAAATTTGTTTACTGCACCAATATAATTAATTAATATTAATTGTTCAGCTTTAAATTATTATTATTTTTTACAAAATTGATAAAATGACGAACCATCCCGGAAATTCGTGAACCTCTCTATGTGTTTATAAATAATTATAATTTGCACACCATTTATATGTTGTATAGGAAACTGATGAGCATATATACGTTTGTTGACCTTTCAACAATTGGTCTCATCTCGTGTGTGCCATGTTGTTGATCCGGTATGACGTCCGTCTCGTCTGTTTAATGGTAGCAGTCTAAATATGTGTGAATTTGGTGATGGAATTGTATAGCTCAAAGGTGCCGGCCTCAAATATTTCTGCCTAAGAGCTTGCAATTCCATCACCAAATCACAAAATAGGCTCGCCTTACTTCGTCGGTTTCTCTGAATTGAGGAATTGGCAATGGGGTTAAAGACGACCCGTAAAACTAGACTGTGAGCCAACAGATGCGTGGGCTTAAGAAAGGTCCCAACACCCCGGTGGCTGGGTGCCGGCTAAGAAATCTGCCCAGTCGCTGGGGGTGTGTGCACGAGTGGAGGCTTTTGCTATTTTTCGTTGTGCTTGTTCAATATTAATTGTTCAATATCTTTAAAAGCGATATCGTAGAAATGTATATTCGTAAACGAATCGTTTGGTTTTAAAAATGTTATATAATACACCCTAGTTTCATATCCTATACGCATTATCCGTCTTAATGTCTGTATTGCCTCTTGTATAGTTCGCATAATTGCCGGTATAATATTGTAAATGCAACGTTTTTATCGGAGCGTAATAAATTACGCTGATATTTCATGTATTCGATATTTTTAGTGTTTTCAATTTATAGAATTTATATACAGGACGATAACCCCTGTATTCTTCGTATAATTCTTCAACACATCTATTAAAAACTTTCAATTCACATTGTATTTTATTATCCATTTTTTCTAATAATAGTGGTATAATTGATAGTGTTTTTTTGTTCAATTTCCAATATAATTGGGAGTACAATATCATTTTGACTCCCTCTTTTCAAAATTATTTTCTCCAAAATTCATAAATTTGCTGTCGGATACAATTTTCTCATTAACCAATTTTTGGATTTTTCGGGGTGGTGGGGGTATTATAGAGGGTTGGACATGATACCACCGCAGGTGGTATCATTTTGACTCCCTCTATACTACTTACCACAATGACGATTGTGGTAACACAATGACGATACTACGAGTGTATGAAAACGATATTATGATACGACGATGTAAATGTATCTAAACTATTGATGGGGTTCATCCTTACCGGAATCTCGATATCCCTGGTTTTGCCCTCAGATACATGTTTGGCTTTCTCGTTACCTGAGAACTTAATCCGGTTATACCCATTACAAAGTAGTCAGATCAGTATTAATCATATTACTTTTAGATAGTGTAGCTAAGTGACTCTGTTGTGGTGGGGACCCGGTACCAGATCAACATACTTGTATGATAATTTCAGAGCTAAATATTCATTTTTACTAAACTTATTCGATTCTGAGTTTGGGATTCCCCACCCACACTCCCATCCATACAGGTGAAATAGTTGTTTCGACCCAGTTGACTGGCCTAAAATGACCTTAGCTGTTGGTAGGCCATTATCCACCTTTAAATAAAGTAAATACACACATACTTTCTAGTTGTGCCTTGCTATTTCATGGTGCATGCATTACATAATAATTAAGTAGATATATATGTAACGTTACATAAAACAGCACTAGTAATGTAAATACATGGCTTTTAAATGTTGTCATTGCATGCATTATGATATTGAATACTGAAATACATGAAACAACAATCGGTCAGATAGCCAGACATTGAAAGCACAAAACTCCTGCCACCTCTCTCATAGAGTGTGGGCATATACAAGCACTGTAAAGTTGTAATTTTCATGTATTTTATGTGGTAATTTTTATTTTCGCTCATTACGCGTGCACACATATTCGTGAAAAAAAATAGAAAGTATGTTTCTAAATCGTGGATATTCCCCGGTGGCATACTGGACTCTAACTGGAAAGACTCTTACAAACTTTTCGACGTAAATGTACACGGGCGGACAGACGGACCCTCAAGAGCAACGCAATATGCCCCCTTGCTATCCCATATGGGGCATAATATCCAGGGAAATAGTACCCGTAAATATGTAGCCAAATCATGCTTTTGTTTATCAAGGTGGTGGCTCCGTCAATAATTCGTTTTCAGTAAATAAAAGCTTGAACTAATGTTTTGAACGGACACACACACACAGGCATTGGAGCACACACTAGCGCACATATGTACACCGACACAATATTTCACCATATAGCTGTCATTGTGATCACCAGCAGAGCAAATAATCTGCAATGTTTTCATGCAATCGGATAGTCTCGGTGCTTTAGACTGGTTCCCGGCAGTATTGCTATGCTCTATTGTACGATACTATGATGACGATAGTACCATACTACGATGACAATAGTTCGAAGCTACGATAACATAGTATTATACACGACGACGATAGTATGATGCTACGAATACCATGGTATGATACTACGATACGACGATGACGATACTACGATATAATATCGCAGTATCGTCATCGTGCTATCGTGATCTCGCTTCATCGTCATCGTAGTGTCGACTTACCGTAGTATCGACCCGATAGCGATATTACGATGGCCTAATCGGAACACAATGTATTCATAATAATGTTAAAACTGCCATATAACGGATTACAATAGGAGAGTCAGATAGTAATCACCATTTTCCTACACTTAACCCATATATTCTGATAATGTTCGCTAAATAGTTCGGGCAGTGTTGTTTATTCCATGAATAATGATTCCCCAAGATATTTGTCGGGTATTTTCAGCCGCGGCCTTTGGTATTAGTTGAGACGCAGTATTATGAACTTTCCGCAACAAACTGTAGCAGCACCAGAGAAAGCATGTTTGAAAGATTAATTGCTGAAATATTAATATATTTACGTAAATGAGAAGTCAATGCACAGAACCTGTGAACTGTATGTGACAATATGAGTATCATGAGAGAAATGCATGTGAACTATGAAGAAGTTCAGTGGAAGGAATAATTTGATAAGAAACATACAGTATTACCCCAATTATGATATTGTAATATATGTGTCATGCGTAGTACTACGTGTGTGCTTGCATATTGGTTTCCGTTTAACGTGCCGGTGAATATTTTAGTCGCAATACATTACAATATGCGTTTTATCAATCCGACACCCATTCGATGCCAGACAAAATCATACTTCGGCCGCCGGCTGATGAAAATGTCATTACGGCAAATGTGATCAAAGTAGGCTATTATCATTATCTGTACTTTTACTCACAAAGTACTCAACATAGTTATTTCCATAACTCATGTCAATCAATGTTGTTCTGAGACATATACGGACTGAAGTGTTACTTGCGTAGGCCATGATCAAACTGTGTGAATGTGCAGGCTGATACAGATAAGATCAAGTTTTTGATAATCTTACCTTATTTCACCATTACCTTATTTCACACATCATCCATTTGACCCTGTTGTATCATTATCCGTTCATAACGGTCGCACTACATGTGTATGTAATTGCATTAACATTGGTACTTGACCGCCACATGGGGTTATATACACGCACCATATTATCGTTCGTCACGCATTACATGTACACCGACACTGTACTGCAGAGGTACCAGGTGGTACATATCCCGGTTCAGGCGCATTGGGTTTGCCGGGTAATTTAATATGCAGGATGTTCCCACCATACTGCTCCAGTTCTTACCAATTAAAAGTAGTGAAAGCCAGTATAGTCTATATCCACAGGCAGTATTGTGCATAAATCATAAAATTGACTAGTTAAATGCTGACCATGTTTTGATCAACTGCTCAATGTATATACAGTTTGCTATTCTACTGGAGAAACTATCTGTCTTAGCTAAGAAAATGTGAACAGAAGAACACCTTTTTTTTCATTTTTCTAATTCGTTTATTCACGCAGGTCTTATACATATGACATGAGGAACATATCTATGACACAATGACTATGCATGGAACAAGTAATATGCTAAATACACGTAAATATAATTATATCGACATGTTCAAATATGTAACTCCAGTTTGGTCAATTTTTGAGATATGTATAAGTATATTATTAAACTAGAGAAAGTGAGCAGGGGCTCACGTATACCCCCGGCCGCCGCCTTGACCGACAAATAAAAACGTTAACGCAAATATTTATAAAAAAACTTTAACGCCAGTTTCCAAGTACATGTAATTTGATCTTGACCTTGGGTATGGTATGGAATGAAAATATGGATGATGATAAGGAAGTATATAAAGTTTGAAGTCAATCGGACATACCGTTGCAGAGATAATGGGTCCCCGAAAACTTTAAGGCAAATTACCGACGCAACTTTCTAAGTAATTTGACCTTGACCTTTGATATGAAGGCCGCATGAGTGCGGTATGGAATGAAAGTATGGATGATGATAAGGAAGTATATGGAGTTTGGGGTCAATCCGACTTACCGTTATAGAGATAATGGGTACCCAAAAACGTTAACGTGGACGGACGGACGAGCAAACGGACAAACGAACGAACGGAAGGACGGACGGAATAACGAAAACTATATACCACTCGACATACTCCGTATGCCGGGGGTATAATGAGGTAAATACTTGTACATGTATATTTTATGTGAAGGTCTAGCGTCAAACATTCAGTAAACCTCTATAAACCGGACATCATGTGATGGCCCCAGGATTTCGTGCTGCCTTCTTTTTTCACACCAATTTCTGATTGTTTTTAAATCAGCTGTGTCGACGTGTTTGGAGAACTGGCTGTAACATAATACACTGACATGTGTTATAACGAGCGTTGTTTAATGACACTATTTATTAATTTACTTTTACTTATTTTAGACTTGGGGAATTATGCTCAATTTGATCGAAATATTAAAGACAAAGACACATGTTGATATTCCCTGGCAACCCAAACAATGCCCTTTATACTCAGGAACGGCGGACGTTATAGAAAGCACCTCTGACCACTCAGCTCAAATGCTCACAATCAGACTTTTCCTGAGAACTGTGTTTGTTCAACACAGTTCAAATTGCTATAATCAATTACCAATTGAATACAAACCTTAGATATTTTACAATCGGTGTGAAGTTAGCAGTGAGCAGTAAGTAGCAGTGAGATACATCTCACTGCTGGCAGAAAGCGGCAGTGAGCAGTGAGGTGTGTTTCACTGCTAGCAGTAAGCAGCAGTGGGCAGTGAGATGTGTCTCATTGCTAGCAATAAGCGGCAGTGAGCAGTTATATGCATATGGCAATAATGTAAACTAAGTGCGTGCGTAAACTCTTTAGACCGGACAATGTATATGTGCGTAACCTCTCTAAACCGGACACCACTGTAAACTAGGTGTATGTAGGGAACCCCACTAAACCGGACATCACTTTAAAATAGGTATGTGTGCGAAACCTCTCTAGAGCGAACACCAATGCACGCTGGGTATGTGTGCGGAACCTCTATAAACCGAGCACCATTGTAAGCTAGGTATGCGTGCGGAACCTAACTAAACCGTACATCACTGTATACTAGGTATGTGTGGGGAACCTCAATAAACCGAGCACCATTGTAAGCTAGGTATGCGTGCGGAATCTCACTAGACCGTACACCACTGTAAACTAGGTATGTGTGCGGAACCTCTCTAAACCGGACACCACTGTGAACTAAGTATGTGTGCGGAACCTCTCTAAACCGTACACCACTGTAAACTAGGTATGTGTGCGGAACCTCTCTAAACTGGACAGCACTGCAAGCTAGGTATGTGTGCGGAACATCTCTAAACCGGACACCACTGTAAACGCGGTATGGTTGCGTAACCTCCCTAGACCGGACAACACTGTAAATTAGGTATGTGTGCGGAACCTCTCTTGATCGGTCACCACTGCAAACGAGGTATGCGTGCGGAACCTTTCTAAACCGGAAAACACTGTAAACTAGGTATGTGTGTTGGACCTCTCTTGACCGGACACCACTGCAAACTATGTGTATGTGCGGAACCTCTCTAGACCGGACACAACTGCAAACTAGGTATGTGTGCGGAACCTCTCTAGACCGGACAGCACTAAAAAATAGGTATGTGTGCGGAACCTCTCTAGACCGGACAGCACTGTAAACTAGGTATGTGTGCTGAACCTCTCTAGACCGGACACCATTGCAAACTAGGCATGTGTGCGGAACCTCTCTAGACCGGACAGCACTGTAAACTAGGTATGTGTGCGGAACTTCGTTAGACCGGACATCACTGTAAACTAAGTATGTGTGCTGAACCTCTCCAGAGCTGACACCACTGCACGCTAGATATGTGTGTGGAACCTCTATAAACCGGGCACCATTGTAAGCTGGGTATGCCTGCGGAACCTCACCAGACCGTACACCACTGTAAACTAGGTATGTGTGCGGAACCTCTCTAAACTGGACACGACTGCAAGCTACGTATGTGTGCGGAGCATCTCTAAACCGGAAACCACTGTGAACTAGGTATGTGTGCGGAAACTGTCTAAACCGTACACCACTGTAAACTAGGTATGTGTGCGGAACCTCTCTAAGCCGGACAGCACTGTGAACTAGCTATGTGTGCGGAACCTCTCTAAACCGAACAGCACTGCAAGCTATGTATGTGTGCGGAACATCTCTAAACCGGACACCACTGTGAACTAGGTATGTGTGCGGAACCTCTCTAAACCGTACACCACTTTAAACTAGTTATGTGTGCGGAACCTCTATAAACCGGACAGCACTGCAAGCTATGTATGTGTGCGGAACATCTCTAAGCCGGACACCACTGTAAACTAGGTATGTGTGCGGAACCTCTGTAAACTGGTCACCACTGTAAGGTATGTATTTGTTCGGAACATCTCTAAACCGGTCACCACTGTAAATTAGGTATGTATGCGGAACCTCTCTAAACAGGACACCACTGCAAGCTAGGTATGTCTGCGGAACCTCTTTAAACCGTACACCACTGTGAACTAGGTATGTGTGCGGAACCTCTCTAAACCGGACACCACTGCAAGCTAGGTATGTGTGCGGAACATCTCTAAACCGGACACCACTGTGAACTAGGTATGTGTGCGGGATCTCTCTAAACCGTACACCAATGTAAACTAGGTATGTGTGCGGAACCTCTCTAAACTGTACACCACTGTGAACTAGGTATGTGTGCGGGATCTCTCTAAACCGTACACCACTGTAAACTAGGTATGTGTATGGAACCTCTCTAAACTGTACACCACTGTAAACTAGGTATGTGTGCGGAACCTCTCTAAACTGGTCACCACTGTAAGGTAAGTATTTGTTCGGAACATCTCTAAACCGGTCACCACTGTAAATTAAGTATGTATGCGGAACCTCTCTAAACAGGACACCACTGCAAGCTAGGTATGTCTGCGGAACCTCTCTAAACCGTACACCACTGTGAACTAGGTATGTGTGCGGAACCTCTCTAAACCGGACACCACTGCAAGCTAGGTATGTGTGCGGAACATCTCTAAACCGGACACCACTGTGAACTAGGTATGTGTGCGGGATCTCTCTAAACCGTACACCACTGTAAACTAGGTATGTGTGCGGAACATCTCTAAACTGGACAGTACTGCAAGATGGGTATGTGTGCGGAACATCTCTATAGCGGACACCACTGTAAACTAGGTATGTGTGCTGATCCTATCTAGACGGGACACCACTGTAAACGCGGTATGTGTGCGTAACCTCTCAAAACCGGACAACACTGTACACTAGGTATGTCTGCTGGACCTCTCTAGACCGGACACAACTGCAAACTAGGTATGTGTGCGGAACCCCTATAGACCGGACAGCACTGTAAAGTCGGTATAAGTGCTGAACCTCTCTTCACCGGACACCACTGAAAAATAGGTATGTGTGCGGAACCTCTGTAGACCGGACACCACCGCAATCTAGGTATGTGAGCGGAACCTCTGTAGATCGGACAGCACTGTAAATAAGGTATGTGTGCGGAACCTCTCTTGACCGGACACCACTGCAAACGAGGTATGCGTGTGTAACCTTTCTAAACCGGTGTCACAGGTTTGGTCGACATGATTGATCGGAGCTACACAACACACCGGAGCACAGTGAACAACATAACGATAGTGGACATACAATAATTTATCCTTGTAGTAAAATCAGTACATGTAATAATGTCACGTGATATACACAAACAGCTCTAAGATTGTGTCCTTTTATACTAGTGATATAATGTAATTTCTTCTCTCGATCACAAGTAATGATGCGTAATGATTCTCATACATAGCGATGTACATAGCGACGACCAGCGGAAATGAGTAACATACATGTCTAGTTCTTCAATAGCACATTATTGGAATTGATGTCACACAGACGATATTTCGACGAACGTCACACAGACAAGATATCAATGAATGTCACACAGACAAGCTATAATTGGATGTCACACAGACGAGCTCTAATTGGTTGTCACACAGACAAGCTCTAATTGGATGTCACACAGACGGGATATTAATGTATGTCACATAGACCATAGACAGTGAATGATGTCACACAGACATGTGATTTCACACAGACATGTGTAGCGGCATGCGGCTACTATCATCTTCACATTCCACATGATCAACTCGCATGTTGAGAGTACATCAGAATCGTTGTTACGAATACATATTCCCCCAAGAGTTCAGAATACGGGTCGGGAATGGAGCTCTCTCAGACGGGTTTCCCCATGGTAACTATCCTCGTAGATACACCGGTACAACTGTTAAGACCACCGTAACCGCCTCGAAGGGACCACTGCCAAAAGGGACCTTAAACATACGAGAGGAAAAAAACGCACTAAGTACTCGTATAAAATATAAGTTCTAAGAAAATAAATACGGGCATCGGCTCGTCATTCAAAAGAAAATTCAATTCAAATATCTC
This sequence comes from Conchocele bisecta, assembly GCA_029237695.1. Lineage (NCBI taxonomy): Eukaryota > Metazoa > Mollusca > Bivalvia > Lucinida > Thyasiridae > Conchocele > Conchocele bisecta. The sequence goes on from CM055274.1 coordinate 97,090,028, forward strand.
CAATATATACATAAAGAGACTTCAACCGTATCATTCACGATATGTACGTGTAATGAATTACAACGTGAATGATGAAATATTACATTGAATATTTCATCACAACTCGAGCCCAAATTTACTAAGTCCAAAAAAATGGGAAAGAAAATTCTATTCAATCAAATTATATGAACACTACTTCAAACAATGCACAAATATAATTCAAATACAATCGACAAAATAAAATGGGAGTTAAAACCACTTACAATATGGACTGGCCTTCACAACTGCTATCAACTTCAATACTACTATACAACTGTACAAACTGCTAACGAGCAAGGGTGTTGTCACGTCAAAGGCATCTCAACAACTGATCACTTCTCAGCCAAACTGCATAGGCCCAACTGAATCTATATTTAGCACCAGCCAAACCAGTTCTACCAATATGGGCATACTACAGGAATGGTAACTCCTCAATACCAACCACCTGCTAGACTGTTGGGTACAACAAGAAAGATAACTCCTGATACCCTCCTGCTCTCAATATATTGAGGTTTCACTCAAAACATTGTAATACAAGAACATTTTGTGACAACCGGACAACACTGTAAACTAGATATGTGTGCTGGACCTCTCTTGACCGGACACTACTGCAATCTAGGTGTATGTGCGGAACCTCTCTTGACCGGACACAATTCAAAACTAGGTATGTGTGCTTAGCCTCTATAGACCGGACAGCAATGTAAAGTCGGTATATGAGCTGAACCTCTCTAGACCGGACAACACTGTAAACTAGGTATGTGTGCGGAAACTCTTTAGACCGGACAGCACTGTAAACTAAGTATGTGTGCTGAACCTCTCCAGAGCGGACACCACTGCACGCTAGGTATGTGTGTGAAACCTCTATAAACCGGGCACCATTGTAAGCTAGGTATGCGTGCGGAACCTCACCAGACCGTACACCACTGTAGACTAGGTATGTGTGCGGAACCTCTCTAAACCGGACACCACTGCAAGCTATGTATGTGTGCGGAACATCTCTAAACCGGACATCACTGTGAACTAGGTATGTGTGCGGAACCTCATTAAAGTGTCGGAACCTCTCTAAACTGGACAGCACTGCAAGCTAGGTATGTGTGCGGAATCTGTTTAGACCGGTATGTATATGTGCGTAACCTCTCTAAACTGGACACCCCACTGTAAACTAGATGTATGTGCGGAACTCCTCTAAACCGGACAGCACTGTGCGGAACCTCTCTAGACCGGACACCAATGCAAGCTAGGTACGGGGCACTACTGCAAGCTTGGTATGTGTGGGGAAACTATCTAGACCGGACACCACTGTAAACAACGTGTATGTGCGGAACCTCTCTAAACGGGATATCACTGTAAAAACTAGGTATGTTTGCGGAACCTCTGTAGACGAGACACCTTTGTAAGCTAAATATATGTGTGGAACCTCTCTAAACCGGACAAAACTGTAAACTAGGCATGTGTGCGGAACCTCTATTGACCGGACAGAACTGTAAGCTACATGTAGGTATATGTGCGAAACCTCTCTAAATGGGACAGCACTGTAAACTAGGTATGTTTTCGGAACCTCTCTAGACTGGACACCAATGCAAGCTTTAAAACGGACACCACTATAAACTAGGTATGTGTGCGGCACCTCTCTTAGACCGGACACCACTGTAAACTACGTGTATGTGCGGAACCTCTCTAAACCGGACAGCACTTTAAACTAGGTATGTGTGCGGAACCTCTGTAGACCGGACATCACTGCAAACTAGTTATGTGCGCGGAGCCTCTCAAAACTGGGCATAACTGTAAACCAGGTATGTGTGCGGAACCTCTGTAGACCGGACATCAGTGAAAACTAGGTATGTGTGCGGAACCTCTATAGACCGGACATCACTGCTAACTGGTTATGTGTTTTGGAACCTCTCTAAACCGGGCAGCACTGTAAACTACGTGCATGTGCGGAACCTCTCTAAACGGGACAGCACTGTAAACTATGTATGTGTGCGGAAGCTCTCTAAACCGAACACCACTATAAATGAGGTATATGTGCGGAACCTCTCTAGACCGGACACCAATGCAAGCTTTAAAACGGACACCACTATAAACTAGGTATGCGTGCGGAATCTCTCTTAGACCGGACACCACTGTAAACTACGTGTATGTGTGGAACCTCTCTAAACCGGACAGCTCTGTAAACTAGGTATGTGTGCGGAACGTCTGTAGACCGCACATCGCTGCAAACTAGTTATGTGTGCGGAGCCTCTCAAAACTGAACAGAACTGTAAACCAGGTATGTGTGCGGAACCTCTCTTGACCGGACAGCTCTGTAAACTAGGTATGTGTGCGGAACCTCTATAGACCGGACATCACTGCTAACTAGTTATGTGTGCGGAACCTCTCTAAACCGGGCAGCACTGTAAAATACGTGCATGTGCGGAACCTCTCTAAACGGGACAGCACTGTAAAGTATGTATGTGTGCGGAAGCTCTCTAAACCGAACACCACTATAAATGAGGTATATATGTGGAACCACTCTAGACCGGACAACACTATAAACTAGGTATGTGCGCAAAACCTGTCTTGACCGGACAACACTGCAAACTAGGTATGTGTGCAGCACCTCTCTAGACCGGAAACCACTGAAAGCGAGGTATATGTGCGGAACCTCTGTAAACCAGACATCACTGCAAGTGAGGTATATGTGCGTAACCTCTCTAAACCGATTACCACTGCAAGTGAGGTATGTATGTGTGCGGCACCAGTAGCAGTAAGCAGTAGTGGGCAGTGAACAATTCAATATGGATGCAGCAATATGATCAATCTTATAAATATAACCGAATAATGCCGGATATGGGTATTGACTAATTACTTGAGAAATGTCCTCCACAATAGCGAACGTTGTAGAACGGTTCAAATATATTGTTAGTTACAGGAGCTTCGCCCAAAGAATCATATATTATAAGAAAATGTGCAATGGTTCTCGACTGGTACATGCAGCCATTTTCTGCATTGAATGCTGATGAACGGAGAAACTTACTCAGACTTACGCGTAAGTGGCATAAGGGTGCGCGTGACTAAACAAAAACACGAAACAAAACAAAAATATAAAAAATATGTACACTGGATTCGAACCCACAAACACAGCGATCATTGACTTTGTCTCCACCCACACGACTATATTGTTAACATGAATAAAATTTGAAATTAAGAAATATAAAAGTTATAATACAAAACAAAATGGCCGCACCGCTTTCAAATAATCATATAAATATAATAATTAATTATGCTCACAAGCAGATACATTATATTCAAAGTATGATCCATAAAGCCTTGCAGAACATGGTGAAATCGTGTAAAATTGTGTACACTGTAAGAGGTGGATGTGGCCGCTGCACTGCAAGTACCGGTCGAGAACCATTACATGTACATTCGCTTGAGATAATACGAATGAAACATTCTGTTATAATACATTATTCTGTGGGCGTTCGAAGCGTGACTAAATGTATATTCGAACCGTTCTACAATGTTCGCTATTGTGGAGAACATTGCTCAAGTACTTAGCTAAAACAGTCAATACCTATATCCGGCATTATACGGTTATATTTATAAGCTTGATCATATTGCTGCATCCATATTGTATTGTTCATTGCCCACTACTGATTACTGCTACTGGTGTCCGGTCTAGAGAGGTGCCGCATATATATCTAGCTTTCAGTGATGATCGGTTTAGAGAGGTTCAGCATATATACCTAGCTTGCAGTGGTGTCCGGTTTAGAGAGGTTCCACACATATACCTCGCTTGTAGTGGTGTCCGGTCTAGAGAGGTTCCGGACATATATACCTCGCGTGTAGTGGTGTCCGGTCTAGACAGGTTCCGGACACATATACCTCGCTTGTAGTGGTGTCCGGTTTAGACAGGTTCCGCACATATACATCGCTTGCAGTGCTGTCCGGTTTAGAGAGGTTCCGCACGCATACCTCGTTTGCAGTGGTGTCCGATCAAGAGAGGTTCCGCACACATACCTTGTTTACAGTGCTTTCCTGTCTACAGAAGTTCCGCTCACATACCTATATTGCGGTGGTGTCCGGTCTATAGAGGTTACCACACACATACCGCGTTTACAGTGGTGTCCCGTCTAGAGATGTTCCACACACATACCTAGTTTACAGTGATGTCCGGTTTAGAGATGTTCAGCACACATACATGTACCTAGCTTGCAGTGCTGATCAGTTTAGAGAGGTTCCGCACACATACCTAGTTTACAGTGGTGTACAGTTTAGAGAGGTTCCGCACGCATACCTAGCTTACAATGGTGCCCGGTTTATAGAGATTCCGCACACATTCCTAGTGTGCAGTGGTGTCCGCTCTAGACAGGTTTCGCACACATACCTAGTTTAAAGTGATGTCCGGTTTAGTGGGGTTCCCTACATACACATAGTTTACAGTGGTGTCCGGTTTAGAGAGGTTAACGCAAATATACATTGTCCGGTCTAAAGAGTCTTAGTTTACATTATTGCCTGACGCATATAACTGCTCGCTGCCGCTTACTGCTAGCAGTGAGAGACATCTCACTGCCCACTGCTCCTTACTGCTAGCAATGAAACACACCTCACTGCTCACTGCCTCTTACTGCCAGCAGTGAGATGTATCTCACTGCTACTTACTGCTCACTGCTAACTTCACGCCGATTATTTTACATGCACATTTCATCCATTCATCTACATACACACAGCAAATATCAATGACAAAATGAAATTAGAAATATGTCTAAATTGGCTTTTAATACGAATATCAAAGTCAATTTAGACATCGGACTGTCTTCTGAATCATATTTGGAACCATCTGTGATATGCAAATGACTGTGAACAACTACATGTTATAGTATTATGTTTTGACTCAGTGTAGCTCAAATACTAGTCACCTATGTTCAGTCTCAAAATAGTTATTACAGGATTTATTAAATTTCACAATAACTTGCAAACAACAATTCAGAATTGCAACAACGATCCTGCATTCACTGTGTGTGACCCCAAGCTATTTGACCGGGGCATAACGCCCATTAAAGAGGTCAGAGGTGTCTGGTCTGCAGTCTGGAGGTTTCTGAGAGTTAATTCCCAGATTCCATATGGACAATTAGAGCAACCAGTCTAGTCCCAGACTGAACAATGCATCTGCATGGTTCAGTCAGGGTTTATACTATTTGCCATTCAGTCCATCAATTTGGTACACTATAGTGTATAGACACATGTCCCTGAAACGTCACTGTAATGTTTGTCGTATTGAAAAGTGGGTGACTAGAAGATGATGTTAATAGTCTACTTTGATCACACGTTCCGTAATGACCTTTTCATCAGCCGGCGGCCGAATTATGATTTTGCCTGGCATCTAACATGTGTCTAATGTGTATCGGATTGATAAAACGCATATTGTAATGTATTGCAAGTAGCATATCCATCTTTCGGCACGTTAAACGAAAACCAATATACAAGCATACACGTACGCATGACACACATATTACAATATCAGAATCGGGGTATGTTTGTTATCTCATATGTTTCCTTCCACTGAACTTCTTCATATTTTACATGCATTTATCTCATGATACTCGTATTGTCACATACAGTTCACAATTATGTTCATTGACTTCACATTTACGTAAATATAGTAATATGTCAGCAAATCATCTTTCAAGCAGCCATTTCTCTGGTGGTCATATAGTTTGTTGCTGAAATTTCACAATAATGGGTCTCTACTAATACCAAAGGCCGCGGCCGAAAATACTCTTGGTGAATCATTATTCATGGAATAAACAACACTGCTCGAAATATTTAGCGAATATTATCAGAATATATGGGTTTAAATGTAGGAAAATGGTGATTACTATCTGACTCTCCTATAGTAATCCGTTATATGACAGTTTTAACATTATTATGAATACATGGTGTTCCATTTAGGCCATCGTAATATCGCTATCGGGTCGATACTACTATAACTCGACACTATGATGACGATGACGCGATAGCATGATAGCACGATGACGATACTACGATATATAGGAGAATGGTGGTGGTGATAACTATCCGACATTCTTATTGTAAACAGTTATATGCCAGTTTAACAGCATGAATGTACGGTGTTCCGTTTGGGCCATCGTAATATCGATATCGGGTCGATACAACGATAACACGAAAACGATGATGCGATATCACGATAGCACGATGACGATATTACGACATTATATCGTTATCGTGGCAGCGTACTATGGTCATAATTATATCGTACTATGTCATCGTAGCATCCCTGATTGTACATGTACATGTTGATCAGGAACTACGTACACTGCTTGCAAATGTACCTAGCATACAACATCCGATCATACATAAGACAAGATAGTTCTGTTTAATCGTAATTTAATCTTTGTCAAGTAGATCCAGTAAACGGAATCAAGTTAGTTTTCTGCGAATTCTAATCTCCTTGTCGATCATCCCCTGATTTCCAAATATCACTCGCAGGCTGGTGCACATCGACCTGTGTTAATTACTCACGCGCATTTCCATCGCGCAATTCGGGCACCCTGCTATGTGTTGGCACGATTTATGTGACAATGTTATGCAACTTATTACTGGATAGTGTAAACATGCCGCATGTTGCGGAAATAATGCTAATGCCAGTTTAGCAAGTCTGGCTACTGTTATAGCTGTTATAGTGTACCAATTGATGGACTGAATGGCAAACAGTATAAACCCTGACTGAACCATGCACATGCATTGTCCAATATGGTACTAGACTGGTTGTACCATTCTTTGGATGTCATGAACTCTGAGTAACTGCAGTGTGCAGACCAGACATGACCCGGTCAAATAGTTTGGGTCACACACAATTAATGCAGGATCGCTGTTACAATGCTTAATTGTTGTCTGCAAGTTATTTTGCAATTTCATAGATCATGTAATAACTCTTTTTAGACTGTACATTGATGACTAGTATTTGAGCTACACTGAGTCAAAACGTAATACTACAACATATAGTTGTTTACAGTCATTTGCATGCTACAGATGGTTCCAAATATGATTCAGACTGCATACAAACTGTCATACCGGTTCCAGTAATTTCAGTGTGTTATTATACAAAATAGAAATAGTATTCCGAAATGTTACCGAAAAGCCTATATATATATGTAAACAATACTGAGAAAGAAAAAGGAAAAGAAAAGTTTACTCTGAGTCTTAAGTCGCAATAACCTTTATTATTTGATGTTTAATCTCGATACACATGTCAGAATGTGTCTAGAGTGCAGTTACCTGCATAGTCTCTGGCGCATCATCTTTGGAAAATGTGTATCAATGGATTTGGTAACAAGAGTGGTCAGAAGACAACGAAGCGCTCCTGGTGGTGCTTTACTTTAACGAATATCAAGAAGCTGTGTGAAAGGACGCAGAAATTGAAATAAATTTGCCGCACTGTTAAGTCCGCGAAAGCGCTAAAATTTCTGTTTCATTATGTTTTATTGGCTAAGTGAATACACCGATTTTTAATATATTTAGTCATAGAGTACTGCACATGAGAATCGCCTCCATATGGTTATCTGGTGCACTGCATTTATTAGAATTTTCTCATGAGAGTTATAATACATGTGGTACCATTGTAATTCAATTTACTAGTGATAATATAATTATCCGCAATGTATGATTGCCGGTGCAGTGTGAATGCGACATGACGATCCGTTGATTGCTTGTGTAAACGTTTTGTGACCATATCCCGGTAGGGTATCGTCATATGTTGTACTAGCTGCACAGCATGCACTATATGGCTACACCACGGTCAACAATTGCGCAATTTTATTTACGTTTCGTGCACTAAAATATAGGGAAAACATGCAGGGCGTTGACTTTCATAATTCGCTATATTGTTATTGAGAAACAATTCTACAATATAACACAAAACTATTACCATAAACTTACCTAAGAAATTGTGTATTAGCAAAATTGTTATGTCACTTTCCACGAAGTAGAAATGAAACAAACGCAAATTTGGAAGGATTACTCCGTCATAACGCTTATGTAATGCAGTGTAATTAAATTCGATTAGAGTTATGTACTCAGAATTAATATTGTAAGCTTGTTATCCCATTACACGTGTCTACATACACGTGTCTTATAGTGAAACACACAAAACTTATAATTAACTCTTAAAAGGCCAAAACCGGAGATTATCTTCTGCTTTTTTATTTTTCAGGTATGTTTTAACAATGCACATGTTGGACAGCACATGCTAATTGTCTACACTGGAGACAATTATCAGGTGCTTCCAAACCAGGTTTTCATTACGTACAAGAAAATGTGGCCTGTCGGCACACGAATTCCACAGGGTGGCAGATATATTTTCGAAACTCCAGCGAACTTGTGAAGGACGGACACAAGGACACACAGTCCAAACACGATATGCCACCGGCTCTACCGAGACCGGTGTAAAACTAAAATGAAAAGGCAGACGACAAAGTGGAATTCAGCATTATAAGGGTTAGTCATGCATCCAGACATGAATACCCGCACAGCATTTAATCCCGCCTCCATCGTTTTTACCGCGAATATTATGGAACATCTGATTGGCTGACTGAACGTATGAACCCATTAATTAGATAACCGATCCTGACTGGCACTTGGGTCAGACTGGACTGACCATGCCTATACTTTCGGCGGCATATCTCGCTTTCCGTTTTTACTGCGGACCACTGGATTTTAGTCATGCATGTATACGTCATTTAGTTTTGCTTAGTAGTATATGAGGTAGTGGAATCCATATGCATTTTCACCTACATTTTTCACAACTTTCAGGATATGTTCTCCAGTTATATGTGAATACAAAACCGATGTTGAGGATTTTTCTGATGATTTTAACGGCCGCCATCTTGAATTTCAAAATGGCCACCAAATACGCAATTCCTGAATATACACATGGACTATTATAATTGCATACCGTCATTTGATAGGCGTTTTCTTGCCATGAATGTGTGGCAAATGCATTAATATCGATTGTGTTGTGTTCAAAATCATTCTTCCTGAGTTAACACCATTTGCTTTGGGAAATATACGCCATTTGCTTTGAAAAACTGCTCATATTTTGCACTTTCATCAGTAGTTAGGTTCCCCGTGTACACAATGTGTGCATTGTGGTTTCTATAACCATGAATTCAGGGTCAGTGAACATGACAAGTGCATGAATTATACTATTGGACGATTCAGAAGTCGCAGCCATTTGTTGTTTCAAAATGGCCGCCAAAATGGCTGCCACCCAGCGTCTTTTTTTGCTCATATTTTGGTTTGTTAGGGTGTAAAGCCTATTTTTTGGGGTTTATACCTATTTTTTCAGTGTCAATGGACACAATAAGAACACTGTTAGTACATTTGGATAATTCAGAAGTGACGGTCACATTGCATTTGGAAATGGCCAAACAAAATGGCCGCTGATAGTCGGTATTTAGTCAATATTTTGCTATACCTATATATATCGCATCGCGAGGTTGGCAAAGCTTCAATACTCTTGTCTATACCAATAGTTTCATGGTCAGTGATTTAACATTGATGATGACATTAGATGATTAAAAATTGTGCGAGAATTCATTGTCAATACCGCCACCAGTATTCCATTCACACGTCTCGGACTCGATCATGCACAGGAGCAGCAAAATAAATCAATCAAGGGCCAGGGTGCAATCAATGGTATAACTCAGTCTCCATCCACGTTGCTGAAGTTCTGTTTGTGTGCCCCTGAACTAGCACGAATAGCCAACGAAACAGAAGGTATGCTTGGAATTCAAGATAATCAACGAACCGAGCACCACCGACTGAATCAGACAACTACAAATAAACAGGAGGCAGATATCATGAAGTTGTCCACTTCACTAGCACCGTGTAATATCTTTACACACGATGAAGAAACGCCGACACATTTGATGAAGTTGATGACAAATGAAGTTGTTCCAATAGATGCATCAGAGAACATTCTATCTATGGAAGAAACGAGGAGTGAAAGAGATGGAGAAATTCGTAGAAGAGCGAATAGCTGGTGATGGTAATCTGTGGGATAAAATGACAAAATGCAAAGTACTATCATTTAATTCATCAGCAAAAACGATTACGCTACCAGCAAAATCCGATGTGCTAAAACTACAAGCAACAAGTGGCCTCATGTCCAGACTACTTATTGTCGCTCGATCGTCGCGGGAAATCGATTTGGAAGACGTCATTGGAAAGTACGAGTTCTGTACAATCAATCGTATTATCATGAAGACTGACGGTACTCTCCATCCAACTACGAACAAAAGTCAAATAATCACGGTCCTGGAAAGTATAACAGCACAACCTACTGTTGAACGAGACACATTTAGTCATATGGCCTGTCTCGTTATTGACGGAATGGCAGTGGTCCACGAAGTCGCATCTGTAAAGAGCTTGGAAACATGCAAAGATCTTGCTGATGCATATGTTGATCTCGTAGAATCGAAAAAGGCCGCCGTAACTACAGTGTTGTCAGAGTTGTATTTGACAATTACTCCATCAACGGGTCACTTAAAGAGGGAACACGGGAGAGGCGGAAAGGACGAAAGGTTGTACGAGACTTTAAAGCGGAAGACACGACAAAAATTAGGGACATCAAATCCTTTCTCGCTAGCACACCAACAAAGGACTCTCTTACACTTTATCTTTCCCAGAAGCTCATTGAGCTTGCGAAAATCCACGTGATTGTAGCAACACGTAGAAGTGTATCATCAAACCGAAGTGGTGAACTTAATCCTGGAGTTAGCTCACAAGAAGAGGCCGACACATTATTGATCTTGCACGGCGTTGCGGCAGCGAGGATGGGCTTCAGGTTCACATATATAGCCAGGATACAGATGTGCTCCTGTTAGCACTACGGAGAACTGTACACCTGGTGAGAAGGCAGCAGTGCTGATGGGCACACATGAACACCGCCGAATGATCTATTTGCAGCCCATTTATGACTGTATTGGGCGCTAACCGAGCAAAGGCATTGTGTAAGTGGCACGCCCTGACTGGCTGCGACACGACTGGGCACATCAAAGGAAAATCAAAAAAAGGGTGTCTCGATGCATTTCTGAAGGCCAGTCCTGACATCGTGTCATCTATATCTGGCCTTGGTGTTGGTAACGAACCGTCTGCTCACACTGTTGATGGCTGCATATCCTATTTGTGTGCACTGTTCTGCAAGAAAGGTATTGACATTACGAAACCGAGCAGCCTGAGATGGATGCTGTTCAAACAGCTTGGTACCGAAAAGGGAATAGACAACCTTCCGCCTACGCATGGTGCCTGGATGGAGCATGTACGACGGGCACACTGTCAGGCTTCCTTGTGGGAGCAAGATTTGTGTCTCGATCCTGTCGTTCCAGACCCTGTCGATCTTGGATGGCGTAAGGAGAACGGTCATCTCATCGCTGGGCTGTCAAAGCTTGCACCTGCCATATTATTAATCAGGAAAGACCAATACTGAATTGTGCAGTAACTGGAAACACGTAATTTGAGTCAAACATCGAATAATATCTGGAAAGCCAACCAAAACCTAATAAAAATGTAAAAAAAATACAGATTTTTCAAAGCAAATGGCGTATAGTCTGCAAAGCAAATGGCGTAAAATTTCCAAATGATATTCCTAGAGTTTCACGATCAGTCCTGTTGCAATTGTCAGTCATTTGCACCAATCATGTATTTAAAAATACATTTTATTAACATGCTTAAATACACATATTTTAACAATTGGCGGCCATTTTGAAATCCAAGATGGCGGCTGTTAAAATCATCGGAAAAATCCTCAACATCGGTTTTGAATTCACAAATAACAGAGGAACATATTCTGAAAGTTTCAAAGATTGTAGGTGAAAACGCATAAGAGCCCCCTTTTTGTGACATAACCCAATATGGCCAACCCTACTTACAAGTATTATGATAATCGTACCTACATGTATACATACTGTAAGGTGGACGTCATTTGCGCGTGATGAATTGCATATGGATTCTATATTTAAGGGGAAATTCCTTTGTTATTTCGGACTTTCTTTCTAGTTTTCACTGTTTCCGATCATGACTTGTGACGTAATGTTTGTCATACATGTATATAGTATGGTCACCTTTTAACTCGTTTGTTTATATTTTCAAAGGATATGACACTAAAGGAATACATTAATCTATTTGATAGAACGAACGTTATTTTCTGTTTCCTGATGCGTAAGGAAGACAAATGATAGTTGGTAACGACACGTGTGCATACATGTGAATTAGAACACCGTGTCCGACTGTTTAAGGTCGATTTCACTGAACTGTTTTGCATGTATGTCTAGACAGTCTGCTTTATTGTGCATCCCCACATGAAAATACAAGGTTTAGTACTTATTCATTGTTTGCGTATAACAACTGTATTTGTGGATGAGACTGGAAAAAACGGGGCTGATGGGGTATGCCTCCAGCGTAGTATGCACACCCGTGTAGTCTGATCAGGATCTACACCGTTCGTTATTCCATGAATGAAACGCCCGCCATGTTTCTAAAGCAACATACATTGTATATCGTTATGAGCCAAAATAGGTGTCATATTTGATCAGGAACTACACATAAATCGCATAAACCCAATGTTGCTTGTCACAGTCACATTTATGTTCCTATTTCTGCTTACAATAGCCGTTTCAATCACTAACCAACTAACTAATATTTAACAATAATGTTTAATACACGTGCCGGAGTTATCGTATAATTCAAAAAGTCCGTTAACTTGACATATTTTTGGAACATTAACATTGTGACAATTAACCGTCAATAGGAACAATTAGTAAACCTAGCTGCATTTTATGACCAAGTTCATAGTGACAAATGCTTGTCTCAGAACGATAATATTATGAACCTTTTCATATTGACCTCATTACATGTATGTGATGAACAACGAGTATGTAATTGGCAAGTTTCGTAAGTGCGCCTTATTCTTTCATAGTGACTTTTATGAACATTTTCATAGCTACTAATGTTTGTCAGAGAACGGAAATATTATGAAAATTTGCATAGCGACTAATGTTTGTCTGAGAACGGGAACGTTAGGAACATTTTCATAGCGGCTACAATATGTGGCAGCGATGGTACATTTTATGAAAATTTTCATAGCGACTAACATTTATCCGAAAACAGTAATGTTTTGAACATTTTCATAGCGACTTCAATATGTGAGAGTGATAGAACAGTTTGTGAAAATGTTCATAGTGAGAGGTGTATTACATGCTATGAAAATTTGTCATAGTGAGCCGGTGATATTACGCTTTATGAAATTTTCCTAGCGAGAGGTATATTAAGTTATATGAAAATGTTCATAGCGAGAGGTATATTACGCTTTATGAAAATTGTCATAGTGAGATGGATATTACGCTTTATGAAAATTTTCAGACGGATGGTATGGTTTATGCAAATGTTCATAGTGAGAGTGATATTACGCTTTATGAAAATTTTCATAGCGAGAGGTATGTTACGTTTTATGAAAATGTTCATAGTGAGAGCGATATTACGCTTTATGAAAAATTTCATGGCGAGAGGTATATTACGCTTTATGAAAATGTTCATAGTGAGACGTATATTACGCTTTATGAAAATTTTCAGACGGATAGTACGGTTTATGAAAATTTCCATAGCGAGAGCGATAGTACATTTTATGGAAAATGTCATAGGTAGAGGGATAGTACGGTTTATGGACATTTTCATAATGACTATTGTTTGTCTCAGAACGGAATGTTATGACAATTTTCATAGTGACTTCAATATGTGAGTGGTGGTTGCTGAGAAATTCTTATGAACAATTTCACAACGCTTGAAGGCAAAGGAGATCGTAGAGATAGTATGCAATGTCGTATACTGAATGTCTGTTTCTAATGTCTGTTCCTAGAATGTGGTGAAATATTATGATAATTTTCATTGTCAAGCGCAGTCTTAATTTTTCATAACCCTCCTTATGCATATGGGGTCGCTATTTTCAGCAACTGGATTTGCTCAAACAAAACTGGAGCATTATAGTGAAAAAATGGGTACAATTAACATATTCGTTGAAATATTCTATAGTGTTATTAACGATGCGTGTTATATATGTAATTGATAATACTGCTTTCCAGTATTAATTTGAGACAGCAGCTGTTGAAATGCCAATGTACTCGGTCTCCTAAATAAAATGACTTGATATACCGTTTACGGTCTCCCTCATAGTCATGCCACTCGAATAGGAAGTGAAACTCGCTACCGAGAGTACCGGTGTCCCAGTGCAGTGACACCTTCCCGTTTCCACGGATAGTCTATGACACAGGTGGAAGACTCGGACCTATGGCACCAACAAAAATGACTATTAAAACATCCCATTACCCCACCCACTTTGTCTCGTACAGTACCAACTTATATTTATAGAAAGGTGATAAACATTATGGCTATTATAGAAAGAGCCCTCTCTTTTCCGACTCGCACAAACACAATAAACATCGATTAAATGTATGACTTCTGTCTCTGGCAATCGAAAAAGGTATTAGGTGTGTGAATATACTCACTTCAAATCGCTGTTTCCAGTATTTCTTCAGCAGATGATGCAATGCTAAAACAAAGTAGTTTTAACTATTCCCCACCCACTGAATTTAAAATGACCATTTTACATGTAATATATTTTCTTACTTCATACGCTGCCATATACTTATGAAAGGTTCATATGAACATGTATCTACTAACACCTGTATATGTGATTGTGACTGGAGAAATATGGCTTATGGGTTTTGCGACCAGTGTAGACCCAGATCAGGCTGGAGCCACACTGGTCGCAAATACCATAAGCCCGATTTCACCGGTCACAGCCACATATTAGTTATACACACACATTTCAGATACAGAGTGAATGTATGTTCGTCTCTATATATGTCCATTTCATATTTATGTAACCATGACAATTATCATGATTGCTATGTTCTGTATTCCAATATGAACGTCTCTGATACATATAATTACTAGTCTCAGTTTTTGGCAGGCCTTTCAACACCATTAAGCAAAATAAATAAATAAATATTAATATTACTGTCAATAGTATAGGTCGTAGGTACTAATTTGCAAATTGGATATAGAAAATATACATTTTCTACCATGCTGAATCAATGATTTGTAGCACATATTACTCCATGTATCACACAGTAATTACTAAAATGCAGAACGTTAAGAAAGCTGTAAATAATACGAGCAAGCTAAGCTGGAATACAACCGGACACATATATTGCTGGTACACTTTTAAGATGACAGCCACGCAAGTAAATGAGTTTGTTTGAAATAAAAATAAAATTAGATAGTAGAACCGATGAAACTGGGATATATATATCCCGGTTCCACAAAATGTACACACTATTTATCGTGCATACCAATAATATCCCCTCAACCCATTCTGAGTCATTAGCAGTAACATGATTCAAATGTGTAGGTATCAATGTATGTGCACACCAGTACATGCATCATGACCATTGCCTAATACTTGCAGGTATATTACTACATTAGTGTACAATCTCATTTGAGAGGCACCCATTAAAATATTGTAATTTGTAAGTGAGGCATTGAAAGTAAATATTTAATCATGAGTTCATAACAGTGGCATTTGAATGTGGCTAAACGTATGCATGCCTTCTGCAAAGATGTATATGTCCTCCAAGCTCATGTATATACTTATATAACTATATACACAAGCCAATATTAGTATGTATGTAGTCTGAAAAAGCCATTACGGGGTATTCAAAAAACAATATAGTGCAGTTTAAGAAGTATGCACATATGACATACATACATATAACTACAAAATACAACAGGATACGATATTTAGTGGTATTGTTATTCTAAAGGTTATCCAGTTGGAAACTCATACATCGCCACAACATATTATGCAATGTAGCAAACTGTTCATCTAAACAATATCACTATCGAGACACATTAAATTTGGATTTTACTATGTAATTGAACTATTGTCTACATGGCATTCTAGCAATTTCCGCAGGTGGTCAGAATCAGGTTTGTGGAAGGCGTTTTCGGCCGCATTGTACCACAGTTATGTATTTTGCTGGCTCTTTGGTGTCATCGGTATATACATTTCTCTATTAGATAACAGGTATTGTTATTTTGATGATCTCAAAACTCTATAATCATATACCATGTGTACATTTATTTCCTGAGAGAAAAAGTGAAAAAATATATTTACATTGTACCTGTTTAGCACATACATACTACACGTAGTTTATAGCTCATAGACATGTCTTTGCGACCTCATACCTCTATGTGGCACTGGATCCACATAACAATCATCCCTATTGTTGTCTTTCTAGTTTATTACACCCCTGATGGACAATCATATTCCATTATCAGAGCGACCTGAGACATGTAGTCGAGTATATGTCATGGGCTAGCACATTTTGGTGTCTTCGCAAGATGCGGGACCGCCTCGGGATAAGGGTATACTCAAATGGTTTAGGAAAGATAAGCTGTATTAAAAATGCATATATAGATCCGTAAATATCACATCCTAATTGCAAAAGCGACCATGTTGATGGTCATCTTGAAACTGGCAATCATGGTGACACCGTATATGATTAAGTTTTGGATATATTACTTTCAATATTGTTTGATTACAAAAATAAATACAGAACATGTAGTGTTTAATGTAGAGCTGGTTACACCAGTGTCTGCATTAATTATAATTATATTGTTACCATGTACATGTTGTATTGTATTTATTTTTAAATGTTTCAAACTCACGAGCAAGGGTTAATTTAAATTATTTGCACATGTAAAGACGTATGCGGGATCATTAATGTGGGAGAAAGCCATGCATATTTACAATACGCATACCCATGCCATTCATCACACCATACAATATACTGCCTTGGCCAATGTTCATCACGCTCACTTAATTGTGAGAAGTGTGCTCGTTACCAATCGCATTAACTAGACAGCCCCATAATAACATTGTACTCCTTTTCAACAGTCATTCCATTTTGCACTTTGAAACTTTTCTTCAATACTCAAACTGATTGAAATACATCCGTATTTGTCTTTGACAATACACAAAATATCACACTATATACATAACGATGTTAGTGTTGTTTAATTACTGAAAACTGCAGCTTCATCGTCAATATTATTGAACATCTGAATTTTGGCGGCCATTTTTAAAATATAATTATATCATTGTATACCTGGATATGCATATGTTATCTAATGATTTGATTTGTATATCAAACTGGTATGGATACATGTAATATGTACATGAAATAATGTTTACAACGTTCACGAAAGAATAGAACAAAACAAGAACATTTTAACGGCCATTTTTACGTTTCTGACAATTGGCGAAGGTTATTATATCACTATCTCCTGTAGTTTCCATTTATTTGTGAGGGATAGCAATGTGTATATGTGTTTAAACTTTATGAATGTCTGTAATTGTAAGTAACAGCACACGACTCTCAGACAAAAAGTTATAAAACAGTATATTTTGGCAGCCAGTTTGAAATATATTGCTCCTTACTGATGTAATTAAAGGTACAATGTATTCTATATCATTTTACATTCAAACTGTGACTTAATTATAGCAATTTACCCGGTTAATATTGATCAGACTGAAAGTTTTTAATAAAATAATATAATAATGTTCGGCGGCCATCTTGAATAATGGCCGCCATTTGTTCATCCAGCGGCTTTTAGAGCGCAGACAACAAGGTCTGATAGACAATAGGCTACTGAATCCGAAAATCATACTCACTAAAAATCCCACATGGGGCGTGGTGGTGTTATTGCTGGTTCAAGGTCTATACGGGATGTTACTGCTGACTGTTTTACAAATTGGGTCACCTATTTATTAGATTGTATATATTAAATAGATCCCCGCCACACATATGTGTATCGCAATATAAAGTCGAGAGAGTGAGAAATTGAGACGAGATTAAACTGTCATATACCATATACATGTACACGAGTTCCCATGACCTGGAAGTATATGACTTTTAAGTTCAAGTATGTGTCTGAAAACAAAACCGCCCGTTCCAATACATTCGAAATTACTAGTATCAAATAAATATTGCTTCCCAGATAGGGTGACATTGGATTTAATTGTTAAACCGAGGTAATGCTGTCGACCGAGGCGGTTACCCAGATTGACATTATAAAACCATGTAAACTGACGTTAATCGGCAAGTAAGCAGGTTTATTCACTGATAATTCCGTCAGTCCGAGTGTGTGGGGGTGCATAAATCGTATGTTTGTATTACTTTATAATTCAATATCCTTTAAAGTTGGGGTCCAATCTGTTTGACACAACATTTTTTATATGCATTTAAATTAAATAATTGCAAAAGTGTGTAACTATTCCGCCATTTTTAAAAAATACGAGTCCCGCTATGCAGATATAATAATTTAATTTACCGATAGAGACGCGCGGTATTTTTTATATTGAAAAGAGGCAAGACGTTTTTAAATATTTATATCAACTAAATACGTCGCCTGATTACATATCGTTCATCGACATACTATATAGTATGATAATTGAACATAAAACAAGATAGAATAAATAGTTGTTTCCGTGTTTAGGAAACACGATTATCTGCCCTGATATCAAATTGGCAATTCGAGTTTGATATGAAAAGTATCGTAATGTCAATGTTTTGACGAATAATGGACGGAAAATATGTCGCCTTTTATTACAACCTGGAATGTGGGAGTCCATGTTTAAATATTAAGCTCTGTCCGCTGGAACATACATGTTGAGTTGGTCAAACCAATGTGTACATTAATCAGATGTTCCCATGACACTTTCAAAGTTGTACCTCTTTCTTGGTAAGTAAAATTTCAGTTGTGGACCTACAATATAATCCGAACGGTCCAGACCTGATTAATACAGAGAGCATGGAGGACTGTGGCCTTCGCTGATGATATCCATTGTCAGCCAGTGGACTGGAGCAGTGCATTGTCATGTAAAGTATGGACGTAACCGAGTCGTGTTATGGCACGATGGGGTGTGTAGTACATTTGTATTTCTCAAATTTCACATAAATACAATGTGTTTATATACATTTTGTGTGATGAGTAGAACGTGAATAAACATATTAGTCCTTAGTATAAATAATATACATTCAATTGCAGATTTGTAACTTTTTTTGCACATTTTTATGAGCGATTATTATATGCTAACTCCCTTGGGATAGCATATTATGTCACGCAAATTTCTATGGGGACAGCCATACGACCAAGAAAATAGTGCCCTGGGTAGTAGTGACCAGTTAGCCACCAATTTCGTACATTTTTTTATGGGTGTTACAAACAATAATTGATTCTAGAGAAAACGTGTGGATGGGCACCAGCACAGTACATTTGCTTCTGGATGATGATTGAGAAAATATGCAACTTTCAGTCTCTAGTTCGGCAAGTGATCAGCTTTTGTGGAGATATCATATTTCAGAACTTTCAGTACTTTGATGTAATATATACATTCGATTCTGCGAACAAACTATTGGAACTGTACATGTTGTTGTTTTTTAGGTTGTTCAAAAATAATATGCTGAACACCTACAATTCAAAATTGCGTCCAATACGGCGACCATTATGTGTGTACTCACTTCATGAAACTATCATTTTATATGCTTATTATCAATTTTAGTATGCCTTATATTTCTCATTTTTAAAATATATTGGAAAACAATATTGTCGCCAAGATGGCCGACGTTTATCCTAAAACCGGAAAAACGGCAATGCCTTCATTGTAATAGATCTCACACTGGTCAAGTGGTAATCAACTTAGAGCGATTTGTTTGTGCTGTATGAATGGTTTAATGTGTAATGCAGTATTAAAAGTGTAACTATATAATCGTTATGTCTTCCACATATATGTGAAATATGTGATTAAACGAGAATCTGATTTACATGATAAGCAAATATGGTCACAAGTATAACTACTACATGTAGTATTTGATATTTGTACTTCCTGTCTCAATGCAAAAACTCGAAAATGGGCAATCGCCCGGTCGTACGCTCTGTCGACCAAAGAGATGTGAAGCGGATACTAGATCCCTGGAAGGGAGTCGCTCGGTTTTGTTATACATACATTACACGACATGATGTTTCTACCTGGAGGGTCATGGGGTTGGCCGACCACGTCCACCCGCGCGATGTTATATGTGGCCCCCAGATCTAGGCGCCACCACGCACAGGGATGTCCTGTCGCTACTCTAGCTCCACTGCACCCGTCAGATGGAGATGAAGGGTTATGTGATGGTATTATCCCGTCCAGGGCAAGACCCGCCAGCCAAGGATGAGACCCGTTTGTAGGCCAGTTCAGTGTTGCCGACTGACTCGCATTGCCAGTTGACGCCAGATTCACTGCAACAAAGGTTACATTTACGAGGGACAATCAATACGTTCCGGTAACTGTGACATAACTTCTACAACTATTAGGTTAACCCTTTTAACACTACATGTCTGTATAGTGGTATTGGCAAAACGTAAAACGTGTATATCCAGATGAGCCGGCTCGTGACGAGCCGTACCATCAGGATCTGCATTTTTTGCAAGCAATTTTTATATTTTTTGAGACCAAAAGCATCACCTTTTCATAAATGGACTCGTCTGAAAATTATTTTGCGACGATTGGATTGGTTGCAAAATTAACATATCTAAATCCATTACAGTTACTTAGGTATGAAAGGGTTAACCCAATGAAATTTGGTCTACAAATTGCAACAACACATACAGTAGAACTTCGATCGCTCGAACCGGCAACGGAATCGAGTTTGAGTTCGAGCGATGCATAGTTCGAGGGAATGAAGTTTCAGTCAATAAAATCACTTATGTGAATATATGAGATGACCGATGTGACATGCCATTGTATATGCATTACATTTGGAGGGAGAAATGAAAAATAACAAATACAATTGTAAAGTTGCTGTTTTATTCAATATTTACATGTAATTATACGTCAAATAAACCGCTATGTTCCGCTTTGCGTCTATACATAATACTGGTATTCCCAGTGTCTAAAAATAGACCTGTATATACCTGAAAGGAATTTAAAGTTTCCCCCAGAAAATGGCAATACCTCTGAACATTTAACCTATTTAAATATATCGGTTGGATGCATTTATCTTTAATACTAATAAATATATTCCCATCATATCTGACGTTTTAGACCACCCCTTATGTACCCGGTGGTCAATGTACGCTATTGGAGCATAGTTCTGTCTTTGTTTTCCTCATCATCTACTGAAGTAATTATAATTCGATCCAGCGCAGAAACCCCGGGGAATTACATCATATGTGGCTGTGACTGGAGTAACGGGGCTTATGGGTTTTGCGACCAGTGTAGATCCAGATCAGGATCTGCACTGTTCTCCGTTCCATCAATAAAACACCCGCCATGCTTGTAGCAAGAAATATAGATCGTTATCAGGTTACAAGAATGCGCTATTTGATCAGGAGCTACACTGGAGCCACAGCGATGACGTCGTGTTCAAAGCTATTTCGCGGAAATTTACATATTATTAACCATTTCACCAGTAAGTAACTGGAATTGATTTGAATATGTTAATTTTGCAACCAATCCAATCGTCAAAAAATGATTTTCAGAATAGTCGATTTATGAAAAGGGGATATTTTTGTTCTCTCTAAAATATGAAAAATGCTTGCAAAAGTGCAGACCCTGATGAGACGGGGTTGGTTCCATTTTTTTCTCTAAGCCATATGGCCGCCATCTTGAAATTCAAAATGGCCACCATTGACATTTATATTTCGAGGTCAACGTCATTATGTGTGGTGTTTTTGGAGCGAAAAACACATTATTATGGACAAGAAATATTGGCAGAATGAGTTCAATACATTTTTAGATACTAGCCATTTTGGTTTTCAAAATGGCCGCCGTTTCAAAATTGGAAATCCAGTATTTATATTAAAAACATTTGAATGTCTTGGTAAGATTTTGTATTTTCCTTCTGGTTATACTCGTATTTCTTTGAACACAGTCAGTCGATATTATTTCTAACTTGTATTGTGCTACGAGTAAGCTTTATCTTCAAAATGGCCACCGAAACTAAGTGTGTTATGTACATCGCCACATCAAAGGTTTGTTACATATTCTAGTATTTCTGTGGCTGTAATAGTATGATTGATAGTGTGATTGGAAAGTGTGGCTGCTTGAAAATATATCTATGTACAACATATAACACAACTGAAGCTGGTTCCATTTTTTGAAGAGCCGCATGACCGCCATTTTGTATTTCAAAATGGCCGCCATTGAAATTAATTCATATTTAACGTCAACTTTATATGTGGTGTTTATCATTATTATTTATTATGCATAAGATATATTGGCATAATTAGTTTAGTATATGTTAAAATGGCGGACATATTATTTTTAAAATGGCCGCCATTTAAACTTGACAATCTAATATTTATCGTACATGTTTACTGCAGTGGTGATATTTTGTATGTTTCTTCTGCTTAAGCTCATAATACAATGAACACAAACTGTTGAGATTATTGCTAACTAGCACTGTGGTACCAGACACCATTATCTTCAAGATGGCCTCTGGAAATAAGTGTGTCACATATAGTGTCACTTCAAGGACTTACATCTATTACGTATTGTTGTGGCTTATAGTTATGTTTCTTCAAATGAGATATAGGCCAGCACATGTGTTTTCCTTTCAAATAAGAAGAAATAATGCAAATCATCCTTTTTATCCAATAAAGTGAATATTATGGTATTGTACATTGCATTGCAAAGGTAGATACTCATAGTTTCCATTGCTTCATGAGAAAGCGATATGATGCACCATCTGCAGCCTCTAAGAACTGGCATTGCGCTAGCAGACTGCAACTGGTCTCAACAGTTTGCTGCCTTATGGAGTCCAACTTGGTTGCCAATGTTTAGCTCTTTTAATTTTAAAGCTACTATGCTTTTACCACAGCGTTTCTGGCTCTGTCGATGTTGATCTGATCTTGTCACAAATCGAAACATGTATTGGAAATACCTGCTCACAAGTGATCAGTAAACTGGATAGAAGCCGCTGTCTCATCAGTAACTGTACACGTGATCATTCCGTGTCGGTTATGGGAGTTTCGATATTCCAGTATACCCAAATATAGGTCTTGTACATTCACCTTTTGTTTTTACGAAACTGTGTTTCATAATGATTACTGTTCGCTCAGCTAACCCATTGGACCTTGGCTACATATAGTACGTGGCACTAAGGAAACCACATTCATCTGCAAAATCCGCAAATTTCTGGAAGGCAAATTGCAGACTTCATCTGACACATATTTACTTGGTACACTATGCTTACTGTAAGTCCCTTTCAGCTGTCCGATGGAAATTTCGGATTTCATGCTATGTTACCAGCAATTCCTTCATTCCATGTGGAAATGTTTGTAGCAAGACCTTGTCATGGGTGGCCAGGTACATAGTGTGCTATCAGAGTTTGCGTTGGCAGTTCAGTTTCCATCTTCAATTGAACATCTTCCTACCATTTTACCAGAACATAATATATTGCGCTCGTCTAAGACATGTCTTAATGCCCAGATGGCCATTGTGTACAGCTTGCAACCTTCTGGACTCAAGATGAGTTAGCATTATGTGTTTAGATCTTTTAATTTTATCTCTGTAATCCCATAACGCCACTTCTTTCTGTGGACATTGTGCTCTGAATTTGAGTTATCCCTTTAGACTCTAGCAGAATCAATTGTGCATCTTAATCAGTCAAGTTTTCAATTTCTTGCAATGCGTGATCACGGACAGGTAAGTTCGCGAATACTACATGTACCTGTGAATTCATACCCTTAAGATAGTTAGAATATATGTATGTTACTGACCCGTGGGATAACGTATCAGTAACTAGTATGTTTTTGCCAGAAACGTTTTTCAGTGACGTGTCATATTGTTTCAGCTGCAGTACATATCATGTATTCTGTGACGACATGAATAGAGTATTTATTTAATGGATATGAGAGGCAAGTGATCTTACTCCACTTAAACAGTCAGTCGGTACACATACCGAAACCGTTTCCGGCCAAATAACATGCCTAATTATTCATGATCAATCAGAGCATATCAGTTTTCTGCGAGAATCAATGATTTGGAAGCAATAGCCATTGGCTTGCCTTTGTGGCACACCATAATGCAGTGTCTCTGGCTTTGTCAAGTCATAATATGACAATTTCGACAAGTGAAACGCAATTTGGTCCATCAAGACACTGATCACTTTTATATTGACTCAGGAGTTGTGATCTCTTAAGACCATATGGTAATCGTAAATAATGATAATGACCATGGAACTAATAATGATACTTCCTTTTTAACGTGGCCATTTTTCTACAGTTTCCTGCATGCAATTCGGTATTATGTATAGATTGTATTCAACCTCTCCAACAGTGTATTGGCAATCAATCTGACATATTACTAACGTCGTCTACACATACCGAACATGTGCACATGGCGTTTTAATGCCGAAAAGTTATTTAATCGCACACATACTGACTTTTTGACAGTTCGTCTACACTTTCCTGCTTACAAATTTGTATAGGATATATATTTTATGCAAGCAACTCCTTCGACCGCATTCTGAGTGTGATTGTGCCAGTACTGCCTTTCAGGAACACCAACAAGATGTAGACTCTAATGCAGATGGTGATGAAACTGCTTGAAAGCACAGTATCCATAATTAAGAAAAATCCTACATACACACAGTGGCAATTTTGAAATCAATAATGATCATAGTCAGGTAAAAAATCAGTCCAAATGGTTAGTTGATTATTATATCAGAATTATATGATTTTCACGGCAGCCATTTTGAAAATTATAATAAAATAGGAACAACTCATGTCTTCTTTGATGATACACAGAACGTTTTTTCCAAGAACGTTCCAAAACATTCAACACAACCTAGCTATAAATGCACTTTACTAAAGACAGTACGTAGTGAAGACATAAGAAATATCTACATAGAGGCCATTTTGAAAACAAAATGTCCGACATAAAAGTTATCAGAAAAAGTTGAACCAACCCCAGTTTTATTATCTTAAGTATGTAGATGGCATAGACGAAACAAACAACCTTTTATCTGCATTATAAATGTAGATATGAATATTACAATATATTGTATACGATTTCAGGGTGGCCATTTTTAAATCTAAGATGGCCGCCATGGGGGTTGCTAAAAATGAAAATAGCACTGGTGTTGTTCTTTGTGGTCAAAAGATGATTATCACCAACAAATGAACCAATCTTCTACCTGTATTATAAGTGTATATATAAGGAATGCAGCATTTCATGGCGGCAATCAAGATGGCGGCCAAAGTAATTGTCGAAAAAAATGGAACCAACCCCAGTTTTGTTCTCTTAAAAGATGACAAAAAACATTGGTTACAAGAATTTAGCGAAAAAAATAAGCAAAACTACATAACAGTATACACTATGTGGCTGAGATGGGTATTATTATACGAACTATTATGCAATTTGCAGGATATCGGCGCTTTATTGCATATCAACTTCTGCCGATTTAACATCGAAACGGCTGCGGCTCTGAGATCACTATTCAATGTGTATGATCACGTGGTTACAACATCAACAAGGGTTAGGGTTAGGGGGTTAGGGTTAGTACTGAAACTTCCAGAAGCCCTCCGTCAGCTGCATTTTGGTGGTCTCGGTACTTTAGCCCAAACTTCTGTCGTCTTTGCGAATAATCGTTTTCCGTTTCTACTCCCGGGACCACCAAATGCAGCTCATGAAGACGTGTTTGCTGCGCCATATTTCATAAAATCCGTTGCCTATTAAGGAAGATATCAAATAATGCATACTTTGGAGTGGACGCACTTTCAACACTTTCAGCCATTTGTGTTGCTGTTGATGTAACCACGTGATCATGCACCTTGGTATTAGTATTATAATAATTACTTTCATGTGAACTATTATTGTATAAAATGGGCCCTCGCAGTGTACTGACGCAGTGCAATAATCAAAGTAAGGAAATAACTGAAACTGTATCGCCAGAACAAAAAGTAGGAAAGTGTGCCTGCCCCACTCTGATGCCCCCATTGGCAGTCTTTATAATAATATTGATCTAGTGTGGGGTCATTAATGACACCCGTCGTAGACATACATATTATATATCAAATTGGAGAATAGAGACACACCGTTAATTTGAAACATTTACCATCAAAATAGGTATTATGAACATATGAATTATAAACGTTTATAAAGTTCCGTTTAATAAGTACACGAGTTCCGGCGAATAAACCTGTCCGCAAAAATGGCGACCGACAGCCATAATTAATGATATTAAAAATAGATAAATAAAATGACGATACCTTAAATAGTATACATACATCGGACGCTGACATAACTGTATCTGGCGATACGGTAAAAATCATATTACATATTGGTGTAATAAATATACAAATTAGCTTGTCACAGAAAATACACTTTGTGACCAGTACAGCTTCAATGTATGGTGATGTGCTTATGTAATAAATATAATCTAACATTTGTGTTGATTTAATATGATATTCATTAAACTCGTTGACTCGTTTATAACAAACTCGGCATAGCCTCGTTTATTATGACATCGATAAACTCGTTTAATAATAAATACTATATATCATATTAAATCATCAATCATGCATGCTCCTATTTATGCAATATGTCGGGGAAACTGCGCTTTATCGCATGGGTGAGGAAGACGGGGGGGGGGGGGGACTTGAGATAAAGGTGTTAGCGTGGTATTGTCATCTTTTGGCACTTTTCAGATTACACCTTATCCCACACACTGAGTCAGGACTTGCAATGGTGGTGATATACCCATATTGACAGATCATTTGCACGTGGCACTACATTTACATATGAACGGCATATTGACTGTTGCGAAACGAAACGCACTGAATGTCAGAATCAGTGCACCTACATTGTCTTCCCCATACCGGGGTGGGCGGAATTAGACAGTCAACAATTGTTGTCTAGACAAATAATTCCGGGCATTTTTATCTACTTGCCTTCGTACGACTATTTTGGTCGTACGAAGTTTAGTGAAACGGCCACCTAATCTATCCACACAGGAACCGTTTTGGCGGTTAGCTCCCACCACCTGGATAGTTTGGGCTATCTACGCCCCTGCGTATGCATTCGAGAAATATTTTAATATCATTCACAGCCTTCGTGAAACATTTGAATATCGTTCACAGCCTTCGTTAAACATCATCCAATACGGAAGATAAGCGCGAGTATACTTATGTGGCTGTAACTGGAGAAAATGGGTCTATTGGTTTTGCGACCGGTGTAGATCCAGATCATCCTATACAGCCGCAAAGGTTGATCAGGATCTGCACCGTTCGCTATTCCATCATCCATCAATGAAACACTCGCCATTCTAGCTACAATAAGTTTGCCTCCGATATGCTATATACGGCTACAATTTGACCCATTCAAAAAATGTGGACAACCAAAGTGCATACACAAACCTGTTGCATGTAGGTCAAAATTTAGTAAACTGTATATTGTATACCTTTAAATAAATACTCTTTGATGTAGAACTAGTAAATTTCCAAATATAATAGAACAGGGAAATCACATTACCATGGAAGCCATCTTTTCTCTTGTTGTTCAACATTCAACATAACGAAATGAAGATTTAAAATTTTCAAGATATACATGTAAATGTCAGATAAACACATTGACACGGTAAAATAACCATTTTCTGCATGTGTATGTTCTTTATGAATAATCTATTGATACAGCTTTGACAGTTTTATATCGCTAACATATCAAACACGCCGGATAACCAGTTGCAAAAATCACTCTTCCATGTGATACATTACAGAAATGGGGTTAAATTGCTACCCTCGTGAGGTATGGAGCGGGGTAGCAATTTTGTTTCTGTTGCCATTCTAAGAAGCAACATACATCGTGATCATGTTACGGGAGTGTGCTATTACATCAGAAGGTATGCACTAGTACACTGGTCACACATCCTATAAACCCCATTTCTCCAGTCGAGTGGTCACATATTATGTATGTGTTCTCATCTCTATTGGACTCACGTTGTTGGACCGCTGAGGACCTTGTCACTCCCAGTCTCAACCACACCAAGACAGCCAAGGTAACTGCGCTGCGTGCAGCACGAGTCCGGCTTGTAAGACGTGCCATGCTGTATGTGGTATGCAGACACAAAACGCCGTCCCATACACCTGTAACGTGATAATTTTACCGTTAGAAATTGAGTTATAATTTCATCTAGATGGTTTTAGATGCAGAGGTGGGAATTTTCCTATTTTCGGAGGATTTCCTGTTTTTTAATAAATTTAAATAATGAATAAGTGCTGGATTTTGTTGAAACTACTAAATAAAATCATACTTTTGTGGAGGGTATGAATGGGTTTCCATTAGTTGGTCACATTTTGTACTAATTTCCTCTTTTCTCACGATGTGCTGCTCACACCCCTGCAATTGCTGAATATGTTTCACATCTGAATAGTGTAGGTCTATATCAGCTGTCCCAGTATAGACTGACAGCGATGCTCCATGTGTGTTTGAGTGGATGCTGACTGGAATATGATCAAACAATACACTGTTTGCCAGTCAGTGCGTAGGAATTATAAAACATGTAGCTGGCTGAGCTGGCTGAGAAAATGGACATTACTAAGACATTTGTAAATATCGAATATATTCCGTGGAAGAAGTGGGCTCTCTCAATCGTAGAGTTTGTACCTTCGGACATCTGCGTATATATTCCGAATGTACTCTGAAAATATGGTCAACTTTTGACTTTATTTATGAAAAATATTGTAAATTTTGTAAACATATTTAATGAAATTTTGTAGATTTCCGAATCAGATGACCCCCTCACACCCCTGCAGATGAAATGTTAAGTTTTATATTTACAGGTTACTTTTACTTATTACACCCCTCGGGAACCATTGGTCATGCGACGAAAGACTGACCACCGACATATTACCACAACATGTATATAAAATATGAGTACGTATTCCCATGATTGCAAGCCACAAAGACATGCATGCGAAAGCAGATATACCTACTGTCTGTTCCACATGTTTATGCAATGAACACATTAACTCTATAGAATATTTAAATGTAAGTACTTTTTCACCACTAACAAAAAGTCACACTCCCCAGAAATGTTTGTTTTTAGTAGATTAAAATGTGATCTCTCTAAACCGGACACCCTGTGTCCCCATGGTGTCCGGTTTAGAGAGGTACCACTGTCCTATTACATACTAAGGTATGTAAAATCACTTACCTGCAACAACATGTACGTTAATTAACAAAATATTCACAATTATCCGTCGCTTCGGTAACGGTATCCGTCACTTGTGTAACTGTTGTACCATCTGTCGTATGTAGGATTGAAGTTTAGAGCTAACTGATAGCTTGTACTACCGGGTCGGAGATAACGCCGTTATTAAATCTTCCTATAATATATCAACACGACTGAGCTATTTATTGAGAGTTTTATCTCATTTTCGTTAGCGTAATCGCGACACTTTAGAGGAAAACAAATAACAACACACTGATTAGTTGGTAGTGTTTTATGATGTACACATTCTAAATGTCATTACACACTCGAAGTCAGTCTAAACTACTTTATAATACAAACATGTCACTGTTGTGTATTCAGTGAACTTTATTAATTTAAATACATTTAGCCAGCTACGGACGGTACGAGAGTAGATTGCAACAGTTACTGTTCGCAACTACAATAGAGCTCACAAAGTGAGGGAGTACGCTAGGTGGGAGGGGTGTGGAGTGAGGGGGAATGTCTCCCACCCATCCGCCGGGATTTTTTTAAACTATCGTGCACTCTCCTGCATGGTATGTTTGTTTTTTTGCAATTATTTATTAAATATCTTCAATATTCAATTTTCTAAAAGTGAACAATAAGGGTATGTCTGGAAATTATGTTGAAGCCCGGGCTTCCATGCATCCGTCTAGAGACGTGCATGGCCACATAGCGATCATCGCATGTTTCGTGCGAAATACAGCTAAATGCTAAAAATCTCCAACATGTACGAATACCTAGTGCACCAGTGCGAACCACCTGAAACCCGAGTGCAATTTATCGTTGAAATTCGGGGTTTTCCTGATGGAGTGGCAAATGTGCAGTATTAGCGGACGTCAACGTTACTTTATTGTAGATCCGAATGCATCCCATCTTACGGAAAAGTGTAGGTTAATCTACGATGATAGCGACATAAGCAGGTGTTGCTATTGGATCGTCTGCGGTATTTGCGCTTTTTCATCGAAATGTTTAGCTGCAGAGATTGTAAAGAAAGCATTGCCCGAAGGGGAGGATTCTTCTTACCTGAGTTATTACATCCTATCAAAATAGCAGGTACCCGTGATGTATGATGCCCACCCAGGGCCTATCAATTAACACAGTTAATAATGGACACGGGCCCACCGTGGAGATATATTCCAGATATCCACACATATCCGTGTTCATTAAACAATTATTGAGTTTTAATACATTATACTTCAATACTGGAGGTTGTGAGTTCAATCCTCACTAACATAGTATTTCCATCACACTGGTCTGTCGGATGAGACTTTAACACTGTAGACCCGTCTCGATATGAAATTAGCTGTTGCGCTGGGACGTTAAACTCATTCACTTGCACTTTGATAAGTCGAGCTACATCAGACAGAAACAAATCGTCGTTTACGTCTAGCTGCTAAATGCTATCACATATTGCAAATAAATCGCCTGTCATATGGCAAACGCACATTGAAGGGCTAAATGAATTTTTATTTTACAATTTTACATATC
Source organism: Conchocele bisecta (assembly GCA_029237695.1). Classification (NCBI taxonomy): domain Eukaryota; kingdom Metazoa; phylum Mollusca; class Bivalvia; order Lucinida; family Thyasiridae; genus Conchocele; species Conchocele bisecta. Next base: position 97,120,894 of record CM055274.1, read on the forward strand.
ACATTGACATCATACATATACACTTTCACTGAAATGCGTTTATCACAAACTGCAGTCACTGGTATCTGAAGTATTCATATTCATTGTAGTATGGAGAAGAATATAAAACAAAGACCAGTATTCCACTAATACTGGACTAACTTGAATAAACTTTAGAGGTAGACCAGCCATAATTTGGCTGTTTCCGCTTTGGACATTTTTTGGCAGGATGGTACTATAGTATTACCATACTTGACTCCAAAATTACCCGCTGCGTTGTGAAGCGAGCGACACGGTCGAATATATCACGTGGTATAAAATTGATCAACGCAATGCCTAGAACTTTCAATGAGGTATGTTAAGACAACATGTTGGTTGAGTAGACTCACAGTAAGTTTAATAATATATTTGTCATACCGCAAATTATTTATATTATTTCTAAACCTAGTTATAATACACGCCGTGGAAATATGGCGCCAAACAGTGCGACGTCATGACGTTAACAATAACGACCAGCATAAAGAAGTAAAAATCCGTTAATAGTTTGGATCATTCTATATCGAATTTCTCAATATGACTTGTTTTATTTGATCATTTTCAGTCACTGTGGATATGTGCACACATTTTTTAATTTTTTACTTTATCTCGAACCGATGCCATTATGATTGAGTCACGGGCTTGACAGACAACACGGGCTCATGATGGCTGTCAAGCTGACCAATTACAACCAGAGAAATTATCTGCGGTATCACACGGTCTAATAATATGTACATAAACACTAGTTGTGGAAACACAACGCTGTTTACGCTCTTGTTTCGTCCGTATAATAAAACACAGCCATGAATTACTTTTCTTCAACCGGTTTTCTTTTGCCAATATGCGCACTGCCAGTCCAAACATGGACACGCTGTATCTGTTCGTTTTATGTGGCTGTAACTGGAGAAACAGGGCGTATGGGAATTGTGACCAGTGTATCACATGATCAAGCAGCACACTCATGTAGTCTGATAACGATTTATACCGTAACCATTGCTCCATGTAGCATAATAAAGGGGTTGAATAAATGTTGTTTATATCTGAAGTAACCTAATATACCTGAAGTAGCCTAATATACATGAAGTGCCGTTTTTGCCTTTATTTTTTCACCTTTGACCCCTAACCGTAGCCTCTGATTGGTCAGTCTCAACAGCAAATTCAAGATGGCGGCGTATTTTAAAATCGAAATCGCTGTCGGTTCAGCTGAATTTTATCCATTTTTACTGTATATGCGATGTAACCAACGACATGGATATGTCCATTATGATTGTAATGCTTATTATGACAACTGTGTAATCTAAAACCAGCCATTATTGAAGCTCATCGTAAATAAATCAATAATGAATGACGCCGTTAGATTTGTGACGTATGGCAAGGGAATGACGTCAAAAGATGACGTCACGCACGTTCAACAATTAAGTTTAGTATACGGTATAAATTAAATGCATGATTAGTGCCGTCGAATATAAAATATATTCGGTTTCGCCCCGACAACTTTATAGGGGCTTGCTAAAGCTCGCCCCAATAAAGCTGTCTAAGGCTCAACCGAATATATTTTATTTTCCACGACACTAACCATGTATTTACTATTTATATATCCCTTGTTAGAAGCATGACGGTGTTTAATCGATGAAATGGTGAATATGGCAGATCCTGATCAGACTGTGTGGATGCACAGGATGATCTGGATCTAAACTAGTCGCAAAACCCATAATCCTCATTTCTCCAGTCACAGCTACTTATACGTTTTGGTAGCTAACGGCGTCCGCCAGATTCATTAGGATGACGTCATGGCAGAACTTGTACTGTTCCTGCAAAGTGAAAATGTTGGTTGACTTGTGCAGAATTCTAAATAAACTTTGAATTCGTCACAATATACAATGGTACATGTACTAAGGTAAGTCAATGTTAACTGAAAGTAACTACCGTCTTCTCCATGTTTTGCTGCAGACGAACTTTTCGCTATTGAATACATTTTATCCACATATTTAAATGTAAGTACTTCTTCTGTCACCCTCATTTTAATTTGATCAAAATCTATCAACCGAAAAAACCAACAGTTTTCCTATGGGAATTTAACATGGGACTAAAATGAGCTGGAGAGTGACAAGTAGTTAAAAAAACTAAATATTTTGGAAATTGACACATAAACTGGCTAGATAGATTCAGCCTTGGAAATTATGTAACTACGAAAGTATAAGTTAGATTTTGAAAATCTGTTCAGAAATTCCAAAACTATTTAAAAACAATCTATTTTAGCCCCGCTGTTAATATTCCCTAGAATGTTTTATTTTCCCTATAAAATTAATATTTGACAAATTTTACCAAATAAAAAATGGGAGGGTGACTATTTCATTATGTGACAAAAATGTATCTAAGTTTGTATATATTTGAGATTTAATGTGTTAATGGCCAAACACAGCCTGGCAGAACAACGTGGAACAAACATTGGATACCATATGGATATCTAGGCTTGCTTTTGGGTAGTATGAACATGTTTGTGGACCGGGACCTCTATTAAAGGTACATGCCCACTAAGTAGGCACACACTGTTCTTGATAGGAATTAAACAAGTGTATACTTGTGTCACTATTCCACAAGTTCTAAACATTACGAGTGCCCGCCATACAGATATAATCATTTAGCAATATTTATTTTACTGATAGTGACTCGCGGTGGTATCAGGATATTTCATATGCAAATGAGGAATGATATTTTTTTAATTATTTATTTATAATTAAATGCGTCAGCTGAAAAAAATAATATTTTCGACAAATAATAAAGTATGATCATTGCACATCAAAACATTAATACAGAGAACAAATAGTAATGTCCGTTAACATTTTAAGGAAACACGGTTATCGCCTCTGATCTCAGTGTGTAAATTTACGTCCGATATAAAATGTATAATATTGCCAATCAATATGTGGGGTAATGGTGAATTAATGTTTATTTTGTCAGAAAATGTCTCAGATGATGTCTCTGATATAAAGAACATGTTGTGCCTACTGAGTGGGCATGTACATTTAATACTTATTTATCCCGTCAACACAGTGTGTATGTGCCGTGACACACCGTGTCGTGAATCATTTTTGATATCCTGTCAATACGACAGAATCACTGCTTATCACTATGTGTGGTTGTCATACTAGTCGATTCTCCGATTTTGAGGTTGCGGCTGGGGTATTTTTTGTATTGTAAAGCTAATTGTAAGTGTTGACGGGATAAATACAAACACAATATTGACTGACCTGGAGTGATTAATTTAACCACAACCCTTAACAAAGCTCACATCAGGGTGAACACAATTCACTCAAACATAGACATCCAATATTGATCATGGGCGTCGTCAGGGTTCAAAGGATTCGTACGAACCCCCTTTCTGGCGCCAGCAGGATTTTCTTAAAATAAATTAAGTTCACGATAGCCATTTTCAGTGCATGGATGAGCAGACATTATATGCGCAGATACATATCTTCTCTCCCGAGTTACTAGATCCTTACCGTGACATACTCTCCCGCCAAATTGAAATGTGTACATATTTTATACATATCTTTTGGGATTAGTGATTATCTGTGGGACAATCTCTGAGTATATATATTAGTCATGGACCCGCGTTGTGCGGAAGAGAAAATATGCACCCGACCCGGGACTCGAACCCGGCACCTCCCGCTTACAATGCGGTCGCTCTACCGACTGAGACAACCGGGCACAGATACATATCTTCTCTACCGAGTTACTAGATCCTTACCATGACATTTCCAAATGCCCTACTAACAAAACACAGTCACGTGACGCTAATATTATTGCAATATGCCAATTTTCAGAAATACGCTTTTTAAACTCACCCAAAACTCTTTCCCCAAGAGCTAGGTTGTTGTCAAAACATACACGAATGTATAATTTAGCTTCTATAAATCAAACACTTTCCGGAGCTGTGAAGCAACCAACATCTGTCAGGGGTCGGGAACCCCCTGGACCCCTTACATATTTCGGTTGCTTTACAGCTAAAAGTCGAACCCCCTTTGCAAAACTGCGAGTGACGCCCATGTACATTAAAATAAGGGATTATATGCATGTCCACCTGATGGGCGGGGGCAGGGGAGGGGGTACAGTTCAAGTCAGTCAAGGGGAAGCAACAACTTTCTGGACTGGCAAATCAGCAATATGTCAGCCTATTGCTAGCTTAACACGCGTGGTATTACAAAAACGAAAACCGTTCGTTCCAGGTGGTACCTTTATTTAGCTTATATTTAAGGGTAGGAATTGGCTCGAAGGCCTTCCAAACCCGGCTAGTTGAGCCCAAAAGTGTGAGTCAATGACCGTTGGCGCGTTTGTTTCCAAATTTACTAATATCGGTGATACAGTCGAAATGTGTGCATTAAATGAAGGAGGCGATGAGGCGGTTAATTGAAACTTAGCTAGTTCATTCTCCTATCGCATTATGCCGGTATGTCAGACTGGGGCTGAGTGTGAGTGAATGTGATGTATGGAGACTCAGTCGTAACAGTGTCATCCTATATGATGATGATATTTGAGGGTCGGTCAGGGCAAACACATTATATTGAGGCGGTACCTTTACTTTTATATCTACTTATATCGGGCACAGGCGCCTTTAATTTGTTTACGGCCCCTTGGACGACATTATAATATGCGCTTGTGAGTCAGCCGACCCGCGGCCCGGCCGTTTCACTAAACTTCGTACGACTAAAATGTTCGTAAGTGCAAATTTAAGATCGTCTGTAAATTTCAATTTATGGATTTACATTTATTGAGTGCTCAATAAATGTAAATCCAATAATTGTTTACAAGAAAACAATGTTAATGTGAAATTTACAGAATATCATAATTTTGCACTTACGAACATTTTAGTCGTACGAAGTTTAGTGAAACGGCCCCTGGTCTGTCCGTCTTTCTGCCAGGTCATCATATTTCACTTGCCCTACGGACTACTATAGTTTGTTTCAATGCAATTTATATTTGGTATGTTTGACAACCATCACGGGTGGATATGAAAACAAAAAGTTACCACAAGGGGGCATCATATGTGTCCTATAAACACAATGTTCGAGGTTTATTCTAGTACAGTGGTGTTCGACTGAAAAAATGTCAGTTTGCCTATCTATAGATGTCTATCCATAACAAATACAATTTGCTACACGGGACAGTTCACCATTACAGTGCGGAATTAAATTTTGTCGTCTGCTGTTTATTTTTTATTTTCCATTTTTCTCCTCAAAAACATGCTTTGACAGCACTTTAAAAATGCTGTCAAACCATGTTTTATTGACAGAAAAGATAAAATATGAAACAACAGCACAGGACACTTCGTTTCCCGCATTAAATAATTTGTGAAACTACCTTAGGCCGTACAAAGTTCTTTCTCTGTTAAGCGTCCGCGTGCGGGTAGTGTTTTGAGAGTGGTTCTGTGAAAAAACAAAGAAAATATGTATGCTATTTGACATTATTTACTGGTGAAGTACTATGAAAACTGATTGGAGACGTGTGCACGTTTTATATCCATTCATCAATTTATACACGTAATAAGTTTAATTAGAATATTGTCTTATTGTTTTCTAAAGTTTGCTGCCGGAAATTTAGATTTAATCTAAAAACTTCCTCAGCCCTTTGCAGACTGCACAGAGTTGAGGAAGTTTTTAATATTACGTTCGTTTTTTTTTCCAAGACCTTGTTTGTTTTTACCGGATACGTATGTATGTTTTGGCCATCTGGGTGGACGCTTAACGGAAAAAAAACAATGGCATGGCCTTATTACACTTCACAGCGTAACGTCCCATTCATATCAAGCCCGTGCGCAGGAATTAATTTAGGGGGTGCGTTATCTACGGACATATCTCGGCAGATTAACCCTTTCACCCCTAAGTAACTTGAATGGATTTATATATGTTAATTTTGCAACCACAACCAAACCAATCATCACAAAATGATTTTCAGACCTATCCATTTATGAACATGGGGTTCTCAAAAGTATGAACATTACTTGCAAAAAGTGCAGATCCTGATGAGACGGCTCGTTACGAGCCGGCTAATCGTGATCTACACTTTTTGCCAATACCACAATACAGGCGTATGGTGTTGAAAGGGTTAGGGAGGGGGGGGGGGGGGGCGTACGCACCTGTCGCACCCCTCTGCGTACGGGCCTGTATATATACAATGTACTGGTAAGAGTGGAAGTTTGCGAAAATTAGTAGTTGCTGTATTACAACAAAAAGAAGAATACCCATCTCTAGAATATCGGTAAATGATATGTTCATGATGATGTATGCGGCGAGTCTATAGTAAATTATTGTATGACCTATTATAATAGCAGCGTCATTACGGACTACTTATTAATGTAGGTGTACTGAGATCGGGTGGTGTACCGAGATTTCCAACACACCTTCAGCTTGTTGTATACGTATACCAATACAAAACCACAACGGCATACCGACATATATGCTATGTATATGGGTTGTATATATGCTTATCGTCACTGGTGTGGATATTTACCAACAGTTTGCCAGTAATTCGTGTACATTCAGTGTGTTAGTCTATAGAACACTACCACATGTGACACGTATTTACAACAACAGTGTACTTAGTATGGACGGAATACGGCCGACATTTGTGTTGCTTGTGATTATACCGTATATACGATGTTTAATGCAATGTAAGTAGACATATATCTGTGTGGTTTTATAATATCTCATTGTTGTTGCAGATATAACGAATTAAGGATTTTTCCTGTATACGACTTTTGACTGTTTTAAAATATAACTTGCGCATGTCTTATAAGTGTAGAGTAAACAATTCATTTATTAGTGACATCAATTGATTACGGCCAATCTGTTGGCGAAATTTGGAGTCCGGAAATTAGGTGAGTTGTATTTTCACAATTATTCCTTTTTAGGTTTGAGGCGGCTTTCAGCTGCGCCGAAAACCTATTGTATTCGTTGTTTTTTTTTTTTTTTTTTTGTTTTTTTTTTTTTTATTTTTTTATTCAGCCGTTCGTCTACAGCCCAAACCGCTGGTCGGATCGACTTCAAATTTTGTATACCGATTCGCATCAACAGTGAGACGAGAATAACGCAATTTTCAGAATTCTCATGACGTTACTTTCTACGAAACCGGAAGTGACGTCATATATCATATAATTCCCTATAACTTCCTTATTTTGCAACCGATTTCAAATATTCATTTTGAATTGTAAAGCTGCGAGAATTCTCTATCTTCGATTCTCTGACAATGTTTGGCTATCTGCTCAAATGAGAGAGCTATAGACATGTGAAATTGAGAAAAATGAAAATAATCAACAATTTCAGATTTTTATTTTATTTTAACGGGTGGTCTTTGAAAACAGTTTCCAATTTGTACAGTAATCTCAGCAACATAATTTTTTGACAGCGTCACGCGGGACATTCATCCGCACAGAAGATGATATTTTTCAGAGCAATGGCTTGAATAGTTCTGATTCTATTGTCTTTCAAACTTGGACGTTTTTTTTAAATTTTTCAAATTTGAAATGGTCATAACTTTTTTATTATCTAACCGATTTCAAATATTTTTTTTGCATTAAAAAGCCAACAAAATTCTCTATCTCCGTTTCGCTGGTAGTTTTTGGCTATCTGCCCAAATGAGAGAGTTGTAGGCATTTGAAGTTTTTAAAAAAAATTGAAATGGTCATAACTTCCTTATTATTCAACCGATTTCAAATATTTTTTTTGCATTAAAAAGCCAATAAAATTCTCTATCTCTAATTCACTGGTAGTTTTAGCTATCTGCTCAAATGCGCGAGCTACATGCATTTGAAGTTTGAGAACGAGCATATAAACTTAGCCGCCTAGAACAGTGTGTACAGCTGACAAACTTCGAGGTGGAGGCCAGACAGGTATGGTGGGCTGTATCAGACACTGGTTTTATATACGAACTGACATGCTGTGAGTGCTTTAGAATCGTCTTAACTTCAATGTCAGACTAGGGGGTTAACGGTACACATTTTCGTAGAACGTTATATAATGAAAAATGCTTAGAATAGTCAAGCGATTCTGAAAATACAAACCACTTTCCACGAAACCGGAAGTGACGTCATACTTTCTATAACTTCCTTATTTTCCAACCGATTTCAAAACTTCTTTTTGTATTGGAAAGCTGACAAAATTCATCTATCTCGAACTCGCTGACACTTCTCGGCTATCTGGTCAAATAAGAGAGCTATAGGCATTTGAAGTTGAAAAATGTACATACTTTTCAACGATTTTGCCGAATTTTTGCCCAATTTCGGCTGATAACGGGTGGTCTTTACAAACGTTTTCCAATTTGTACAGTAATGTCAGCAACATAATTTCTTGCCAGTGTGATAGGGGAGTGTCAGACGCATAAAAGATGATAATTTTCAGAGCTCTATCTTCACTATTTCCGGTTCTATTGGATGTCAAAGATGAACGTCTTTTTTTCAAGTTTTCAAAATAGAGCAAACGGATGTGACGTCAGCTTCGTTATTTATCAATAGATTTCAAAATTTCTTGCTGCGGTCGATATTTCAGTCCTTTAGCTAAAACTTTCCCGCTTTGTGCCCGGCCTATGGTGAAAAACAAACGAAAACTTCACTGGCGGAATATTGCACATTTCCGTTTTATTAGGTGTATTTACAAATGGCGTAAACTGCAATTTAAGGGCGATAACTATCGAAAAATAATCATCCGCTGACTTACGGGCTCCCTCCATCTACACCAAACCGCTGGTCCAGAATTCTCATGACGTCACTTTCTACGAAACCGGAAGTGACGTCATATATCATATAATTCCCTATAACTTCCTTATTTTCCAACCGATTTCAAAAATTCTTTTTGAATTGTAAAGCTGCGATAATTCTCTATCTTCGCTTTATGTTTTCGTCATCGTCAATGTCTTCTAATCACTTTGCCAGTGTCCGTTTGTCAGTACATCAAGCCTCAAACCGTTGATGCAGCTTCAGCTGCTCTAGTTTTTTTTTTTTTTCTTTTTTTTCTTTTTATTCAGCCGTCGAGACTACAGCCCAAACCGCTGGTCGGATCGACTTCAAATTTTGTATTCCGATTCGCATCAACAGTGAGACGAGAAGAACGTAATTTTCAGAATTCTCATGACGTCACTTTTTACGAAACCGGAAGTGACGTCATATATCATATAATTCCCTATAACTTCCTTATTTTCCAACCGATTTCAAAAATTCTTTTTGAATTGTAAAGCTGCGAGAATTCTCTATCTTCGCTTCGCTGACAATGTTTGGCTATCTGCTCAAATGAGGGAGCTATAGACATGTGAAATTGAGAAAAATCAAAAAAATCAACAATTTCAGATTTTTATTTTATTTTAACGGGTGGTCTTTGAAAACAGTTTCCAATTTGTACAGTAATCTCAGCAACATAATTTATTGACAGCGTCACGCGGGACATTCATCCGCACAGAAGATGATATTTTTCAGAGCAATGGCTTGAATAGTTCTGATTCTATTGTCTTTCAAACTTGGACGTTTTTTTTTAAATTTTTCAAATTTGAAATGGTCATAACTTTTTTATTATCTAACCGATTTCAAATATTTTTTTGCATTAAAAAGCCAACAAAATTCTCTATCTCCGTTTCGCTGGTATGTAGTTTTTGGCTATCTGCCCAAATGAGAGAGTTGTAGGCATTTGAAGTTTTTAAAAAAAATTGAAATGGTCATAACTTCCTTATTATTCAACCGATTTCAAATATTTTTTTTGCATTAAAAAGCCAATAAAATTCTCTATCTCTAATTCACTGGTAGTTTTAGCTATCTGCTCAAATGCGCGAGCTACATGCATTTGAAGTTTGAGAACGAGCATATAAACTTAGCCGCCTAGAACAGTGTGTACAGCTGACAAACTTCGAGGTGGAGGCCAGACAGGTATGGTGGGCTGTATCAGACACTGGTTTTATATACGAACTGACATGCTGTGAGTGCTTTAGAATCGTCTTAACTTCAATGTCAGACTAGGGGGTTAACGGTACACATTTCGTAGAACGTTATATAATGAAAAATGCTTAGAATAGTCAAGCGATTCTGAAAATACAAACCACTTTCCACGAAACCGGAAGTGACGTCATACTTTCTATAACTTCCTTATTTTCCAACCGATTTCAAAACTTCTTTTTGTATTGGAAAGCTGACAAAATTCTCTATCTCGAACTCGCTGACACTTCTCGGCTATCTGGTCAAATAAGAGAGCTATAGGCATTTGAAGTTGAAAAATGTACATACTTTTCAACGATTTTGCCGAATTTTTGCCCAATTTCGGCTGATAACGGGTGGTCTTTACAAACGTTTTCCAATTTGTACAGTAATGTCAGCAACATAATTTCTTGCCAGTGTGATAGGGGAGTGTCAGACGCATAAAAGATGATAATTTTCAGAGCTCTATCTTCACTATTTCCGGTTCTATTGGATGTCAAAGATGAACGTCTTTTTTTCAAGTTTTCAAAATAGAGCAAACGGATGTGACGTCAGCTTCGTTATTTATCAATAGATTTCAAAATTTCTTGCTGCGGTCGATATTTCAGTCCTATAGCTAAAACTTTCCCGCTTTGTGCCCGGCCTATGGTGAAAAACAAACGAAAACTTCACTGGCGGAATATTGCACATTTCCGTTTTATTAGGTGTATTTACAAATGGCGTAAACTGCAATTTAAGGGCGATAACTATCGAAAAATAATCATCCGCTGACTTACGGGCTCCCTCCATCTACACCAAACCGCTGGTCCAGAATTCTCATGACGTCACTTTCTACGAAACCGGAAGTGACGTCATATATCATATAATTCCCTATAACTTCCTTATTTTCCAACCGATTTCAAAAATTCTTTTTGAATTGTAAAGCTGCGATAATTCTCTATCTTCGCTTTATGTTTTCGTCATCGTCAATGTCTTCTAATCACTTTGCCAGTGTCCGTTTGTCAGTACATCAAGCCTCAAACCGTTGATGCAGCTTCAGCTGCTCTAGTTTTTTCTTTTTTTTCTTTTTATTCAGCCGTCGAGACTACAGCCCAAACCGCTGGTCGGATCGACTTCAAATTTTGTATTCCGATTCGCATCAACAGTGAGACGAGAAGAACGTAATTTTCAGAATTCTCATGACGTCACTTTTTACGAAACCGGAAGTGACGTCATATATCATATAATTCCCTATAACTTCCTTATTTTCCAACCGATTTCAAAAATTCTTTTTGAATTGTAAAGCTGCGAGAAATTCTCTATCTTCGCTTCGCTGACAATGTTTGGCTATCTGCTCAAATGAGGGAGCTATAGACATGTGAAATTGAGAAAAATCAAAAAAATCACAATTTCAGATTTTTATTTATTTTAACGGGTGGTCTTTGAAAACAGTTTCCAATTTGTACAGTAATCTCAGCAACATAATTTATTGACAGCGTCACGCGGGACATTCATCCGCAGAAGATGATGATATTTTTCAGAGCAATGGCTTGAATAGTTCTGATTCTATTGTCTTTCAAACTTGGACGTTTTTTTTAAATTTTTCAAATTTGAAAGGTCATAACTTTTTTATTATCTAACCGATTTCAAATATTTTTTTTTGCATTAAAAAGCCAACAAAATTCTCTATCTCCGTTTCGCTGGTAGTTTTTGGCTATCTGCCCAATGAGAGAGTTGTAGGCATTTGAAGTTTTTAAAAAAAATTGAAATGGTCATAACTTCCTTATTATTCAACCGATTTCAAATATTTTTTTTGCATTAAAAAGCCAATAAAATTCTCTATCTCTAATTCACTGGTAGTTTTAGCTATCTGCTCAAATGCGCGAGCTACATGCATTTGAAGTTTGAGAACGAGCATATAAACTTAGCCGCCTAGAACAGTGTGTACAGCTGACAAACTTCGAGGTGGAGGCCAGACAGGTATGGTGGGCTGTATCAGACACTGGTTTTATATACGAACTGACATGCTGTGAGTGCTTTAGAATCGTCTTAACTTCAATGTCAGACTAGGGGGTTAACGGTACACATTTCGTAGAACGTTATATAATGAAAAATGCTTAGAATAGTCAAGCGATTCTGAAAATACAAACCACTTTCCACGAAACCGGAAGTGACGTCATACTTTCTATAACTTCCTTATTTTCCAACCGATTTCAAAACTTCTTTTTGTATTGGAAAGCTGACAAAATTCTCTATCTCGAACTCGCTGACACTTCTCGGCTATCTGGTCAAATAAGAGAGCTATAGGCATTTGAAGTTGAAAAATGTACATACTTTTCAACGATTTTGCCGAATTTTTGCCCAATTTCGGCTGATAACGGGTGGTCTTTACAAACGTTTTCCAATTTGTACAGTAATGTCAGCAACATAATTTCTTGCCAGTGTGATAGGGGAGTGTCAGACGCATAAAAGATGATAATTTTCAGAGCTCTATCTTCACTATTTCCGGTTCTATTGGATGTCAAAGATGAACGTCTTTTTTTCAAGTTTTCAAAATAGAGCAAACGGATGTGACGTCAGCTTCGTTATTTATCAATAGATTTCAAAATTTCTTGCTGCGGTCGATATTTCAGTCCTTTAGCTAAAACTTTCCCGCTTTGTGCCCGGCCTATGGTGAAAAACAAACGAAAACTTCACTGGCGGAATATTGCACATTTCCGTTTTATTAGGTGTATTTACAAATGGCGTAAACTGCAATTTAAGGGCGATAACTATCGAAAAATAATCATCCGCTGACTTACGGGCTCCCTCCATCTACACCAAACCGCTGGTCCAGAATTCTCATAAAGACGTCGACTTTCTACGAAACCGGAAGGAGACGTCATATATCATATAATTCCCTATAACTTCCTTATTTTCCAACCGATTTCAAAAATTCTTTTTGAATTGTAAAGCTGCGAGAATTCTCTATCTTCGCTTTATGTTTTCGTCATCGTCAATGTCTTCTAATCACTTTGCCAGTGTCCGTTTGTCAGTACATCAAGCCTCAAACCGTTGATGCAGCTTCAGCTGCTCTAGTTTTTTCTTTTTTTCTTTTTATTCAGCCGTCGAGACTACAGCCCAAACCGCTGGTCGGATCGACTTCAAATTTTGTATTCCGATTCGCATCAACAGTGAGACGAGAAGAACGTAATTTTCAGAATTCTCATGACGTCACTTTTTACGAAACCGGAAGTGACGTCATATATCATATAATTCCCTATAACTTCCTTATTTTCCAACCGATTTCAAAAATTCTTTTTGAATTGTAAAGCTGCGAGAATTATCTATCTTCGCTTCGCTGACAATGTTTGGCTATCTGCTCAAATGAGGGAGCTATAGACATGTGAAATTGAGAAAAATAAAAAAAATCAACAATTTCAGATTTTTATTTTATTTTAACGGGTGGTCTTTGAAAACAGTTTCCAATTTGTACAGTAATCTCAGCAACATAATTTATTGACAGCGTCACGCTGGACATTCATCCGCACAGAAGATGATATTTTTCAGAGCAATGGCTTGAATAGTTCTGATTCTATTGTCTTTCAAACTTGGACGTTTTTTTTCAATTTTTCAAATTTGAAATGGTCATAACTTTTTTATTATCTAACCGATTTCAAATATTTTTTTTGTTTTTTGCATTAAAAAGCCAACAAAAATTCTCTATCTCCCTTTCCCTGGTAGTTTTTGGCTATCTGCCCAAATGAGAGAGTTGTAGGCATTTGAAGTTTTTAAACAAAATTGAAATGGTCATAACTTCCTTATTATTCAACCGATTTCAAATATTTATTTTGCATTAAAAAGCCAATAAAATTCTCTATCTCTGATTCGCTGGTAGTTTTTAGCTATCTGCTCAAATGCGCGAGCTACATGCATTTGAAGTTTGAGAACGAGCATATAAACTTAGCCGCCTAGAACAGTGTGTACAGCTGACAAACTTCGAGGTGGAGGCCAGACAGGTATGGTGGGCTGTATCAGACACTGGTTTTATATACGAACTGACATGCTGTGAGTGCTTTAGAATCGTCTCAACTTCAATGTCAGACTAGGGGGTTAACGGTACACATTTCGTAGAACGTTATATAATGAAAAATGCTTAGGATAGTCAAGCGATTCTGAAAATATAAAACTTTATTTTTTCAATTTCATTGGAATTGCATCAATTTTTTTTGAGTTTCATATGTTTTCGTGATTGACAATGTCTTCTAATCACTTTGCCAGTGTACGTTTGTCAGTACATCAAGCCTCAAACCGTTGATGCAGCTTCAGCTGCTCTAGTTAAAATTGTATTTTTTTGTTAAATAAATTTCTCTAAAAGTATGTTTCATACATGTTCTCCTGCTACCTTAAGTATTCAAATGATTGCTAAGTTAGTTTGACTCAAATCGTACATGTATTTGTAGCGGTGACTGCAGAAATGGGCCTTATGGCATTTGTGACTAGTGTAACTCCTGATCAAATAGCACACTCCTGTAAGCCTGATAACTATGTATGCATGACGGGTGTTTCATTTGTGGAATGCCGAACAGTGCTGATCCTGATCAGACTATGCGGATGCACAGGCTGATCTGGATCAACACTAGTCGGATAACCTATAAGCTTCATTTATCCAGCCACATCCACATTTGACAAACTCCTACTAGTATTTATGTTCTATTTTATTTTCAAGGGGAAATGCAGAACTACTGCCGACAAACCATCGGGCAAGACGAGTGCGCGGGAGAATTAACATTCGACTCGTCCCATCTGCTTGGCAATTACGGATCTATATACCAAATAATTATTGCTCCAAAACAAACCACAGGCTCTGGTGATTTAGTTCTATTCTACTTCACCGATTTCCATCTAAGTATAGTATGTCACGACACAAACGTGACCATCCAAGAAGTAAGCTCTCTACCATTTAGTCCGTCGGAGGCGACGACGGTACTGGGAGTGCACAATACGATTTGTGGAGAAAACAGTACTTTAAATGAGCTAGTATTGGCAACACGATATAGCCATTTAGTTGCGACATTTAAACAGAGCGGCTATGGGCGGCTATATGTAACGTCTACCTTTAATTTGAAATTCGCCTCTTTCCACGAAGGTAAGTGGGTCGTATGGAATGCCAAAATATACATAAACTCAAATAATTATTGCTAGGTCTAAATAATTAGAGGTAGCATTAAACATTTAGAGCTAGCTCCAAATCATTTGAAGAGCATATTTAGAGCTAGCATTAATATTTAGAGCTCGCATGTTTATGTAGATTTGGCGTTTGAACTTTACTAGTTATAGCTAGAGTCAAATGATTTAGAGAGCTCTTCAAATGATTTAGAGCTAGCTCTAAATATTTAACGATAGCTCTAATTATTTACAGCTAGCAACATTTATTTGAGTTTATGGACATTTGGCGTTCCAAATGATCAGGGATTAATTTCAATTCACTCTCACAGGTCTACTTCGAAGACTCGGACCAGAGGCATACAAATAATTGCCCATTAAAAAAAATCCATATACCCCACCCACTTGGTCTGAAAAATGAAATCCGCATTGGATTTGAAATCAGGGGGTGTAATACTCTTTAGACACAAAGTTTATCTGGAGCTCTGTAACTGCATATGTACGCAGGGAACCCAAGTGCAGGAAGGCAAATCAATGAGCAACGGTGTCAAACTTCTAGGAAAAACAGATGGAAGTCTTGGACCTAGGACCCAATAAATGGCTCCCACTCATTTCCACGAACTATACAGAAAAGTGTACATACTGTAATGTTTATGGAAATGAATGGGTGGGGGTAACGGTTTTCAAAGGAGTCATTTATTGGGTCCTAGGTCCGAGTCTTCCACCTCTGCTCGGAACTATAACTCAATGCAAACACACTCCACAGCATGCGCTGATCTTTCCAATAGTTGTCAATTATTTTCTTTCAAAATGCTTGAAAATTGTATTGCAATAAAAGCAGATTGATTGGCTGAGCCTGAGCTGTGATACAGCTCAGGCTCTGCCAATCAATCTGCTTGATTGTGAGCTGTGGTCAATAGATGTTCAGAGACCTTTACACCTGGACGAGTTTAACGCAGACGGTTGTGTGAGGACCCGAGTTGAAATCACAAACTGAAACAATATCAAGTGATTACCTCGCACGTGATAAACAAGGGCATCGTCATATCTAAGTTAATCCCCTCGCTGGCGGCCTTGATAATACAAATCCCAAAAACACTTGAACATGTTTGCCTTACAAACAAGGTGAACGTAAGTACTCAGTGACCTTGCCATTGGGCGATCGGACTTGGGTCGTATGCAAAGCAGAGCACCAGCCCTCATGACACACATTGTGGCCAAATATTATCAAAATCGGCGAAGTAGTTCACAAGTTATTGAAAAATGGAATGTGTACTAACGCACGCACGTACGTACAAGTACGTAGTTGGACTAACGCTATATCTCATCTTGCCTATCGGCGAGAGGATAATAATAGCACGCACAGGACAATGGTCGAAATGGTGTATGATATATCAGATCCACACAAGGACACTCCTCACATATAACTAAGACGATTATTATTTTTGCGTTATTGTGAAGTAGGTTCATGTAACCCAAACTGTTCGTGTATACGATTGACGCGAAGTGTTATAGTACCATCGTGTTATGATAATGTTAAACTTTTCAATGCCTTTTGATTGTGTTATAATTTATGACATTGATGTTAAAACGTATATATTAACTCTTTGCATGCTGGGAAATTTGTGGGCTATAAATAGTTAAAAAATAGCAGATGACAATTCATTATATTTTCTTTTATTTCTCCTTATAAATGTCATGAATATGTCTTGGAATTTCATTAGAATTGTGTCCGGAGGATACAATTCTAATGACATTTCAAGACATATTTACAGAGAGAAATAAAACATATACTCCTCTAATTCGTTTGGCGGATATTTTCGCCGCTAGCATGCAAAGAGTTAACTTGTTTTAAAATGATCTTTTTATTGCTATACGGCGAAATTCACACTATTGCCGATCATGGTTGGGGACATAGTGTTTTCACAAGACTCACCGTCTTATACATTCACACGAAACTACACACGATCTATGAATCGTTGAACACGACTACCAGAACAAAATAGTACATTGTATATCGCATGTATGGTGGTATTTCACTTGACCATTTGTTCGAAGCACACCCCAACCTCGACCAATCAAACTTCTTGGGTTTCAAGTACATGCTCAAAAAGTATTTAAAATCACATTCCAAAGTTTCTAAATGCAATGCCTAGCATTTGCAATGATGTATGTTAAGACAACATGTTGATTGTGTAGACTCACAATAAGGTAAAAAATATAGTGTAATACCGCAAATTATATATATTATTTCATAACCTACTTATAATACACGCCGTGGAAATATGGCGCCAAATGCTGCGACGTCATGACATTAAAAATAACGCAAGCCGTTAGTCCGGCATAAAGAAGCAAAACTCCGTTAATAGCTTGGCAAATGCTATATCGATCTTCAAAATATAACTTTTGTTTTCTTGGATCATTTCCAATCACTGTGGCAATTCTTTTTCAGTTTGACTTTGTCTCGACCCGCTGCCATTTTGATTGATTCACGGGCTGGACAGACAACTCGGGTTGATGCTGCCTGTCAAGCTGACCAATTAAAACCAGATAAATGTATCTGCGGTATAACACGGTCTAGTAATATGTACATATATAACAATTGTGGAAACGCTGTTTACACTCTCGTTCCGTCCGTATAATGAAGCACAGCCATGTATTACGTTTCCTCAATAGGCGCACTGCCAGTCCAAACATCGACTCGCTGTATCTGTTCGTTTTATGTTATGTGACTGTGACTGGAGAAAAAGGGGTTATGGGAATTGTGACCAGTGTATCACATGATCAATCAGCACACTCCCGTCGTTTGATAACGACATATATTCCTTGTTAGAAGCATGACGGGTGTTTACTCGATGTAATGGCGAATAGTGCAGATCTTGATCAGACTGTGTGGATGCACATGCTGATATGGATCTACACTGGTCGCAAAGCCCCATTTCTCCAGTCACAGCTACTTATAAGTTTTGGTAGCCACCTGCGTCCGCTAGATTCATCAGGATGACGTCATGGCAGAACTTGTACTGTTCCTGCAAAGTGGAAATATTCGTTGACTTGTGCAGAATTCTAAATAAACTTTGAATTCGTCACCACATACCATGGTACATGTACTAATATAAGTGGTAACTGAAAGTAACTACCGTCTTCTACATGTTTTGCTGCCGACAAACTTTTCGCAATTGAACACATTTGATCTAAAACATATTTAAATGTAAGTACTTTTTCTGTCAACCTCATTTTTATTTGATCAAAGTCTATCAACCGAAAACAGTTTTCCGATGGGATTTTAACATGGGACTAAACGGAGCTGGAGAGTGACGAGTAGAGTTAAACAGAAACTAAATATTTTGAAAATTTACCCATAAACTGGCTAGATATATTCAGCCTTGGGAATGCTGTTAACATTCTCTACATTTGTTTATTTTCCCTATAGAATCAAAATTTGACGAAATTTTTTCAAATAAAAAATGGGAGGGCGACTGTTTCATTAAGTGAGAAAACTAAGTTTGGATATATTTGAGATTTAAACACCGGCTTGGCAGAACAACGTGGCACAAACATTGGATACCATATGGATATCTAGGCTTGCCTTTAGGTAGTATTAACATGTTTGTTGACCTACCAGGACCTCTATTAATACGCATTTCTCGACTCCACTGTACCGGTATTGTGTGTATGTATCACCGGACATTGCATGGTACAACAGTAACATACACAGTGGAAAAGTAAATCATCCATGTAGACTACAGGCCGTACGTACATAATTTGAGATCAGCTTGCTGTTTCTTGTTTTCATATTATTCACGGTTCCCAATATATTGACGGTTCTATCCAGTTTCATCCGTTGTCGTTCACACATCAATACACACCAAAGTCTCGACCTTTCTGCACCGGTTCTGGTAACAGGCAAAACACACAACATACTAAATTTCGAAATAAAAATGTTACAGGATACGATAAACAAAATTGATAACGACAGTGCAGCATTAAGTAAAGACAAAAGCTCATAGGGATTAAGATTGATCGAAACTTACTGTAGACGCAACATATAGATTAGCTATGTGCAAATAATTCATTCCGGATTTCTCTTTTGCAACAGTTATCACACTATGTACCAACGGAGGTGCACTTTTTTTCAAGCAATTTTACACGAGCTACATTTTGCCGTTATTCGAATAAGGATCCATCTCATGGAGCAGTACCAGCGTCAATAATATGACACGTCCTTTGAAGCTTTAAAAAGTAGCAGTCCTTGTAATACTACAAGCCGACCTTCTCACCCCTTCCGATGAAATGTTCAGACTGGTTAAAATAAATTAACGATTACTCAATTCATGAGCTCTGGTTAGCATCTGCTTGGAGCCCATGACCCATCACCCATGTAAGTTCCCCATATACGGCCCTACCGGCAGTGGACGAGTACGGACTAACTCTCGGAGACGTGACACATCATCCATGATGTATGATCTCCCAAATATGGCCCTACCTACAGTTGACAAGTACAGGCTGGTCATGAGAGACGTGACCCATCACCCATGTAAGTTCCCCATATACGGCCCTACCGGCAGTGGACGAGTACGGGATGACCAGCGGAGAAGAACTGACCCATCATCAACCATGTAATATCTCCCATATACGACCCTACCTGCAGTGGACGAGTACGGGCTGGCCTCCGGAGAACGGGCTGGCCCTCGGAGACGTGACCATCACCCATGTAAGATCCCCCATATACGGAACTACATGCAGTGGGCGAGTACAGGGTGGCCCTGTGAGACGTGACCAGTCATCCGTGTAAGATCCCCCATATACGGCCCTACCTGCAGTGCACGAGAACGGGCTGGCCCTCGTAGACGTGACCCATCACCCATGTAAGATCCCCCATATACGGAACAACCTGCAGTGGGCGAGTACAGGGTGGTCATGGGAGACGATCCAGTCATCCATGTAATATCCCCATATACGGCCCTACCTGCAGTGCACGACAACGGGCTGGCCCTCGGAGACGTGACCCTTCACCCATGTAAGATCCCCCATATACGGCTCTATCTGCAGTGGGAAAGTACAGGGTGGCCCTGGGAGATGTGACCCATCACCCATGTAAGATCCGCCATATACGGCCCTACCTGCAGCGCACGAGAACAGGCTGGCCCTCGGAGACGTGACCCATCACCCATGTAAGATCCCCCATATACGCAACTACCTGCAGTGGGCGAGTACAGGGCGACCCTGGGAGACGTGACCAGTCATCCATGTAAGATCCCCCATATACGGCCCTACCTGCAGTGCACGAGAACGGGCTGGCCCTCGGAGACGTGCGGCTGCCAACGTTCGACGGCGTCCAGCATGTCGAGTACGGATTGGGGGTCCACGGGTACGACGTCGCAGTCCCGCCACCCCAGGAACACGAACTGCTTCACCGTTCTCAGGGCGTCGTTACGCTGCAATATAAATCCGTCTTAAAAATGGTTTAGCCCTTAAAAAGCGGGAACCGAAATTTCTGTCTGCTGAAGTATGATTTTACAGCTCTTTATAACAAGTCCATAAACCAACAGACGACTGCGTCTAAGTAAGCACTGTAAGGGTTAACGAACCTATATAATCACAAGTAACTTCTCTGATAAATACTGACGGGGTATCATCCGCGTTGTAAATGGCGGAGTATGTCCGACTGACGTCAAGTCGCTTAGTTTTATAGTGCAACGAGCAAGGGGAAAATAAGCAAGGTGGCGTCAGATGGATAAATACATACCGCCAAATCTAATGTCAACGATGCTCTGGAAGCTGTTCCAAGGGAAGGTACTCGTAAACTGCTTAGCTATCAACACGTGTCTAATATGCATGTATGCATGCTACATATATCTTAATGGTATAAACATGATAGCATAACGTTAACATATTTGGCGTTCAAATTGGCGGAATTTGTCGGTTTGATGATAAGCAACGTGATGTCAAACCGCTAATTGTAATTATGATCATTCCGTGGAAGTAGTTCTAAGGGAAGCTGCTCGTGAGGTTCCAAGTTCGTTAACCTATAAATGTATATAACAATGTATATATACACCATGTTCGCATGTGGATCCCTGATATCCGGCTTCGCAGGCGCCAGGACAAATTCCCAAACTTTTATTGCATGTTCCATCCATTGAACTACAGTGGCATGTGCCGTTGCAGTTTACGTCATACGTTCCATCGTTGCATTCTGGAGCACAATCGTGATTACGGGGTAACATTTTCTGTGTTGAATCTATGGTAAATTAATTTACACGAATCTGGAAAATGGCATTATATAATGCTTTTTTCCGGATTCGTGTAATTTAATTTACATGTGCCGTTGGAGCTTATGCCAACTGTTCCACCAGTATAGTCTCAGTTAAGCACACTCACAATAATGCTGGGGTATCTTGAGTCAATAAGATAGCGTTGGTTTTCTGGAATGCTTTGGAAGTTAGTAAAAACAGATTTCTACAATAAGAAGGATTCGAAAATATAGTGTTATGTTAAATGTAAGTATTATACATGCTAGGAACATCTGGTATTCAAAACATACACAAATAAGCATTATATAAGCAGAAGAACATCATCGTGAAAATGGCATTATATATAATGTAATTTTCCTGATTCGCGTAGTTTAATTTACATGTGCGTTATAGTCTATGCCAAAAAGTCCATCCTTGCATTTTGGAGTAAAAAATCATGATCACGGGGTAACATTTGCTTTGCTGAATCATTGGGAAATTTAATTTACACGAATCAGGAAAATGGCATTATGTAATGCAGTTTTCCTGTTTCTTGTAATTTAATGTACATGTGCCGTTGCCGGCTATACCAAGTGTTCCATCAGCATAGTCTCAGTTGAGTACGATCACAATAATTTCGGATTATAATGAGGTAACATATATGTTGTCCGTTTATCATGCTTTGGAGGTTAGTAAAATAGAGTACTGGAATAAGACGGATTCGAACATACAGTTTTGGGTTAAATGTAATTATTGGACATGCTAGGAAAATCTGTAATCTAAAACATACGGCAATACGTATTATATAAGGCAATATAACAAGCAGCAGCCAGCAACTAACTATCAACGCGTGTATAATATACATGTATACATGCTACATGTATGTACTACTATAAACATGATACCATAACGGTAACATATTTGACGTTCGAATTGAAGAAAGGAGTAGGGTCGATTAACATGAAAATCGGCGTTGTGTCAGAATTTGTTCAAACTGTGCTAACAACATCTTCAAATTATCCCGACTACAAAACAGTAATTATTTTGATTCTACTGTATCTCGTTTCAATTTTATGATGTTTTAAGTACTCGGGTATGTTCATTTTTTAGTTTCCAAATGACGTCAAAACGACGTCATATATATTCGACGTTAGGTTACCGCGGGGCCGGCGGGCGGCAGACAGAAAAACTGCATAGTTTGTGTACACAGCTCCTCTGAAACCGTTCAGTCAATCGATATGAAACTATACACACGTCTTCTATGCATATTGAAGATGTGCACCCTGGTGTCTTTATGCCGAAAACATATTTCTTAACAAAAAATAGCACCTTTTTAACCTAGTAATTTGTTCTACATGTTCGTATACAATTATACATAGGGTACAGAGTTTGTGTACACAACTCCTTTGAAACCGTAGAGTCAATCAATCTGAAACTATACACACGTCTTCTACACATATTGAAGATGTGCACCTTGCTGTTTTTATGCCGAAAAAAATATGTTTTAACAAAAAAAAACGGTGACCTTTTTAACTTGGCCATTTGTTTCTACATTTTTATATTCAATTCTATATAGGGTACAGCGTTTGTGTACACAACTCCTCTGAAACCGTTCATTCAATCGACCTGAAACTATACACACGTCTTCTACACATATTGAAGATGTGCACCGTCATGTTTTTTATTTTGCAAAAAAACATTTTTTTAGTAAATAATATCACCTTTTTAGCTTAGCCATTTTTTTCTGCACATTTACAAAACACTTCTATATATGGTAGAGAGTTTGTGTATATAACTCCTCTTGAAGACATATTGAAGATGTGAACCTTGGTCTTTTTATGCTGAAAAAAATATTTTCTAACAACAATATTGAAGCGACCCAGCCAGCGAAGCATCGCTATACACGCCTCTGTATTGCGTATTCCTCGCTTCGAATCAATCACTCATTTTGGACAACAAAACATGTCCGTCATTTTGTGCACAGAACTTACCACGATCTCCGATACATGCCTGGATGTTCACAATTGTCAATAGTTTATTATCGGCGTCTTCATACACCAGGAAACTTGTTTAGTTAGTTACAATTCACAATAGTTTGTTGATATGATGCGGCACAACTTTCACGTTTCGTTAAAATGGGAAAGTCCGGGAATCCGATTACACATTTCACCCAATCCACTGTGCGAATTAGGGGACAACTTTCACATTTTGTCCGCGGATTCCAAATATGGTCCTCATTGTCCGAATGTTGTCCTCAGAGTCTTTACCATGTTTACGAGCCAATCAAAGGGCTGGATTCGCGGACAACATTAGGACCGAAGGTTATAAATAGGAGTGAAATATGTCAGTTGTCGACTTTGTCCCGAGAGACGCAACTCGAGACGCAACTGGCGTCTCTGAACTCCCAAGACTCAAATAGCCCCCCCCCCCCTTAACCATTACTCACCGACGCTGTTGTCAATGGTCCGTTAGCTGTTAGATGTGATGATTTGAACGTGATTATGACATTACTGATTATTAATATTGGCTGGAACCATGATAATGCCAATATCCCTTCCCTTTACCCACCCACTTTTCCCCCATTGCGATACGATTCCCGACTCAAGTTTCGCGACCCCCTGTATTGTGACTCACCTCCCACCCCTGTTAGGTGAACCCCACTCCATTGTCATGCGTCTTAGATGTTGTGTGTCCCCCATTCAGCTAGTGTCATGGTTTCCACCCCAGCTTCGTGACCCCGGCTGTGTGACTCCCCCATCCAGCTTATTTCCCAACCCCAGCTTCGTGATTCCCGCTGTGCGACTCCCCCACCCAACATTAGTCCCAACCCCAGCTTCGTGTTTCCCGCTGTGTGACTCCCCCACCCAGTAGTATTCTTTCCACCCAAGCTGCGTGATTCCCGCTGTGTGACTTCCCCACCCAGTTTATTCCCCACCCCATCTTCGTGATTCCCGCTGTGTGACTTCCCCACCCAACATTAGTCGAAACCCAAGCTTCGTGATTCCCGCTCACACAGCGAGAATCACGAAGCCAGTATTATCTCCCCACCCAAGCTTCGTGATTCCCGCTGTGTGACTCCCCCACCCAGTATTATCTCCCCACCCAAGCTTCGTGTTTCCCGCTGTGTGACTCCCCCACCCAGTAGTATTCTTCCCACCCAAGCTGCGTGATTCCCGCTGTGTGACTCCCCCACCCAGTTTATTCCCCACCCCAGCTTCGTGATTCCCGCTGTGTGACTTCCCCACCGACATTAGTCGAAACCCCAGCTTCGTGATTCCCGCTGTGTGACTCCCCCACCCGACATTAGTCGAAACCCCAGCTTCGTGATTCCCGCTGTGTGACTCCCCCACCCAGTATTATCTCCCCACCAAGCTTCGTGATTCCCGCTGTGTGACTCCCCACCCAGTATTATCTCCCCTCACAAACTTCGTGCTTCCCGCTGTGTGACTTCCCCATCCAGCATTATTCCCAACCCCAGCTTCGTACTTCCCGCTGTGTGACTCCCCAACCCAGCATTATACCCAACGCCAGTCCCGCGATTCCCGTCTAGGTCTGAGCGTGTACGCTTTAGAAAATAGTTGCTCGTGTCCAGTCGCTCCCATAGTCGCCTATGTTGGTTAGTCTCGACTCGCATACATGTACAACTAATACTAATTGTTGATTTATATAGTCCCGTGTATCATCCCGGTACCATTATTGTTACCATTAATTGTCACCCTCATACAGTAGTAGGTGTTGCATAATATTATGTTTTATGTCTTAGCAAAATATCAGGTATTAATACTGAATTCGCTACTGTCGTTCTTTCATTGCCAAGTAGCTAGTTATTCCCATTTTCATATCCCGATTCACAAGGACCCGCTACCAACCCCCTGTATTAATAGGAAACTATGGTTTACCTCGTATTCTTGAAGGCAGACGCAACGAAGGGACGTTACAAATTTGGTGGCAGCGGTGGCAGATATAACATAAACCAGTATAGCCGAAACGTACCCTTATGTTGCTTCAAGAATTACCATTGCCGTGTCTGTCCATATAGCCACTTCGGAATTTCCAATAGGGAAATATACACAAACTCACTCTTGGTTTGATGCACTGCGACGAAATGCGGAGTGCGAGCGAGTGAGTATGTGTACGTCCCTACTCGAGAAGGTCGAATGTCTTCCCTTGACCCCCACGGACCAAAAACAATTACCCCGACATTCTCTCCCAACAACCATGTCACTGTACCTGTCACTACATGTGATGGAGTACGTTATATGGTTACCAGTCACAGTGGATATATAGCCCATAGGCGCTTGACTCAGTTAGAGAAAAATGCGCAGTCGTGTGATGAGCATTCATGCGAAAATGAACTGCGTGCGGAGATCACGTCTCTGATAACTGAAATAAAAGCACTAAAATCCCAGATGAACTCGATTCTAGAGAGGCTTGAATCGAACATACGACATGACCCAGAATCCGGCAGAAACCGTATCATTAGTTACAGTGAGTCATGTCCGTTACCCTTAGACAACTGCGAGCCGGTACATGCGCCAAGTCACATGTCTGTCATAACACGTGATAGGTCCATACCCACCAGAAGTTATCATACGCAGATGCAGGATAGTGGTTCCCACGTACACCAACCGCGGGAAGGTGTACATTTGTACAGGTGTACAGTATATACCACATCCATGTCAGTTCGTGGAAATAAGTACGTTCGACGGAAATGGAAACTGGCATGATTATCTTGTTCAATTCGGTATCGCAGCACACGGAAATAATTGGGACAATAAAATGAAAGCAGTCAAGTTAGCGTGCAGTTTACGCGGCGAGGCAATAGCTGTACTGAGTGAACTTGACCCAGATACCAGAACTGACTACAACTCGCTAGTAACGGCTCTGGCCAACAGAGTTCAGACCGAAACACATACGGTCATATATAAAACTGAATTGAAACAACGTTTTCGAAAATTAGACGAACCACTACCAGAATTGGCTCATGATATTAAACGGCTGATGCGTTTGGCATACCCGACAATCCCGTATAATCATAGGCAAGAAATTGCACGAGATTGCTTTGTTGAAGCAGTGCATGATTGGGATATCGAACGCTGGATCATAGTGAAGGAATCAACGACGATAGAAGACGCTCTGAGGATCGCCATGAAAATAGAACCTGCCATGAAAAATAATAAAGTGCGATGCTACATGAGGCAAGTTGAGAAAAGTGAAAACTACAGCGAACATAAAGAATATATACGGTCATTAAATGCAAATAGTAATAAAAACAAGTTGTTACATGATGTAGCAGAAATTATGGCCAACATTAGACGGACGAGCGCAAAACAACCCCGGACAGTGGGGCCGAGATTAATGGCCGTGGAACGACGCGCGTGTTACAATTGCAAGCAGCGAGGGCATCTCCGGTACGCATGTCCTCAACGTAAAACAGCGATAGTGTGTTATAATTCTTGCCTTGGTGACAGCTTCACATTTCTGCATCTTCGCTGTCTGGCCCATCTTTGACGGGCGTCGTTTGTGACTTACGGCACTCTTGTTTAAATTACCATCCAATATAGATGAGTGAACAAACAAATATATATTTTACTCTTGAAAAATATTCAATTTGTCATAGTGACGCCGTAATAATAGTTGTTATAATACCGTCAAATAAAGATTGAGTGAGGAAAGAACAGCACACGTTTGCATATATCCGCATAATATAGACATTACACGTAGCTGGTTGTCATTAATATACACACCGTGTTCGCACGTATCCCTCTGATAACCCGCTTCACAGTTGCTAGGACACATTCCGGAACTTTTATTGCACGTTTCTCCATCTTGACTACAGTGGCATGAATGGTTGCAGCCAATGCCAAAGTTGTCGTCGTTACATTCTGAAGCATAACGGGGTAATATTTGCTGTGTTCAATATTTTGTAAATGAAATTAAATGAATCAGGATTTTTTTGACTAGCCTTAATTGATGACATTCGAAAAACTTATTTTACATATGTCGTTGCAGTCTCATACAAATGTCCCATTCATGCAGTCAGGAGCTAGTGTGTAATTGAATCTGTTTTTGGAATTCATTTAGTGAATTGTAAAGCGGTCTTTCGATGCAATATGGGGCTTGTCAGCAAGACAACTAGTATCCAATTGATTGTTTAAAAAATGGAGAACAAACAAATTAAAATATAATTCAAGCAAAGTTAACAAACAACCTTAAATATATATATATATTACACAGATTGTTTTTCTGTCGTTGTGCTTTGGGTTATTGAAACTATTGTTACATGTAAATACATATTTTGAAATGTCAATTTTTGCAACCACCTATAGCAGGTGGGGTGTGACAAACAGGAAATCATCCAAAACGTGTGCAAGAGAGGAGCAGTAAAGCTTTTTCTCAGCGATCCAGTGTAAAGCACAGCTAAACTCCTCAAATATCCTACAAGAAATGGAACAGCCCATAGGTAACACATTATCGTAATAGAATTGCCCATCAATATAGAAACCCAGCAGGTCATAGTCATCAGGATGCACCGGAATAAGATGAAACGCCGACACCACGTCTGTCTTGACAAGGTAACAACCGAGGCCACACCTCTTAAGAAGACTGATCGACATTGTCAAATTCTGGTACTGCACATTAGTCAGTTCTGAAGGAATACCGTCATTCACGGAATCGCCTTCTGGGTAAGACAGATGGTGTATGACACGAAACTCACCGGCATCCTTTTTCGGAACCAAACCAAGCGGAGACACACGGATCAGAGGAAAGGAGGGTTCCATAAAGGGACCTGCAACCCTACCAAGAACAAATATTTTAAGATATCCCCATGTTGTGTGGCAGATTGGAGATTTTTACAAGTACGAAATGTGCGTTTCCCTGAATAATTTAGACGAAACCCAAAAGTAAAACTATCCCTCAAGTACTCTATCTTCACAGGGTCATAGCCTAGAAGCCATGTCACCAGTCGGTTAAGGTTTACGGGTATTGACAGGTGGTTTGCCGCCACTGGCGGACGACTTGAGGGTAGGGGTGGGCCCGCTTGGTTTTTGGGGACATGCTTTTTGTTTGGGTGGGCACCTTCACAGTATTGGCAGATTTGCAAGAAGCTGCAGTTGGGTCGGTTACACTTTTCCTTGTTGTTGTAGCCGTAACATTTTCTGTCTGACTTCCCCCCCCCCCAGGAGATCCTACCGATAGCCCCCCCCCCCTTCGGAAAGGAAGAAGTACGGGACCCCCCACGAAAGGGCGGCGATGAGAGACTATTGTCCTTGGTGGTCACACTGTACGACACAGCTTCCATGTACAACAAGTAGTTTGTAAATTCCCACGGAAGGTCAATGGGATTGGACTCGCGCCACATCCGAAACTGTTGATCATAGAATATCGCCAAGCTGACTGGCCATTGTCTGGATCCGATCAGCATATGCCATGAGATTTGAGGCTGTAATGGAAATTTCCTGCAATAAATAGCTACAAAGACTTGGAAGGCCTTCATCCAATGTTTGATGTCGCGGAATATGAAAGTTGATTTTTTGGACACGAATAAGACTGAACCGCCTTCCTTAACCATTTCCAGGCGGTCGGCATGCTGTTTCATCAGCAGGGAGTCCAAATCTACAAATTCCTCAGCCCAAATCTTGGCTTTCAGCCGCGGGTCCAGACCCATGTCAAAAGGCCTGGCGACGCGGTGCATACCACTACCGATCACGAATGTGGTTGATGGCGGAAGTGTACCTATTGTGTTTGTCATGGTAACTATGTTAGGTGAAATGACTTGATCCATGTATGTGTCGGAACCACCTGCTGGTGGTAATATAGTGGTGGGCGGCATCTCCGTGAACATATATTGAACATGTACATGCACGACAGAAATGCTACCACACCCACAAAAGAAATATTAATAAAATAAAAAGACGATCAATATGTACCAAGCGTAGCAAAGTTAAGTACATGCTTATTAACACTATATGTCAACTATATTATATTATTGACATAAACGTTATACATCACATGTATTACGAATTACGAGAACAGAAGGAAGACCTCTTTATCTTTTTTCTCTCTTTCTTATAACTCTCTTCTTAAAAAACTCTTCTTAGATAAGCTCACTTTCTAAATACATTATGTATGCTCTTTTCTAGTAACATGTCATGTGATTTCGACTATGTTTTGTTATACAATATGTACATGATACATGATGTATTTAAAAATTGAAAATAAACCATTTAGTAAAAATAATAAAAAATGCTACCACACGCATAACTGTCAGCAATATCTCTAATGAAATAGAACCACATATACACAGTACATGTAATGACAGAATGCAATAACTAGCATAACTGTCAGTAACAAATATAATGAGATAGAGCCACACATACACAGTACATGCAACGACAGAATGCAACTAGAGGATTGTTTTTCAGACAAAAACTGGACAAGTAGAATTTAAGGCAGCAACAGCATATATGTAGCTACCTTGTATGTTCTGCATACTTTTGAAGATACGCGTGACACAAGTTGAAAATCCCCACTTTTCACTAAGTCAAGGGCCATAACTCCGTGAATACTGGATGAATCCGCATCTAAAACCCCAGTTGCGCAAATTCACACGATGACCAATATTCCTGTAAAGTTTCACGACTCTAACTGAAATACATTTGGAGATATGCACGACACAACATTTGTGACGGACGGACGGACGGACGGACGGACGGACAACCAAGTCAAAACCAATATGTCTCCCCATTCATGGGGGAGACATAATAACTAGCAAACTGTCAGAAATATCTCTACTGAGATAGAGCGAAACATACACAGTACATGCAACGACAGAATACAATAACTAACATAACTGTCAGCAATATCTGTAATGAGATAGAGCCACACATACACAGTACATGCAACGACAGAATGCAATAACTAACAGAACTGTCAGCAATATCTCTACTGAGATAATGCAAAACATACACAGTACATGCAACAACAGAATGTAATAACTAGCATAACTTTCAGCAATATCTCTATTATGATAGAGCGAAACATACACAGTACATGCAACGACAGAATGCAATAACTAGCATAACTGTCAGCAATATCTCTAATGAGATAGAGCGAAACATATACAGTACATGCAACGACATAATGCAATAACTACATTTAGCATAACTGTCAGCAATATCTCTACATATAAAGCGAAACATACACAGTACATGCAACGACAGAATGCAATAACCAGCATAACTATCAGCAATATCTCTACCGAGATATACATACACGGTCCATGCACGACAGAATTGGCACAACTAGCATAACAGTCAACAATATCACTAATCAGAAGGAGCTAGACATACACAATACGTGATCGACAGAAATGCCACAAGTCAACCAGCAGATAAGAGCCATATACAAATATAACCAGGATAGTACCGGACAGCAACGACATAATGCGATAACTAATATAACTGTCAGCAACATTTCTAATGAGATAGAGCCACACGTACACAATGCATGCACGACAAAAATGCAACAATCAGCATAACTGTCAGCAATATCTCTAATGCGATATTAAGTATATAGTCAGACATGTAACAGAACATGCAACAACCATATTCAATACCAAAACAGGGCCCGTGTAACAGATATATTGCTTTCAACCATATACAATTATGCTAAAGCGTACACCAGTTGAATGTAGTAGGGGACTACACTGAGTGCAAAATTTAAAAATATGAATAAAAGCACCCAAAGTGCAACCGTAAAATCCACAGTATGAGCCATACAGGACAGGCCAGATAGTTACGTTGAATTGAGGCAATGTACTCACATACCCGCACCGTATCACAAATTGATAGCAACATCGGATATTACACATAGTATCCGAAAAAAGTGACATTACAACATAACCAACAAACGTAGCTCCAGATCAGCCTGCGCATCCACGCAGTCTAGTCAGGGCATACACTGTTCGCTACTCCGCCAATCGAGTAACATGAGCTAAAGTACACATGTATATTGTCTTGAGCGCAGGACATCCAAACAGGCACCACGGAAACTCCGGTAGAATTTCTTTGACCCTTCCTGCCAATTCATGTGTACACCATCCGGCAGCAAAGTCTGTACAGTTGACACGTTCAATCCTTTATGTTTCCGATACGTAAACACATTCTCCACCGCGGCAGTAAGCAATAAACGATTTGCTTCGGTAACCGTGTCATTATATGCTCCAACTGCCAGCTGCCGTGTCCGCTGGCGAAATAGGAACTGCCCCACTGTCACAGACTGGAGCACGTAGCGAGTCCTCATCATTATCGCCCACGTTACCAACCGACTGACAACTTCGTCCACAGAAACATCCGGATTGTCCGGGGCATCCCCCCCCCCCGAAAATATATAAATAACGGTGAACTATTTCACACCCTGTCCTGATATGAAACAGGACGACTCGTGTATTTACTGAATGTCGAAACAAGTACATTGGTTTAGTCAACGAATCGAATATACCCATTTAATAATGTGACACTGCTTTTGGTACTTCACATGTTTGCATTGGTCTTAATGGTATGTCTCGTGACGGCACATATGCTGACATACATGTAGACACTTGGACGCACATTTATTTTGAAAATATCTTTCATGAGATACCGCACATATTTTTAGGTACATAATCATGGTAAAATCATAAACATGGTCTCAAATGTACACATGCGTGGGTTACGTCTTAAATATTCTAAACACTATTTGAATATTCTACGTATATAAAAATTCACTCACATACACACAACTCGAATGTAACCATCACCGCTCTATACTAGCCGAGTTCTATACACAGGGAAGAGCAAGTGAATTTACGGCACTGTTTCTCACATATGTACAGATGGTGCTGATACAGATTAGTAACAACTAACTTAATTTGACAGCTGAGTGTACAGCTGAATGACATAAACAAATCGGGGTAAAATAATACTGTACGGCATGGCGTGTCCGCAGATGCATTTAATAGCCATGTCGAAACAAATTCATGTCATGTGGTAATGACATTAAGTGCAATGCGCGCCGCATTGGTGGGCCGTATAATGGAAATACTGATAAAGAAGCTACATGTATATATGAGCTTTAAGCCAATCGGACGTATGGTTACGATATATATTAAATAGACCGGTTAACGCTGATTTTTGACACACAGACACTGACATACTCTGAGACACAGTGCCTTTTGTCATCAATGAACTAACCAGTCCAATCATTATGGAAAATCTATGCACAAAACTGTAGTCTGTTTGTCACGCAAAAATATGATTGATGATCTGTGCACACGGTGGAATCTCTATAAACCGGACACCCTTCCTGCCAGTGCCCAGGGTATCCGGTTTAGAGGCGTGTCACTGTTGCTGTGTATTGTGATAACTACGACATCCATGTTTTCTATGTAGTTGTGAGTATACGTCATGCATATGCACAATTACAGTGAAACTCATCAAAACTAAATACCACGAGAGGGTTATGAGTGCCAGAAAAAGTATAATGCGAAACTATATAATTAAATTTATGTTATAAGCCAGAATAAATTGCATTGTACTGTACATACCGTTCTCACACATTATAGGCCAGGCAAAATTGTATGTTATTGTAGTGTACTATATTGTATTGTATTGTACATACCGTTCTCACACCTGTCTTCATAATACCCAGCCTCACAGTCACCAGGACATTTCCCCGAAACCTTATTGCACGTTCCACCGAGGCGACTACAGTGGCATGTCCTGTTACAGTCGAGGCCAAACGTCCCATCACTGCATTCTGGAACATAATTACACTTTACTTATGTTTCAACAAGTGCGAGAGCAAATAAACGAATGCTTTCGTTGTCACACATATTCGAATGTTTTCGTTGTCACAGATGGGTGCGTAATGGTAGTATCTTAATATTTGAGGAAACCGGAGTACCCTGGGAAACCCTGCTTGTCCGATCTGGCGACGAACAAACCAGCTAACGTGAGGATCGAACCAGGGTATCATTAGTGAGAAGTGCGTTCGTTACCAATTGCGCTAACAGGACATCGTATTACAGAACGTAGGAATTACAGGACAGAATAGAACCAGTAAGCATGAATACTTAATATAGAACATACAAAGCGTTTTGTTGTCATTGCTAACCTCTATCACATGCCGTGTCCGTCCATCCCGGTTGACAACCGCCGGTGCACTTCCCGGATACCGTGCCACATGCAGTGTTGTTGTAGCAGTGACAGGGTCGTGCACATTTGTCCCCGTAGGTTTCCCGGGGGCAGTCTGAACAAGGGAAATTAATTGGACATCAGCTACTGATGTTCCGGTATGGCCATTATTTAACAAGAATATTACTATTATGTGTTGTCTGATCATTTGGTGCTTCCGTTGAATTTGGTTAACTTGTATATCTTTTATGTACTGTTGATGTATAAATCTCTTTATACCAATTTCATCAACTTCTGTATAGATTTGAAACATATGTTAGAGCAACAGGTATTTACTAACATACTGATACCTGTATGGTATTATCAACGATCAGATATCATAGGGATCATGCCATATCGTTTCAGATTGTTCACATAAAATGATAGTAAATAACAATACTATATTCTGTGAACCTTCACACATCGTGTCCAGATTTGCAAAGTACATTCACAAACACGTATATGGAAACACCGGGTTCGCAAACGATAGGAATTCCTCAGTGAGTCTCTCAATTTCTGCGCATTTTTAGCCTCGCATTGTAAGCATAGTACCAACAGAGACTTATTTTCACGATCCTCGGTGATAGTTGAACAGTTGATGACATTATTCTTGTTGTTTTTGTATTAATCTCATTTCTCTTAAGCCGGTGCTAGGAGGCGTTTGTATCGTGGACTTCGATACTATTGGCAGCGTCCGTGACAGTAAGGAAACAATAAAACCACACTGGCTATGTATTGTTTTCCTGGTAGCTGAGTTCGACGATTATCATATAACTCTTGTAGTTCTTGATTTTCTGTGTGGGGTAGCGGGGGCGGGGGGGGGGTTCATGTTTATCCTGCAATACTGTGTGGGGTGGGGTGATACACCATGTTTATTCTGCAATATCAGATATACGTACGTCCTTCATAAAGTTGAACTTCACAAATGGTCAGGATCCAGTCCTGCCGATTTATGTTTACATACTGCAGTAAACGTGGATGCAAGATGTATATCTTGAATGCATAGATGGAGCTATGACTACTCGGTGCTGTGTATATCCGATCCCCACCGCCCGTGCCTTCCATTGTCGAGTTGCTTATGTCAACAGTAAATCCTCCAACCTGATCGGGATCTGCAATAATAAATCATCTGTTTAAAGGTACATGCCCACTCAGTAGGCACAAAATGTTTTGTATAGGAATGAAATAAGTGTATAATTGTTTCACTATTCCACCAGGTCTAAACATTACAAGTGCCCACTATACAGATATAATAATTTCGTAATATTTATTTTACAGATAGTGACGCGCGGTGGTATCACATTGAGGCATGACATTTTTTGATTATTTATACTAAATAAATGCGTCATCTGAAAAAAGTATACGTTCAACAGATTATAAAGTATGATCATTGCACATCCAAAAATAAATACAGACACTAAATAGTAATGTCCGTTAACATTTGAAGGAAACACGGTTATCGCCCCTGATATCAGTGTGAACATTTTACGTCTGATATAAAATGTATAATAATGCCAATCAATACGTGGGTTAATGGTGAATGAATGTTTATTTTGCTAGAAAATCTCTCCGATGATGTCTCCGATATAACAAACATGTTGTGCCTACTGAGTGGGTACGTACCTTTAATAGTTAACGGTGAATTTGCTGGAGACGTTTGTGCCGCGGATAGTTACAATACTGGCGATCATTGATTTATGACACAAGTTAGCCATTTAATTTATTATTAAGTAACTGATATGGCATTAGCCCAGTAGCTTAAACAAACAAATCGTAACCTGCTGCTGAATTAAAGCACAAACTTTGCACATATGTTCCTTGGGTCACCAACATAAATATAGAGGGTGTCATTTTTTATTTATGTAGGTTAGGAAAACATGGATGATTTCCAAAATGGCCGCCAACACCAATGAAGTTGAACATGTTCGCCATATTGTATGACCAAATCACAGACAATAGTGATGCTAGCACCCCACACTGGTCCTGCTGAAAGAAGGTGAATAATGGTGGATGCATAAATCGATGTGTATATGCATAAATGCAAAATGGCCGTCTAAAATAGCCAACTTGACGTATGTTTTTATATTATCGTTAATATTAAATATAGTGCATGTACACTATTTACAAATCGTCACTATTATGTATTGATTGACCAACTGGAGGTATCAGATTATGTATATGTGTTATGCTGAGAAAAAAACGTCTCCAAAATGGCCGCCAATATTCAATGAATACCTACGGTTAACCTTATCGAAAAGCAATATGTTATAATGCTTTGCATGTCACTTGAATATATTTCAAATAGGCACTCTTCTATTTTAAATAAATAGTTTAATAGGTATATAATAAGTACGTTTGCCTACTTGAAAATTTGCAAATTGTCACCATAAATATCACATATTTACATTATATTATTTGTCACCAATATAACATGTACTAGTATATGAACTGAACTGAACATGAAACATATAAAAGTATCATCTAAATAAGTAAATATGTGTGTCTATTTTACATATATGATGGAGTACAGTGTAGTTACATTGCACATCTATGCCACACATCAGGAATGCATGTGACAATATGACCTCCAAAAGTAGGACTTCATTAATCATGTTAGAATTGTTATAATGTATGTACATATGTACCATATGGATAACTTACGGCAAAATTAATTTCAAACGGAAATGTGTTTTACATTAATTTGTTCGAATTGTTCATCCGACCTTATACACATGATTTTTGGGCAAGGGATATGCCTGATAATTGTGCATCTATCGGATAATGTCTCAATGCTGCATTTAAACATTTACGTTTGTTCTAATAACAATCACAATATACTATAGCTAGACCAGAGATGAAAAAACACTCACTCATTGAATCAGAGCATAACATTTCAACGTGACATCAATGTATACTGTGCATATGGTTTCCCTTCATGGTCACGTATATACCAATCATATAATCGTAATATGCGTGATTTAACGTGTGTGAGACACAGAATTTCATAACATAGTTTTGTGGCATCACTGCAACTGCATTGTTCTATTACTGTATCTTCGTCCCTTCGAGCGCAAATTAATGAATGTTTGGTCTTTAAATAAATACAATTCATACAACAGTTAACACAGTTCTATTGAAATTGTGCACATTATACAATAGTTCACATTAAATGACAATGTCTGCTGCGGTTCAAAAGGATCACATTGGGTAGTAAGTCCAAACATGAGTACTTTAACAGTCAGCTATAAATACCAATCATTATACAGGATTGATTTATTAATATACTTCACATGTATACTTCTAAATGCTACGCTATTCCTGTACGCTGTGTCACCTAGGTGTGTGTTCCAAACCATGTATATATGCATAGTAGTATGAACCGATCGATGGTCTAGTACTACAAGGTCGTATTTGCAACATTTGAAATGTCACTTACGATGATGATACTTGTCCAATCACATAATATATTATTACCTCAGGTACAATCATGTCTACTGGAAGTATAATGGCAAGCCGATAGCACAGTATAAATATTAATATGTTGGTAACTGTGTGTGTGTGTGTGGTGTGCGTTTGTGTGAGCGACACTTGACAGCAGTGCAGCATTGTATTTTGAAGCTGACAATGTCACTGGCAATGTAGACTGGCGACTGGGGATGGTATAGACAACATGTTTAACTGTACAAGCCGATTCGTTATGTATATATCTGGTTGATAAAGGGGATACTATAGCATTGACACCGAACATCGTCCGTCCGCGTCCTCGTCCACCGCAGACACTTCTTGTCCGGAGCATAACTCGAATACCCTTTGGAATATTTTCATGAAACTTCACAGATGCTAAAATTTGTCATGGCTGTTAGACAGTTCAGCAATTTTATAATTAAATAATCATTTTGAAGTATTGTCGCAACTTGTATAGTGTTCCTTAATTGACACTGTCACTGGAATTACATGTGGAATGCACATCTATTTTACCATGGCTGCCGCTCATTGAATTATTTAGATCTTCCTTGCTGTAGTTATGGCGACAAGATACATGATATGTATATAATATTGCGAACTGCACAGAACTATGTTGCATAATATAATTTGAGACTGCGTATTCTCTTACACATACAGCCACACCTTCTTTATACGGGTTACACTTTTACCATGTTTGTGTTGTTTATGGTTTTCATATATTTGTTATGTACAATTCTGGCCATTTGCTTGTCCTGTCAGACGGTACTGCATGTTATGTGACTGCTTTGAACCTAATTTGCGTAATTTTGATGATCTGCATGTATACTGTTACTGTATGCCAGGATTTCAGGTACTATTAAGCATACTAAATGTGCCAGTGGTTCTATGAGTGGCACAGACCTGTCTAGATATATGCTGGTCTTGGGTTACACCTAGAGTACATCACTTGTGCCGTCTGATCAGTGAGATGTGTTGGATATGTTTTATCAGATCGTGTATGCTTCTACCATGTCTACCTGTTTTATATGTTGATGGGTCCCCGGCTGAGAAATGGGACCTTACAAATTTGCAACTTTGTTCTATTAGCTTCACAATGGCATATTCTAATTATCATGCGTATGGCTCTAAGGTTGTCCCTCCGATTAGTTGGGATTGGCAGTCTGCGTGTAAACAATTTCCCTCCGATTAGCTGGGATTGACAGTCTGTGTGTAAACACATTTCCCTCCGATTAGTTGGGATTGGCAGACAGTCTGCGTGTAAACATATTTCCATCCGATTAGTTTTGAGTGACAGTCTGCGTGTAAACACATTTCCCTCCGATTAGTTGGGATTTGTAGTCTGCGTGTAAACACATTTTTCCCTCCGGTTAGTTGGGATTTGCAGTCTGTGTGTAAACACATTTTCCCTCCGATTAGTTGGGATTGGCGGTATGATTGTGAACATACTTCCCTCCGATTAGTTGGGATTGGCAGTCTGCATGTAAACACATTTCCCTCCGATTAGTTAGGAATTGCAGTCTGACTCAAATGTATGCTCCGATACTTGAGGGCTATATCCTGTTATGACTTATTAATAAAGTAATAAGATTAGAGTTAGTCCTATTACTTTTGGGGTTGGAGCTACGTGACTGGTGTGGCATGGACCTGGCACCAGGTCAGGATATTCTAATTTGAGGGCTGAATATATATTTTCTGTAAATATTGAGCTTTGATTTTGGGTTGGATACGGGATATTCCAGCCTCTTGACATGGCCTTAGATGACCTTAGCTGCTGTTTATATGCCGTGAAACACCAATGTTCAATCAATCAAATGTATACCCATTCGTTAACTGGGATTGGCTGTTAAATGTACATACATGTATATGTTTCTTTGATTAGTTGTAAATGCTTGTTCAGGTAATTGGGGTATCATTAATTATATAATTATACCTCCAATTAGCATGATGGTGGGGCTTGCTGTCTACTCTGGGGATATTCAGCATGTTCAGGACTGGTTTCATGCTGGTTCATACACACATTCATGTGTATAGAATATACAATATTCGTGATGTTTATTCAAATAAGTAATGATCATCATGAACATGTTGTAAATGGATGTATATGTAGAAATATTGCCCGTTTATAGCGTACTATTACTAAACGGCTATTGTGGCTACCAACATGACCAGGTGAATATTGTTGTCCTTCGGACTAGATCAATATTCTGTTGCAATTATACAGCAATGGACTCATTTCTCAATGAATCTGGTTGTGATAGTGGTCTTTCCATTCCATTAGGCACATCATGTCTGCACGGAGGACAGGTCGTCCCCGTCCAAAGAAGCGGCGAAGGGCAGAGGAGACGCCGGCAAATCCGGACACCGACCCGACAACACTAGGGGTGCGATCGGACGGGGCCGCCACCTCTGATGGCGATGACACGATGGCGGCAGGGTTCGCAAGAATGTTGCAGGCTGCCATGCCCTCCATTACTCAGTCGATAGTGGGCACTATACAGCACATGGGTCTGATTGGCCCTCCAGATGGTGTTCCCCATCCAACCGCGAGGCCACATCAGCAGATGTATGCAGTTGGAGCTGATACCCTACACGTGGATCCTGTGTCCCTGATACCGGGGGACATGTCACTACCAGGTACCAGCGCGTCTGTCAATGCCCCCCTGCATTTGACGTCGCCCCTGTCCCGCATTGCAAGACCGATTGACATGGGTTTGGACCCCAAACTTAAGTCCAAAATATGGTCCGACGAGTTTGTGGGCTTGGGGTCATTGTTGGCTAAACGGAAGTCAGCACAACTAGAAATGGTAAAGGAAGGTGGCACAATTTGCCTTGTAGAGAGGAAATCCACATTTAAATTTCGGGATATTGCCAAATGGCTACGGGCATTTCAGGTATTTTTGGCGGTATACTGCCAGAAGCACCCCAGCCAGGCAACCAACCTGATGAATTATGTTAATATAATTCAGACCATGGCTGCCCAGCTTGAGGATT
Source organism: Conchocele bisecta (assembly GCA_029237695.1). NCBI lineage: Eukaryota > Metazoa > Mollusca > Bivalvia > Lucinida > Thyasiridae > Conchocele > Conchocele bisecta. The sequence goes on from CM055274.1 coordinate 97,160,892, forward strand.
ATGTTGCCATCTATTATCATGATTATGATGAGCAGTTTCGCCAATGGCGTGAAACGGCCCCCTCCAATCTTCCTTGGGAACTTCCCAATGAGATATTATACATGGAGGCGGTGTCGTTTAGCGTCACCAACAAGGGTGGGGGGGGGGGACCGGGCCAATACTACCGGTCGGTCCTTTCGTGGGGGTCACGCTCTTACAGTTCCCAGAGGGGTGGGGCGGCCAACAATGGGTCAACAAGAGGTGTTTTGAATTTAACAAAACGGGAGGTGCACCTTTGACAACTGTCGCTACCGACATGTGTGCCACATGTGCAATGGTCCCCACCCCAAAATAATCCTGTCCCAACAAGCAGCCCAAGTCAGGCAGTGCTGGACTGCAACACAAGGGCAGTGGCCAATCATCCACCCCATCCAACCGCGAGGCCACATCAGAGCAGATGTATGCAGTTGTAGCTGATACCCTACACGTGGATCCTGTGTCCCTGATACCGGGGGACATGTCACTACCAGGTACCAGCGCGTCGGCCGACGCCCCCTGCATTTGACGTCGCCCCTGTCCCGCATTGCAAGACCGATTGACATGGGTTTGGACCCCAAACTTAAGTCCAAAATATGGTCGACGAGTTTGTGGACTTGGGGTAATTGTTGGCTAAACGGAAGTCAGCACAACTAGAAATGGCAAAGGTGGATGGCACAATTTGCCTTGTAGAGAGGAAATCCACATTTAAATTTCGGGATATTGCCCAATGACTACGGGCATTTCAGGTATTTGTAGCGGTATACTGCCAGAAGCACCCCAGCCAGGCATCCAACCTGATGAATTATGTTAATAGAATTCAGACCATGGCTGACCAGCTTGGGATTTATGTTTCGCCAATGGCGTGAAACGGCCCCCTCCAATCTTCCCAATGAGATATTATACATGGAGGCGGTGTCGTTTAGCGTCACCAACAAGCAACAAGGTGGGGCGGGGCGGGGACCGGGCCAATACTACCGGTCGGTCCTTTCGTGGGGGTCCCGCTCTTACAGTTCCCAGAGGGGTGGGGCGGCCAACAAGGGGTTTATCTTTGGAAAGAGGTGTTTTGAATTTAACAAAACGGGGAGGTGCACCTTTGACAACTGTCGCTACCGACATGTGTGCCACATGTGCAATGGTCCCCACCCTAAAAAATCCTGTCCCAACAAGCAGCCCGAGTCAGGCAGTGCTGGACTGCAACACAAGGGCAGTGGCCAATCATCCACCTCTGGTTTCCAGGGGCCACGTTCCAACCCCAATCAAGCCAAGGCGCATTGTGGCATGGCTGTCTGGTTATGATGTAGCTGAAGTAGCACGGTTGACTGAGCGCTTTACTTACGGGTTTTCTATACAGTATTCAGGTCCACGGGAATTCCGCACATGTAGAAACTTACAGTCTGCTACGTAGAACATGCCTCTGTTGTCTGCGAAGATTGCTACTGAAGTCGAATCTGGTAGGGTAGCTAGCCCTTTCTCTGATCCTCCATTTGTCAACATGCATATTTCTCCTTTAGGTCTAGTCCCCAAGAAGACGGTGGGAGAATATAGGGTAATACATCATTTATAATATCCGGATGGTCGCTCAATTAACGATGGTATACTTCCAGGACTGTTGACAGTGCACTATCAGAACATTGACCACGCTATTTCTCTTGCAAGGCAGGGGTCGTAACTTGCCAAGACCGATATTGAAAGTGTATTCCGTTTAGTACCTGTCTGTCCGTCTGATTATGAACTGTTGGGTTTCTCTATCGATGGCAAGTATTTTTATGATAAAGTTCTTACAATGGGCTGCTCCATTTCCTGTAAATTATTTGAAGAATTTAGCAGCGCAGTACATTGGATTGCTGAACAGAAACTGGGTTGTTATTCCCTTGCCCATGTTTTGGATGATTTTCTGTTTCTTGCCCCAGCCCCGGCTGATCGATGTAAACGTGATTTGCTCCGCTTTCTATCTCTGGCGGATGAATCGGGCATCCCGATTAAGAAGGAGAAGACGCTGTTCCCTAGTCAGGTTATGTATTTTGTTGGTATAGAGCTAGACTCTGTCCTCATGGAGTCCCGTCTCCCGATGGAGAAAGTAGAACGTATTCGCCAGCTATTTGATTTGACACTGGGCCTTCGGAAACCCCACCATAAACGCCGTTTGAACAAGGAAGCCCGTGCGGATTTGCGGGCTTGGTCATTTTTTATTGATCATTTCAATGGAAAAAGTTTCTTCTTGAATGACAATTTTGTTACTTCACAAAAGTTGCACTTTTACACGGATGCGAGCGATTTGGGGTTTGGTGGGATTTTCGGAACACACTGGTTCTATGGGTTATGGCCAGATGAGTGGTCGTTTCGTTCCATAGCTGTCCGATAAATTTTTCCCATTGTGGTCGCGTTTGAACATTGGGCTCCCACTTTGGCCAATAAGTGTGTCATGTTCTGGTCAGATAACATGGCAGTTGTTTGTGTTCTCAACAAATTGTCATCAAGGGACGGCCCTCTCATGAATTTGGTCCGCCGATTAGTGGTGGCAGCGTTACGTCACAATGTACTGTTCAAGGCAGAGCACATTCCAGGCCAGGTCAATATTCTGTCTCGGTTACAGGTCGCCGCCTTCAAGCAGAGGGCTCCGCAGATGGATCCCATTCCCACACCCACACCCATTCCAGTGCAGGCTTTAAGTGACACAGCCACATATCTACTTCACAAATCACTGGCACCCTCAACGAGTGATACATATCGTCGTGCATGGGATGTCGTTTTACCAAACCTGGTTTCAGCATAAACCAGTATCTATTCCAGTGACGGTGAACGAGATGCTGCTGTTCATTGCGCATTGTTATCAAAGTCAACTAGCTCCGTCAACCGTAGCTACATATGTATCTGCTTTGGGTTACATGCATAAGATCCGGGGTCTGACTGATCCCACACATTCATGTTTAGTTAAGAAAATGATGCAAGGCTACCTGAAGAATAAACGTTCGCCCGACTGTTGCTTGCCCATCACGCCTTCAATATTACGAGATCTGATCAAGTCGCTGCCTTTCATTTCGAATTCTCACTACCGCAGGTCTCTGTTAAAAAGCGATGTACTTGTTAGCATTTCATGCCTTTTTGCGGGTTGGCAAAATAATATTCACACCTCAGAATCATGCATTGATCTTCGGGTGTAGAAATGTTGGTCATATCTATGAGCAGATTTAAGTCGCAGTATGGTAAACGTGTTTTTAATTTGGAGGTTTCTCCAATATGGATCGCACCGTATGCCCCGTTCGTGCATTCAATGCGTTTCGCCCGGATCATTATTCTCGTTTCCTGGTGGTCTATTCGTAACTAGGAAATGGTTTACTTATCAATTGAATCTCAGATGGGCTGGCTATAGTCCAGATCACTATAAGGGACATAGCTTCCGTATTGGGGCGGCCAGTACTGCCGCTTCGATGGGGATGTCCGATGAACAGATCCAGCTGATGGGTAAGTGGCAGTCGGCAGCGTTTAAGAAGTACATTCGTATTCCGCTTTTCCGTTCGTAGTCATTGAACAATTTGTTCGCACCACTTCATGTAGACGAGTTCTACTTCATGTTGGCGATGTTACAGGCTGGCATAGGGCAGGGCCCTGCCTGGTTGTGATGACGTCAACATGCAGCGTGAAGGTATATACATTTCAGGCAGTAATCCCTTCTTACATGGTGCGCATCTGCATCTATCCGTCGCTATGTTCCAGTTGACAGGACAGACACAGAGTCAGGGGCCCCGTCTGCCCTGTGGAGTGTCACATTGTATTCATGCACATGATTATTTTTTAACTAATTTTTCGTGATTTTGAGCCTGTTTCACATGATTTTTGTACATTTTCACACGAGTACTGTACTTGTAGTCTTGTTTACCATGATTTTGTATAATTTCACATGATTGATCGTGTTTCACAATTTTATTGAGCTTATTTCACGTGGTTTGAGCTTATTTCACATGATTATTGCCGTGGTTGCATACGTATGCTTGTTTCAGCAGCAGTAATATATGCGTTGTAATGTGCATGTACACGGTCCCGATGACCAGATAATGGTGCCAGAATGGCCCGTCACATGATAACTATTACATCATATGTGGTACTTTGTTTAATGCTAACACAATGATCAGATGATATACATGTACATGCAATTAGTGCTTCGGTAGCATGTATGCTGCACATCATCCATAGTTGTGTCAGTTGATCCGACGTTTACAAACTTGTTTGTCTCGTTGTGGTTCCTTTGAGTTGTGGAGGACAATTTCCTTTCGCATGTTAATTAATCTCTATGGTACTGGTCTGTTTATTAACTGTTACATTCTAGGCGTCAAACTTTCTCGAGTCGTCTGATTGCTACTAAGTAGTCTGTCTGGCGACCCCGCGAATACATGTGGCGGTATATTCTGTCTCTCCCACCTTTGCTCAATAGATACCTCATGAAAGGTTCATGCTTGTTTGGACACCTACGTGGTCCATGTCATTTTGATAATAAAATGGCCGGCATTCATTCTATACATGCTTTGACTCCTTTGCTACACATTCATCTATATTCGCAAACAAAGCTATACTCTTGGCAGGTTGTAGGTTTGTCCATAAATACTCTTGGTGTTTCCAACTATATAGACAGTACGAATATAAATAGATGTAGGTACGCGATATCACTGATGCAAACATTCGAGGAGTCATCAGAATGGCGTCCAGCTGTCAACCGGGATGTTAGTGTTCGTGGTAACGGGGGGAAACAAATTAAGGCTATAAACTACTTAGCCAAATTTGTTTGTGTGTGTGTGCTGGGGGGGGGGGGGGGTGGGGCGGTGTCCAAACATACTGTAAACTTATTCTATCACGGCATCATATGTCTGCAATTGAAACTGGTAGGTACGAACAACTTCCAATCGGAGAGAGCTTTTTGTCCATTCTGAAGTAACCAAGTTGAAGATGAATATCATGCAATCTTTACTTGCCCTGAGTACGATGATCTAAGATGATCTTTACTATTTGAACACGCTCATAAAATCGATCCTGGCTTTACAAATATGTCGAATGATGCTAAATTAATTTTTAGCTCGCCTGCACGAAGTGCAGTAGAGCTTATGGCATATCCCCGGGGTCGTCGGCGTCGGCGTCCCCAAACTTAACTTTGGGGTAAATGTCTTCTGTATAACTTCTGTTTCCTTTCATGGAACATATTGTTATTTCATACATGCATTCCTCAGATGACCCTCTATCATGCTGTAGCAAATCCATGACCCACCACACAACCCTTACCCCAAGGTCAAGGTCACAATCTTAGCACAATCATAAACTTAACTTTGGTGTAAATGTCTTATAACATCTGTTTCCTTTCATGGAACACCTTGATATTTCATACACGCATTCATCTAATGATTTTCCATCGTGCTATAGCAAAGCCATGACCCACCGCCCACCACTTACCCCAAGGTCAAAGTCACAAACTTAGCACATTCATAAACTTAACGTTGGGGTAAATGTCTTATAACATCTGTTTCCTTTAATGGAACACCTTGATATTTGATACATGCATTCCTTAGATCATACTATATGATGCTGTAGAAAATCCACGACCCACCACCCAACGCTTATCACAAGGTCAAGGTCACACACTTAGCACATTCATAAACTTAACGTTGGGGTAATTGTCTTATAACATCTGTTTCCTTTCATGGAACGCCTTGATATTTCATACATGCATTCCTCAGATGACCCTCTATCATGCTGTAGCACATACTCGACCCATCAACCAACCCTTACTCCAAGGTCAAGGTCACAAACTTAGCATGTTCATAAACTTAACGTTGGGGTAAATGTCTTATAACATCTGTTTCCTTTCATGGAACGCCTTGATATTGCATACATGCATTCATCTGATGATACTCTATCGTGCTATAGCAAATTCATGACCCACCGCCCACCCCATACCCCAAGGTCAATGTCACAAACTTAGCACATTCATAAACTTAACGTTGGGATAAATGTCTTATAACATATGTTTCCTTTCATAGAACGCCTTGATATTTGATACATACATTCATCTGATGTTACTCTGTCGTGCTATAGCAAATCCATGACCCACCGCCACCCCCCCCCCCTTAACCCAAGGTAACAAGGTCAAGGCAAACTTAAACTTAACACATTCATAAACTTAACATTGGGGTAAATGTTGTGTAACTTCTGTTTATTAACAGGGAACGCCTTGATATTTCATTCATGCTTTCATCTGATGATACTCTATCATGCTATAGCAAATTCATGACCCACGCCCACCCATTTCCCCAAGGTCAAGGTCACAAACTTAGCACATTCATAAACATAACGTTTGGGTAAATGTCTTATAACATCTGTTTCCTTTCATGGAACGCCTTGATATTTCATACATGCATTCCTCAGATGACCATCTATCATGCTATAGCAAATCCACGACCCACCAACCAACCCTTTGGATACACATGTAGACACTCATTTGTGTGTTTTTTTCAATATGTTTAACACACTTTTAGATAGGTTAATAGTAAGTAAGTAAGTAAGTAACGTCTTTATTTATAGAAGAAGCTCAATTGGCCTAGCCAATCTTCCCTGAGATCATCTTTCTGTCTGCAAGTACATTTATATTTAACAAATAATAATGATACAAGTACATGTAAACATGAGTCACAACGTAACCATCGCACGAGTATGATTGTCTTATATATAGGATGAAACCGTACATGCGTATTAAATTAAGAGCTAATCATTTTGAGTACGTGTATGAACATGTACAATGTATTTGGTTTTAAAATCTTCCACGGTCTTGGCAGTTTTAACATATACTGGTAGATCATTCCATATTTTGGCTACAGAATAGACGAATGTTCACCTGTACAGTTCAATATAAGGTTTTGGTAGATATACATTGTGTTATCTGCTGAGCTTCACTTTAACCCATGCATTGCTGCTGTTTGTTTAAATGCATTGTTAAGATAATTTGGCCATAAGTTAATTCATGCACTTAAACATTTGAATTGCTCTTTGATATTTTATTCGGTCTGCTATTGTCATCCAATTAACTTCCTTAAACAGTTTGTCGGAGTGGTAGTCTATAGGTTTATCCAAAACAATTATTGCTGCTTTCTTCTGTACTTTAAGAAGTTTAGAGAGTGACTCGAGTGCTGCAACTTCCCCAAACAGATGCACAGTAGTCGATATGTGGTAATATGTATGAATTAAAGAATAGTATTCTGCTAGGTTTCGTTAGGTAATGTTTTATTCTGCACAAAAGATGTAATAATGAATTGCATTTTTGACAATGTTTTCTACCTGGGATTCGTCTATGTGAATTCCAAGTAGCTTTTCACAGGATGTTTGCTGAAGCTGTATGGTATTAAAGATTATAGATGGAAGGTGTTCTCTATTATATTTAAGTTTGGGTTTAGTTGATAGGATCATTACCTCGGTTTTATCAATATTTACTGACATAGCATTGGCTCGACACCATGATTCCACTTCAGCCAGGTCGTAAATGAGGTTTGTTCCTACTGCATCTGGGGATTTAGCAAATGTGGTCAGTGTACTGTCATCAGCAAACATGTCGGTACAACATAAATGTGTACACAATGGTAGATCATTTATGTATATCAGGAATAATATTGGTCCTAGCACTGATACCTGTGGAACTCCGGATTGTATAGTAAGTGGACCTGAGAGCTTACCTGAACAGATTACCTGTTGGGAGCGGTTATTTAAGTATGAAATAATCCATGTTAGCTCAATTGTACGAAATGTGTAGCGAGATTCTTAACAAGGATTGAATGATTTACAATATCTAACGCCTTTGATAAATCTAGAAAAACCGTGCCCACAATATTTCCTTGGTCAATAGCTGTGATCCAGTCATCTACTATTTTTTATTAAAGCTGTTCGACATGAATTATTTTTTTCTAAAACCTGACTGCATTTCGTACAGTAAGGTATATGTTTTTAGGAATCTTTGAATAGAGATAGTAACATGCTTTTCTATAATTTTATATAAAATGGGTTGAATTGATATAGGTCTATAATTGTTATTGTCATGTTTGCTGTTTCTTTTGTGTATTGTGATCATTTTGGCTGTCTTCAGTTTATTTGGAAATATACCTGTATTTAAGCTCAGGTTGGATATTTTTGCTAACACGGGGGCGACTACTTCTGGCACCATTTTCAAATATTTAACTGATATGTCATCAAGTTTTGTCGATTTAGATGAATTTAGTTGTTTAATTTGTTTTAGTACCAATGCTACTGTTATTTGAGGTATACAAAACTCAAAATTGTGTGGTGATTTTTCATGTATGTGGTTGTCAAGCAGGTCTTTGTATGGATTGAACAAAGTAGGATCTGTGTCATAGTTCTGAAATACTGATATAAAAAATCATTTAATGCATTCGCTGTATTGCTAGGGTCAGTAATTAAATTTCCATTGTCGTCTGCTATGAACTGGTTTTGATTTTTCTTCCCCTTCCCAGAAAGATCATGGTGGTTTGTCCAGAGCTGTTTAGGACTTGCTTTATTGTCATTTATTGTTTTAGTGTAAAATGTCTGTTTGGCCAATGCTATTAATTCCTTTGTTTTATTACGCTACATTTTATAGTTTACTGTATATTTTACTTTATGAAAGTGATCTCTTTTCCTGCTTGCCTGCAGTATGTCAGATGTAAACCAGTCCGGTTGATGAATTCTTTGTACACGATTTTTAAGGTTGGGGTGCATGTTTGTTCAGAACTGAGAGGTATAAATCCATGAATAGTTTTAGTGAATCATTAGGGTCATTAAATATATCTACTAATTGCCAGGGTTGATTTTGCATATGGAGTAAAAAAAGATTCTTCATGAAAATGTTTAACTGACCTGTAAGTTATCACCTTGTGCACTGGGCCTTAAGAAATATAACTATTTATTTGCACTGTCACTATTAGCGGTAGCTGTACAATGCGGGGCGCTAGAAAGAAATAAGCCAACAGCAGATTTCGATTGTTTTAATCAGGATATGCGTAGTGGCAAGGGCAACTTCCTTGGCTTATTGTTTTCTTACTGATTTGCGCGGAGTACTTTTTAGTAAATAAAATAATCGAAAAAGATATTAGTTTGATGCGAGTATGGGGCTGATTACATCCACAAGAGTCCCGTGTCACAAACCTGTTGTGAACATGGCATCGTAGTTAAATCCGATCCTGTGAAATGCGTCGATTGGAGCGCATCAGTTTTGTGACACCATGGGATGACTGCGTTTATCATATAACATGAGTACATATGCATGTGCATACATACGCATGCACATGTGTATATATAGTTGGTAGAGTGTATATGCATGCATCTTCATACTATACAACAAGTACGTGTAGTCTTGTCCATGTATATGTTGAAATGTATTACTGTTTGCTCAACGTTTTAGTGAGCCGTCTGTAGTAATTATTTTAGAATGGAAATTGTACGTGTGCCTGTGTTGTATTATTGTTCTGTGTTTTATGTTGTACAGTTGGTAACAGTTGTTTGAACAGATGTTCAGTTTGTTGGTTTCATATCGGTATTTTTGGTCGATTTGAGTGGATTTCGTTGGTTTTTGGTAATTTACATAATTGTATGCAACTACTAATGCTCAATCATTACACACGACAGAAATTGTCAATTATCTACACATTCACCTTTCCATTTTATACTGTCAACATACCCAAGGAATGAAAGCAATTTTCAACGACAAACTCCAAATTAGGGTTCTATCGATTTAGGAGACGTATATCAGTCTGCTGATGCCGATAGAATACATGAACTGCAGTTATCTGTTCCTACATATAAGACATTAAAAGTAATACGATGGCGCGATTTTGTAACGATCCCTCAAAGTGGAGATTACACGCGTGGCACGTCTGTTGATTGGATAGCCAATTCCCGCGATCTGTCAAAATCCACTACGGCATCCTCCGTCACGCTATTATTATATATCAACCAATGACCTTTGCGAAGAGGTTTACACGTCTAAGTAAGGATGTGTAACCAAAATGTCTCCGCTCGACCATCTATCAGAGAACAGTTGACGTTGGACTTGCATTTGGCTGTTTAGGTCCATTATATAAAAATAAACAAACAACTTGGGACCGGTTTTATTGTTATCGGTTAACAATGGTTTTATTAGTTAAAAACGTACGCGGGTAGGCGCTCCGTTTCTCACCTTGTACATGTGTACGTATACGTGTAACTCGCGGGAGGTCGCGTAAATTGTATGTTGGTAACAAATCACCAAAACAACCAGATATACCGAAATAACCCATAACACATCGAAATATTAACAGTTCTTCAAGATATGTGCAGATTCAGAATCGCACTTTCTAACTGACAATGTTGTTTCACCCAAAATGCAACAGCACGGCAAGGAGGAAATAAACAACGTGTCTAACACTTGTTACATCTATCTGCTGCGGCAGCAAACTGGAATAGTATGCTAGGCATCACATGTTTGAGAGGAAATATGATAGAACAATTAAAGTTACACATTGTCATTGTAAAAGTACATGTGTCAAAAGATGGGCCATCTTATTTATTCAGTTAAAGCCAACGCCGCTAAAACTGATGGCACAGAAAATAGGTTGTCACAAACACGTGATTCTAACAGAGTTTTTGGAGCACCATAGGTGCGTTAAAAATTGTATATGTTGATTATCTGGGTCATCAACATATTGACACAGTGATACTTACTGGGATTGTCGGAACGTCCATAAACTACCACATAGCTCAAGAGATAAACATCTCCTAGGTCCAGTTGCCACCATGCGTACTTATCGGTAGGTTCCGTGGAACTACAGCAGCCACAGGTGTCGGGTGTGTATTCCTGCATCCCGTCTATCGCCAGGTCCAGTTCGCCCACGTGGTTACCTTGGACATCGTCGCTGTCACATTACGTCGGATTTTGGGAATAAGGTTAAGATCTAGAAATATAAAATATGAAATGTACAATTAATGTTAATTTAACTGTAATTAATGTTCAATGTTCTACAGTGTTTTCTTAGAAGTTTTATCCATTTTTCGCAAAATCAAATTGCCAAATTCCGTAACTGAAAAATAATATAATGATAATTTTGGAAATAGAATCATATTTTCCTTGGGGGAGGTTGGGGGTATTTTGCACATGTTAACATATTTTTTTAGGAAGTTAGTTTTAGCAGTTAGTAGTTTTATGACCAAACACAGACCGCACATTATAGTAGACCTGTTAACTGCACAAAATAGGGGTTTGACTTTAAACCATGATGCAACAGTCCCCGTTGGTATGGAAGTTCTTTATGACCATAGGACGTTTTCTATCCAAAGACACACGCTGTATCTCATATTCAATATTGAAATTATGGCTGAAAATATATTAGCTCAGTTAAAATTCAATTATACAAGCTTCTAACGATCGTGGAGGAATGAATATCAAATATGGCTGGTGTATCTCAATTCCGAGATGGCAGCCGTCGACCGTATTGGAAAAGATAGCCCACAGTGTAAGTTTAGCTAAATTTCAATAAATTAAATTAAATAAGTTCTTCTGTTATATGCCAGTTTCTAAGGGTCAGGGAGAAATTAATATATAAGATAGAAGTGATATCTCAAATTTTAGATGGTTGCCGGTGGCTATATTGGTAAAGAATTGTTGACGGCCATATTGAAAACATGTCCACTTGAAATAAATGAAGTGAGGTATATAATAGCATATTCAAACAAAACAGAATCTCAAATCCAAGATTGCGGTCATCAATCATTCGGGAAAACGATTTGTAGATGTAAAAACGCATGTCATAGAAAATAAAATGATAATACAGTTTGTACATGCACGTTCTAGATCAGTTTGATTTCTCAAACTCTTTTATCAGGCAGATTTCACTGTTATAATGTATGTACATATCATCAGAAGATAAGACAGTCACACGATTTATAACTTATTAACATTTATGAAAACCAAATTAGATGGCATGATGAGAATTATTGAAAGTGTCAGACACGTAGACACTTGTAATGCGAAAGTCTTTTGAAGAAATCTAAAGGGGCTGCCACCTGCACAGACACTCATACATGTTAAAGCATGTGACATTGATACTGGGTTGCTAACTTTAACCAAACTGTTACTGACAGAAGTACGGATCAACAGACGACCGTAATGAATGACGGAAACTGTATACATGCACCGTTCTGCATTATATGTATACCGTATAATAATGAAATATGTATATTATACCAATCATATTATGTTCTTACACGAATTATAATGTATGTTAAATGCAATATCTGGATATCATGGTATAATAAAGCATAACATACTAATCACTTATAAGCACATAATGCATTAGTGTAGTTCCTTCACTGTGCATTGTGACTATTATCTTATGCATGCCATTTTTTCATAATGCACGCATATTAGTACACTGTTCTACATATTCAGTATCTGATTCACAGAGGAAATTATATTTTAGAGAAACTCGAACTAACTTAATAATACCAATATCTTACATAGACCCAACATTGCTATATTCACTGCAATTGCACATTATTGGCGTTATTGTATCAAAGTGTAACTCAGTCCATTGTGTGTAGCAATGTTACTATTACTAGGGGATTGTGTTATAGTCAGCATTATGCACAGTAGCTGATGATGATATATCTCGCTGTAGATAGACTAATTATAAAAGGTAAAATTCAGTAATATATTGTGATGTATGTCAACCCATATATAGTTCCGAATTGACTTACGTCATGGGTCCCTTTGCGTATATATATTTAGCTGCCGAGATCACATTATCATATGATATGTATGTATAAGTCGCTCAAACACCAGATTGCATACTTGAAAGGTAGCTAAACTTAATAGTATGTGTCACTGTTTCCAAGATGGCTAGCAGGTGTCTTTGGATAAAAAAGTGTCAATGGTCCTAAGATACTTCCATGCCAAATGGGACCTTTGGATCATGACGTAAAGTCAATAGTCACTTAACCTGTCTATTATTGTATTAGTACATCATTTAGGTTGCTGTAAGTACGATATACGATGGCAAGTGTAATTTACAATCAGCTTGCCTCATCCTCGTGGCAAGTTACCTTTATATATTATTTCAACCACTGCAATATATGTATATGGTTAATTAAATAAATAATGTCATGCCATTAAATGCGAATACAATGATTTGGACCTTGCTGATCGGTTGTTTGTAATATGGATTGTGTTCTGAATACATAGGTTCAGAATACGTACCCATAGAGCAAGTTTCACCAGCCCATCCGAATTCACAGGTGCCGTTTGCGCATATTCCGGTCCGGATGTCACACGTAGTCACAGGAGAGCAGTGGCACCTCTGTAGACAGTTCTCCCCGAACGTTCCATTGAGACACACTGAAGGTATATTTATCGCATAAAACGGGATTTCATAGTGTAATACTATAGTGTATTAAAATAATACCATATGCTTACATGTGCACCAACGGTACCAAGCAGGACTGGTCTGTAGTGTCCATTGCTGCTGGTCTACCAACCCTGGATGCATGTGGACCCCGGTACCGAGCAGGACTGGTCTATAGTGTCCATTGCTGCTGGTATGCCAGCCTTGGTTACATGTGGATCCACGGTACCCAGCGGGACTGGTCTATATTATCCATTACTGCTGCCCTACCAACCTTGGTTACCTGTTGACCATCGGTACCCAGCAGGACTTGTCTATAGTTTCCATTGTTGCTGGCCCACCAATCTTGGTTACATATGGACCCCGGTACCCAGCATGACTGGTCTATAGTGTCCATTGTTGCTGGTATACCAACATTGGTTACATGTGGACCCACGGTTCCCAGCTGGACTGGTCTATATTGTATATTGCTGCTGTCCTAACAACTTTGGTTACATGTGGACACACGGTTCCCAGCAGGATTGGTATATAGTGTCCATTGCTGCTGATATACCAACCTTGGTTACATGTGGACCCCGGTACCCAGCAAGACTGTTCTATATTGTCCATGACTGCTGGTATACCAGCCTTGGTTACATGTGGACCCACGGTACCCAGCAGGACTGGTCTATAGCTTCCATTGATGCTGTCGTACACATTTTTGTTACATGTGGACCAACGGTACCCAGCAGGACTGGTCTATAGTGTCAATTAATTCTGTCCTACCAATCTTGGTTACATGTGGATCCACGGTACGCAGCAGGACTGGTCTTTAGTGTGCATTGTTGCTGGTATACCAACCTTGGTTACATGTGGACCCACGGTACCCAGCCGGACTGGTCTATAGTGTCCATTGCTGCTGTCCTAACAACTTTGGTTACATGTGGACACACGGTTCCCAGCAAGACTGGTCTATATTGTCGATTGCTGCAGATATACCAGTCTTGGTTACATGCGGACCCCCGGTACCCAGGAGCACTGGTCTATAGTGTATATTGTTGCTGGGTACTAACTTTGGTTACATGTGGACCCACGGTACCCAGCAGGACTGGTATATAATGTCCATTGCTGCTGTCCTACCAACCTTGGTTACCGCGGTACCCAGCAGGACTGGTCAATATAGTCCATTGCTGCTGGTGTACCAACCTTGGTTACATGTGGACCCACGGTACCCATCAGGACTGGTCAATACTGTATATTGCTGCTGGTCTATAAACCTTGGCTACATGTGGACCAACGCTACCCAGCTGAACTTGTATGTAGTGTCCATTGATGCTGGTCTACCAACCTTGGTTACATGTGGACCTCTGTACCGAGGAGGAAAGTTCTATAGTGTCCATTGCTGCTGGTATCCCAGTATTGGTTACATATGAACGCACGGTACCCAGTGGGACTGGTCTATAGTGTCCATTGTTGCTGGTCCACCAACCTTGGTTACATGTGGACCCTGGTACCCAGCAGGACTGGTCTATAGTGTCCATTGTTGCTGGTCTACCAACCTTAGTTACATGTGGACCCCGGTACCCAGCGGGACTGGCCTATTGTGTACATTGCTGCTGGTCAACATTGGTTACATGTGGACCCGGTACCCAGCCTGACTGGTCTATAGTGTCCATTGTTGCTGCTCTACCTACCTTGGTTACATGTGGACCCACGATACCCAGCAGGACTTGTCTATTGTGCTCATTGCTGCTGTCCTAACATCTTTGCTTATATGTAGAAACACGGTTCCCAGCCGGACTGGTATATAGTGTCCATTGCTGCTGATTTACTAACCTAGGTTACATGTGGACGCCCGGTACCCAGCAGGATTGGTCTATAGTGTCCATTGCTGCTGGTATACCTGCATTGGTTACATGTGGACCACCGGTAACCAGCAGGACTGGTATATAGTGTGCATTGCTGCTGTCCGACCAACCTTGGTTACATGTGGACCCACGGTACACATCAGGACTGGTCTATATTGTCCATTATTGCTGGTCTTCCAACCTTGTTTACATGTGGACCCAAGGAACCCAGCAGGACTGGTCTATGGTGTCCATTGCTGCTGGGCTACCAACCTTGGTTACATGTGGACCCACGGTACCCAGAGGGACTGGTCTATATTGTCCATTGTTACTGGTCTACCAACCTGGATTACATGTGGACCAACGGTACCCAACAGGACTTGTCTAAAGTGTCCAATTCTGCTATACTACCAACCTTGGTTACATGTGGACACCCGGTACCCAACATGACTCGTTTATAGTGTCAGTTTCTGCTGCCCTACCAACCTTCGTTACATGTGGACCTACGGTATCCAGCATGACTTGTCTATAGTGTCCATTGTTGCTGTCCTACCAACCCTGGTTACGTGTGGACCTACGGTATCCAACAGGACTGGTCATAGTGTACATTGCTGCTGTCCTACCAGCATTGATTACTTGTGGACACACGGTTCCCAGCAGAACTGGACTATATTGTCCATTACTGCTATCCTACCAACCTTGGTTACATGTGGACCCGACGGTACAAAGTAGGACTGGTTTATAGTGACCATTATTGCTGTTGGTCTACCAGCCTTCGTCACATGAGGACCCCGGTACCCAACCGGACTCTGGACTATAGTTTCCACTATTGCTGCAGATCTACCAACCTTGATTACATATGGACCCATGATACAATGCAGGACTGGTATAGTGTCAATTGCTCCTGTCCTAACAACCTTGGTTACATGTGGACCCACGGTACCCAACAGGACTTGTCTATTGTGCTCATTGCTGCTGTCCTAACATCTTTGCTTATATGTAGACACACGATTCCCAGCCGGACTGGTATATAGTGTCCATTGCTGCTGATTTACTAACCTAGGTTACATGTGGACCCCCGGTACCCAGCAGCATGGGTCTATAGTGTCCATTATTGCTGGTCTTCCAACCTTGTTTACATGTGGACCCAAGGAACCAAGCAGGACTGGTCTATGGTGTCCATTGCTGCTGATCTACCAGCATTGGTTACATGTGGACCACCGGTAGCCAGCAGGACTGGTATATAGTGTACATTGCTGCTGTCCGATCAACCTTGGTTACATGTGGACCCACGGTACACATCAGGACTGGTCTATAGTGTCCATTATTGCTGGTCTTCCAACCTTGTTTACATGTGGACCCAAGGAACCAAGCAGGACTGGTCTATGGTGTCCATTGCTGCTGATCTACCAACCTTGATTACATGTGGACACACGGTACCAAGCATGACTGGTCTATAGTGTCCATTGCTGCTGGGCTACCAACCTTGGTTACATGTGGACCCACGGTACCCAGAGGGACTGGTCTATATTGTCCATTGTTACTGGTCTACCAACCTGGATTACATGAGGACCCACGGTACCCAGCATGACTGGTCTATAGTGTCCACTATTGATGGTCTACCAACCTGTGTTACATGTGGACCCACGGTACCCAGCAGAACTGGTCAAAACTGTTTATTGCTGCTGGTCTACCAACCTTGGTTACATGTGGACCCACGCTACCCAGCAAGACTGGTATATAGTGTCCATTGCTCCTGTCCTGAAAACATGGGTTATATGTGAACCCAAGGTACCTGGGGACACACATTTCCTAACTCGACTGGTCTATATTGTCCATTGCTGCTATCCTACCAAACGTGGACCCACGGTACCCAGAGGGACTGGTCTATATTGTCCATTGTTACTGGTCTACCAACCTGGATTACGTGTGGACCCACGCTACAAAGCATGACTGGTCTATGGTGTCCACTATTGCTGGTCTACCAACCTTGGTTACATGTGGACCAACGGTACCCAACAGGACTTGTCTATAGTGTCGAATTCTGCTATACTGCCAACCTTGGTTACATGTGGACCCACGGTACCCAGCAGGACGGATCGATAGTGTACATTGCTGCTGTCCTAACAACTTTGGTTACATGTGGACACATGGTTCCCAATATGACTGGTATATAGTGTCCATGCTGCAGATCTATCAACCTTGGTTACATGTGGACCCCGGTAACCAGCAGGACTGGTCTATAGTGTCCATTGCTGCTGGTATACCAACCTTCGTTACATGTGCACCCACGGTACACAGCATGACTGGTATATAGTGTCCATTATTGCTGGTCTACCAACCTTGGTTACATCTGGACCAACGGTACCCAGCAGGACTGGTCTATAGTGTCCATTGTTGCCATTATACCAACCTTGGTTACATGTGGACCCACGGTATCCAGCCGTACTGGTCTATAGTGTCAATTTTTGCTGGTCTACCAACCTTGGCTACATGTGGACGAACGGTACCCAGCAGGACTGGTATATAGTGTTCATTGCTGCTGGTCCACCAACGTTGGTTAGATGTGGACCCCGGTACCCAGTAGGACTGGTATATAGTGTCCATTGTTGCTGGTCTACCAACCTTGGCTACATGTGGACCAACGGTACCCAGCAGGACTGGTATATAGTGTTCATTGCTGCTGGTCCACCAACCTTGGTTAGATGTGTACCCCGGTACCCAGCAGGACTGGTCTATAGTGTCCATTGTTGCTGGTCTACCAACCTTGGTTACATGTGGACCCATGTACCCATCAGGACTGGTCTATATTGTCCATTTCTGTTTGTATACCAGCCTTGGTTACATGTGGACCCACGGTACCCAAGATGACAGGTATATAGTGTATATTGCTGCTGTCCTATCAACCTTGGTTACATGTGGGGCCACGGTACCCAACATGACCGGTATATAGTGTCCATTGCTGCTGGTCTGCCAACCTTGGTTACATGTGGACCCACGGTACCCAGCAGGACTGGTATATAATGTCCATTGCTGCTGTCGTAGCAACCTTGGTTACATGTGGACCAACGGTACCCAGAAGGACTGGTCTATAGTGTCCATTGCTGCTGGTATACCAGCCTTGGTTACATGTGGTACCACGGTACTCAGCAGGACTGGTCTATAGTGCTCATTATTGCTGGTCTGCAAACTTTGGTTACATGTGGACCCACGGTACCCAGCAGGACTGGTCTATAGTGTAAATTACTGCTGATCTACCTACATTGTTTACATGTGGACCCACGGTACCAAGCATGACTGGTATATAGTGTTCATTGCTGCTGGTCTACCAACCTTGTTTACATGTGGTCCCATGGTACCCAGCAGGACTGGTCAATACTGTATATTGCTGCTGGTCTATCAACACTGGTTACATGTGGACCAATGGTACCCAATAATCTAAGTAGGCATTGGCAATAAATTTATTAGCATACTCTCATCCGATTTTTGTTATACAAATGGGGTACTTGGGAATATTATATTTTTCATTGACATTGGTACTACCAACCGTGATTACATGTGGACCAATGGTACCCAGCAGGACTGGTATATAGTGTCCATTATTGCTGCTGGTCTACCTACCTTGGTTACATGTGGACCCACGGTACCTTGTGTGACTCGTATATAGTGTCCATTGCTGCTGTCCTACCAACCTTGGTTACTTGTGGACCCACGGTACCAAGCAGGACTGGTCTATAGTTTCCATTATTGATGCTGGTCTACCAACATTGGTTACATGTGGACCCACGGTACCTGGCTGGACTTGTCTATAGTGTCAATTCCAACTGTTTTACCAACCTTGGTTAAATGTGGACGCACGGTACAAAGCAGAACTGGTCTATAGTGGCCTGTATTGCTGCTTGACTACCAACCTTGGTTACATGTGGACCCACGGTACCCAGAAGGTCTGGCATATAGTGCCCATTCCTGCTGTCCTACCAACCTTGGTTACATGTGTTCCCGCGGTATCTAGCAGGACTGGTCTATAGTGCCCATTGCTGCTGTCCTACCAATCTTGGTTACATTTTGGCCTACATTACAAAGCAGGACTAGTATATAGTGTCGAATCAACTTGTATACCAGCCTTGGTTACATGTGGACCCATGGTACCCAGTAGGACTGGTATATAGCATCCATTGTTGCTGTCCTACAGACCGTGGTTACATATGGACCCATGGTACCCAGCAGGGCCGGTATATAGTATCCATTGTTGCTGTCCTACCGAATTGGGTTACATGTGGACCCACAGTATCCAACAGGAGTGGTCTATAGTGTCCATTGTTGCTGTCCTACCAACCGTGGTTACGTGTGGACCTACGGTATCCAACAGTACTGGTCTATAGTGTCCATTGCTCCAGTCTTAACAACCTTGTTTACATGTGGACCCACGGTACCCAACAGGACTGGTCTATAGTTTTCATTGTTGCTGGTCTAACAACCTTGGTTATATGTCGACCCACGGTACCGAGCAGGACATGTCTATAGTGTCCATTGCTGCTGGTCTATCAAAGTTGGTTATATATGGACCTACGCTACCCAGCAGGACTGGTCTATACCGTCAATTGTTGCTGGTCTATCAACCTTGGTTACATGTGGACCTACGGTACCCAGCAGGAATGGTATATAGTGTCCATTGCTGCTGGTCTACCAACAGTGGTTACACGTGGACCTACGGTATCCAGCAGGACTGGTCTATAGTGTCCATTGTTGCTTGTCTACCAACATTCGTAACATGTGGGCCTACGGTACATGTAAGGAATGGTATATTGTGTCCATTGCTGCTGTCCTAACAACTTTGCTTATATGTGGACACACGGTTCCCAGCCGGACTGGTATATAGTGTCCATTGCTGCTAATGTACCAACCTTGGTTACATGTGGACCCCCGGTACCCAGCAGGACTGGTCTATATTGTCCATTGCTGCTGTTATACCAGCCTTGGTTACATATGGACCCCCGGTACCCAGCATGACTGGTCTATAGTGTACATTGCTGCTGTCTGACCAACCTTGGTTACTTGTGGACCCACGGTACCCAGCAGTACTGGTCTGTAGTGTCCATTATTGCTGGTCTACCAACCTTGGTTACATGTGAACCCACGGTACCAAGCAGGACTGGTATATAGTGTCCATTGCTCCTGGTCTACCATCCTTGGTTACATGTGGACCCACGGTACCCAGCAGGACTGGTCTATGGTGTCCGTTGCAGCTGATCTACCCTACCAACCTTCGTTACATGTGAACCTCCGGTACCCAGTAGGACTGGTCTATAATATCCAGTCTATCAACATTGGTTACATGTGGACCCACGGTACACAGCAGGACTGGTCTATAGTGTCCATTGCTGCTGATCTACCAACCTGGGTTACATGTAGACCCACGGTAGCCAGCAGGACTGGATTAGAGTGTCCATTGCTGCTCGTCTATCAACCTTGGTTACATGTGGACCCATGGTACCTAGCAGGACTGGTATATAGTTTCAATTACTGATGGACTACCAACTTCGGTTACATGTGGACCCACATTACCCAGCAGGACTGCTCTATAGTGTCCATTGCTGCTGGTCTACCAACGTTGGTTACATGTGGACCTACGCTACCCAGCAGGACTGGTTGATAGTGTTCATTGTTGCTGGTCTACCAACCTTGGTTCATTGTGTACCTACGGTACCCAGCCGGACAGGTCGATAGTGTCCATTTTTGCTGGTCTACCAACCTTGGTTACATGTGTACCTACGGTAACTAGCAGGACTGGTATATCGTGTCCATTGCTGCTGTCCTACCAACAATGGTTACATGTGGACCCACGGTACCCAGCTGGACTAGGATATATGTCCATTGCTACTATCCTACCAACCCTGGTTACGTGTGGACCTACGGTATCGAACAGGACTGGTATATAGTGTACATTGCTGCTGTTCTACCAACTTCGGTTACATGTGGACCCTCTGTACCCAGCTGGACTGGTCAATACTATCCATTGTTGCTGGTCTACCAACATTGGTTACATGTGGACCCCGGTACCAGCAGGACTGGTCTATAGTGTCCAGTATTGCTGCAGTCCTACCAACCTTGATTACATGTGGACCCACTGTACCCAACCGGACAGGTCGATAGTGTCCATTTTTGCTGGTCTACCAACCTTGGTTACATGTTTACCTACGGTAACTAGCAGGACTGGTCTATAGTGTCCATTGCTGCTGTCCTACCAACAATGAGTACATGTGGAAACACGGTACCCAGCAGGACTAGGATATATATCCATTGCTACTATCCTACCAACCCTTGTCTTGTCTATAGTGTCCATTGCAGCTATTTTACCAACATTGGCTAAATGTGGACGCACCGGTTAACAAGGCAGGACCTTGGTCTAGTGTAAGTCATGTATTGCTGATTGGCTACCAACCTTGGTTACATGTGGACCCACGGTACCCAGAATGTCTGGCCTATAGTGCCCATTCCTGCTGTCCTACCAACCTTGGTTACATGTGTTCCCACGGTATCTAGCAGGACCGGTCTATAGTGCCCATTGCTGCTGTCCTACCAACCTTGGGTACATGTGGGCCTACATTACACAGCAGGAGTGGTCTATAGTGTCGAATGCAGCTTGTATACCAGCCTTGGTTACATGTGGACCCATGGTACCCAGCAGGACTGGTATATAACATCCATTGTTGCTGTCCTACCGCCCGTGGTTACATGTCGACCCATGGTACCCAGCAGGGCCGGTATATAGTATCCATTGTTGCTGTCCTACCGAACTGGGTTACATGTGGACCCACAGTATCCAACAGGACGTGTCCATTGTTGCTATAATACCAACCGTGGTTACGTGTGGACCTAAGGTATCCAACATGACTGGTCTATAGTGTCCATTGCTCCTGTCTTAACAACCTTGTTTACATGTGGACCCACGGTACCAAGCAGGACTGGCCTATAGTGTATATTGCTGCTGTCCTAACAACCTTCGTTAAATGGGGAAACTCAGTTCCAAGCAGGACTGGTCTATAGTGTCCATTGCTGCTGTCATAACAACCTTGCTTACATAGGTACAGACAGTTACAGCAGGACTGGTCTATAGTGTCCATTGTTGCTGTCCTACCGACCTTGGTTACATGTGGACCCACGGTACACAACAATGACTAGTCTATAGTGTCCATTGCTGCTGTCCTACCAACCGCGGTTACATGTGGACCTACGGTATCTAAGAGGACTGGTATATTGTGTACATCGCTGCTGTCCTACCAACATTGGTTACATGTGGACCCACGGTACCCAGCAGGACTGGTCTATAGTGTACACTGCTGGTCTACAAACCTTAGTTACATGTGAACCCACGGTACAAATCCTGACTGGTGTATAGTGTCCATTGCTGCTGTCCTAACAACATTGGTTACATGGGGACACACAGTTCCTAGCAGGACTGGTCTATAGGGTCATTAACCGCTGTCCTACCAACCTTGTTTACATGTGTACCCACGATACCCAGCCGGACTGGTCTATAGTGTCCATTGCTTCTGTCCTAACAAGCTTCGTTAAATGGGGACACACAGTTCCCAGCAGGACTGGTCTATAGTGTCCATTGATGCTATCCTAACAACCTTGGTTACATGGGGACACAGAGTTCCCAGCAGGACTGGTCTAGTGTCCATTGCTGCTGATATAAATGTCCGAACTCAGTTTCTCGCATTCCACACCTTGATTTGTGATTACTGCAGGCAATCTATACTATTCCAGTGTCCTTTCGCGATCTTTACGATGACTATATCCGTATATATAGAACACTTCACACCGGTTAACTAACTGAATTTAGGTGTAACATAACATGTTTAAATAAAATCAGCATTATGATTCGTCTAGAGCTGTCGTTTCACAATGTTTCCGTCTTGCGAAAACATGCGAATCGTCTCATAAAGACATGAGAATCGTCTCGCATTTTCGCAATCTCGCCTTCCTCTTTTGAAAATATATTTTGCTTTAACCCGAATTATAAAACGCAGGTAACGCAAGGCGACTTACCCTGTGTTACATACAGAAAATTCGGGTTAGTTTTGCTCTAACGTGTTGATGCAGATCGCGAAGCAAAAACGACCTGTGGGCGAGGTTACGAAATGTGTGTCTGTTGACATCGCGTCGTGCATGTATCAAATGTCCGATCGGCATGACTCCGCACGTCACAGTCAGTAATGATTACAACCGCACGTGCATATTATGTACGACGTGATCGGACAAAATCGGGCTTATTGTATATTATGCGACTAGCGAAGACCAAAACGTGTTCAGCATCAGTAATAAAAAAACGCGAGATTGTAACGTGCCCCCAACAGGACACATAACAATCGTCTTATGATACGATTATCACATGCTGTATTTATTATATGTATCACTTTACAATCTCAATTCCTATACATTTATTGAATACCTGTTAATTCATAACATATTTAGATTTCTGCATTATAATCGGTAAATCTGCGATAATAACATTGCTCCACACTGAGGACACACTGGACTGAGGAATGGTCCCATCCATATTTCGAGCACAAATTGCCGCTAATTGTTCGGTGTAAATATTGAAGTCCTGTCGTATGTAGTCATGATATCAAAAATAAAAAAAACATATTTTTTCCGGTCTCGTGCATCAAATAAATTCAGTAAGTAGCATAGACTTTATAGTAAGTCATACGTTAAATATGCTCGCCGGGCGCTAAGTAAACTATAAATGCTATTCATTAATCAGGACCGGATTTGGATGGTCAATGTATATTCCTTTGAAAGTTTGCGATTTGATAGTACAGCAAAAACAAGCCGAATATTTTAAATTGCTAAATAAAAACAATTAATCGGGAAACACGAAATAAATGTTCTGCGTTTGCCTAGAGCGAAAGAAACCGACTTGAATGTTACCATGCAAATCCACTGTATATTTCATTCACTGGCGTCTTCCTTACATACCTTTAGTCTTTATATTTTATCAGAGAATAAAACATGTATGTTTATTATATACGTACATTTGTTTGCCATTAAAACACAATGAAAAGTAAATTGTCAATATTTTACCATATTGATCAGTGCCAGAATTATTTTTCACCTTGTAAAATAGTTCTAAATCATCAGTAATTTGTTCACTTCATTATAGTTTGTATGTTTTAGGCGCATCTTAGTTGTGAGTGATTTACATATATCATAAAAATGTTAGTTGATTTGTATGTGGATATATCTCACTCGTTCCGACTAAAGTCGCGCAATATCGCATGCTAAGTAGCTAGTGCATATATCCACATATAGAAACAAATATTAACCTATAAGTACTATATCTATAAACGTCCTTGTGATAATCATTGTACATGTACTAGGCTTTAGATTGTATGAAGATTTTCAAGGAAATTATATCCAAATTATGTCAACACAATGATTCTAATTTTAAATCACCAATATACATAATTATAGATACATGTTAGTTTTGTTGACGGCCGTTGCATCCATAATTGGAAATTAACTTTCTTAAAGAGGGTCGTTGCGTACAACACAGCAGTAGTCTAAGATCTGTGTATCAGAAGTTGAAATCATGCCAAACACGCGTACGTCGCTTGTATTGTTTCGGTACCGGTGCGCCCTTCGTTTGTGGCTGGCAGCATGATCAATACACGATCTACATTAGGATGTATTCAATACTGAGACTTAGAGAACAAAACTAGTCATAATGGAAAATAAACGCTTGTAGGACATGTTTTATTCAACGGAGTTATACACACGTTTCACAGTTACAGTTTCGTATAATTTGGAATCAACTGTCGATGTAATAAACTATATTATATTTGAATGTGTTTTCCCAGACCTGAGTTGTCATGTCCGCATGATTGCAATACACATACGATAGTACGGTGTAGGTTTATGAGATAGGATTGATCATACACGGGGAATTAGACTAAATAACGAAGTGTGATTATTTAACTTTTATCTAATTAACAGGACGTTTTTCGCCGCCGTAGTCCAATCCATCCTACCGCCCAGACTGGCACACCTGCATATTGTTTTATTTCGGTACGAATTGTCTTGAGAACGACGTGAGCATTGTCCAAGGGAGATAACTTGACCGGTGGTAGGACAAAAAAAGGAAACTACGTTATTTGTTGCCGATTTATTAAACACAGGTAGATTTTCTTATATCGTGAAGTATATTTTATATTATCAGAAACATTTACTGTAGTAGCCGCTTTCTTCGAAATAAAATAAAAGAACAAAGTAAGCAGGCATTTATGGAAATAAATAAAAAAATAAACCGCCATGTTTAAATTTTATTTAATGTCTACTTAAATTTATTTCGCAAAAAACGCCATTTCATGCGTACATATAGACACGACAATGACGCTAATTGTGACGTTTTTTATATGGATATTCAAAACTTACGTCACACTTCATAATATGTAATTATTTATGGCAAAGACAACCGGTAATTTTACGACAATATGATGTCGTAAAATTGGGATAACTCTAAAGTTAGTAAGTTACATATTCGTGTGACTACAGTCTGCTTTGTCCAAACAGCGCGAAAATTACGCCGTCTTTGTAACGTCATAACTCGTTACCGATAAGGGAGGTTTTCGGACCCCCTGGACCCCCCCCCCCTCCCCCCTGTATCCCTGTATCCCTGTATCCGCGCCTGCAATACCTTAGGACGTATTAGCAGTAGTATCAGATCGACTTGGAACCTTATGGATGAATGATATTCGCTAAATATATGAATATTAAATGATCAATTGATATATTTTAATGCAAACTGTGACGTTAAATGCCAGAAAATTCTGTTAATACACAAATTTCTTAAGAATTAATGTTCAGTTCGCAATACCGGAAGTGTTTATTGCAATAGTGGTTTCTCGTTTTATTGTCAGCAACTAAAATTCGGTGAAATGAATTTATAAGGCAAACTCCCATCCATGACTGTTTATTCGAAATAACTTTGTTATTAGAAGGATTTTCTTGAAATAAAAAGTAGGCTCATTTCTAAAACATAGTTTTACATCGTTTTATATAAAAAAAAAACCAGCTTGGAGTGTTTTTATAGCAATAAATCTTGGGCAGCATTTCGTGGAACAGACAGTAGTCAGTATGTTGAGTTAGGGTCAAATGCAGCTTCCCCGGTCTTGGCGTGACTAACCGACTCTGCTCGGTTGGTAACCCAGTTCCGAACTTGGCTGGGATAGACGATCGTTAACGTTTCAAGTCTGACCTCCCGACTCCACTTTAGCCGCATAGTACTGGCGATTGCCCGCGGCGCGTTAGGTGCGAGTCGTGCTAGTCATTTATTATTATTTTCTTTATTCTTTATTTTCAGGGCGACAGATCAGCCGACCCAGAGAAGACGGCGGCGACAGATCAGCCCACCCAGAGAAGACGGCGGCGATATATCAGCCACCACCACAACAACCCGGCTTCCGATGGCCTCGTCTGTGTTGACACAGACACACGCACACGTTAGTCAGTGCGATGGCCGAGCGAAACTGTCAACCAGCTGACGAGCAATTGCATAAGGTTGTTTTAAAAACGAGACTACTATGTGTCGTTAGACCAACTCATCATGGACGAGGAACTTCACGGCCTGTCGCCCCGGTGGGAAAGTCTCGTTTTTCATGGCGTTGATGCTCGATAGCCGACAGATGCCTGCCCTTTGATGCCCCCGACAGCCCGACGGCCCTCCATTATATCACGGGCCGCAGTACGGTTACAGCTACAGATGCGACGATATTGCGGGTTATGCCCCCGGACGGGTAACACCCCGCCACTCTATCTTCCGGGTAGTGGTGGGTAACTCCCGACGGGTTGCGCTGCCGACACTGCAATGGGCTCAACAAACCCACAGTAGTCTCGACTTACATGTCCATCGTTGAGCAAAAAACTCGGCTCTTGTGACGGAATAGAGTTCCGGCCACCTCGGTGGCTATTCTCCGTCTCGGACGTTTCGAGTAATCCTCTCGATGGCTGGCTGCTTGACCCCGTTGATAGTGTTTGTATAGGGGCCGTGGCTGGCGTGACGTCGCATTCGTGGCTACACCGGAACAACTCACCTGGTTGACTTTCGCCGTCCTGGCGAAGAGCGTGTGCGTGCTTGTGTGTGCAAGACACCGACGATGGCTGCGAGGTTGCATATTTTTAACCCGCCAGTTCACCAGGTTGGTGGTTGCTGTTCATGACAGTAGTAGCAAACATTGATCTGTTGAACTGAATGGTCCGAAACCCATTTGAGAAAGTGTGACGGAAAATATGCAATCTCGCAGCTTGCTTTGTTTTTTTGTATGGAGGTACCCTCTATAGGGTGGTACTGGTACTGAATATATTTACATGGGGTATTTTTATTGAAACTTAGTTTTTAAAAGAGGACACCCCAGTACCAGTACCAGTACCACCCTACGGAGGGTACCACCCATAAAAAAGTAAAATAAGTCTTCTTGTTGAACGGCATGTCGCCGCTGGACTAAACATACATATAGCCGATATTGCTTGGTAATACATGCAAGTAACGTACCTGACTGACACAATGGCGGTTTATAGCCGATACAGCCGTGGGATACATACAAGTAACGTACCTGATTGGCACAATGGCGGTTTGTAACCGATGCAGCCGCCTTCACAGTGACCATCCGTAACCCTGCAAGCGTTGTTGTTGATACAAATGCCGCACTGCTGTCGACAATTGCCATACCATCCAGGAATACATGCTGAAATACAAACGTTCTTAACTTTCATTTACATCTGAGCAATTGAGTCCTGCTTTACTGTTTAAGGACTGACTTCATAGATATAACACCATCTTATGTTTCAAAGACAATAGCTTCGTAAATGTGATTGAATATTTGCATAAAGTGTATCTGACTCTGTTCTTCTTAGTGTATACTATACTATGCATTGAGTTGCCATCTGAGCAATCTTAGCATGCACAAGCTATAAGACAGTTCACCTCTTGTAACATTTGACACAGATAGCTCAAAATTTGACAGATAAAGTATTTAGTATTTAGTGCAATATGTTTTTAAAATAATTATTTACAACGTCATATATGTCATTCTAATGCACTCTATAAATATCACGCAATCTGATTGGCTAATGGTCACACATTACAGGTATATCATTGTTGATGAACGGTCGCAAATTATTTTAATATGCATTCCAACGCCAATGCTAAGTTTGAGGTCGGTCAATTTATTGTGCCACATAATGACCGACCAAAACATGGGGTAACTCACATAAAATGTGGTATTCTGGTATTATTGTCAATGACACAGCTGGCTTGCATCTGAAACGTCCTGGTCCGAAACGTTCTGGTTACCTGGTGCGAAAGTTGCATGGTCCGAAGCGTGCGGCGAAAAAATATTGCAAAAATCTCACCGTTGATCACGTTTCATATGTTTTGGCAGTAATAGATCGTTCACACAAACAGAAAGTATGTATCCTGTGTAATATTGCATCTCAAATGGTAGAATATCACGAATGATTAGACGAGTAATCACAATATGTATCAACATTTCACAGGTGGCCGCCATTGAAATATTGTTGCTAAGAGATCGCACTGGAGTGACATTAAAAGCACAAAGTTGTAAATAAGGCAATTATAATGCTAGCGATGAATTTAATTATTTTATTATTGAAAAATAATGAAAACAGAAACATAAACGTATATACATTCATGCAAAAATCGCTAATATCTTGTAATTGTATTGGAACTATTTTCTTCGTAGAAAATATTATTTGTGTGATCCGTCCGGTATGACCTGCTCAACCAGCTTGCAATCCGGTACGATTTTCCAACGAGACTCGATAAAGTTTGCAAAAGGAGTGCATTAGAAATAGATTAACCGCATTGTAATTTTGAAATTTGCGGCGTATATCAGAACATGATAGGTCGGAAAACAGATTTTCCGACCTATCATTTTCTGATATACGCCGCAAATTTCAAAATTACAATACAGTTAACCCTATAATATCCAGTCTAATTTCGGACGATTAATGTTCCCATGTTTTAAAACACAGAAATCTCCACACATACTATCGAGAGTGCATAGTCATATATGTTATCTTACCTGTACACAGATAATTTACCATGTATACTGTATCGAGTGCACTAAGGAATATTGATTTTGCATGGACATGTGCTGCTACCATAAACGTGTTGCCAGCAGACAAAATCTCGTAAGGTTCTCATACCTGTAGTTCTAAAATTAGATGAGTGGAGTGACCTTATGATTTACGCAGTGTACCATGACCATTGTAGATTTTGGAACTGACAACATGTATAACCAATGTTTCAATGATGGGGTACACTTTGGCATGAGGTGCTACTTGATAGCACGTTGTAAATGGGTATCCTTGCACCATGTTGTAACAAATGCTATTAGTTTATCTGTCCTATTTCTTTCTGCATGTGCCAAACGCTACAAAAGGTGAAACTGACCGATGGCATGTAAGTACTAAGATGACCGAGATGACAACGACATGTGCCGTGTAGGATACAGTAACAAGATAATGTGCATATATATGTAATACATAGTTCCCATTATATTTAGAAAGCAATTATCTTTTAATCAGTTGATTATCAGGCATAGAACTGACAGTGTGCCATTTCCTAACTGAATCCATATATATTAGTTGTTTTAATTTCCCTTAGTTTTCGTGATAAGCACTAATGTTAAAACAGTAGCCATTTTGATGGAATCAATAATATCACAGTAAAGCTTGCAATAGTTTTTGTCTGCGCGTTGTTTTATGATTTAAATACATACGAGTCCATACATTAAATGTAGTATTGTTACTATCGGTATACACATATTTATCCCGTCAACGCAGTGCCTATGTGCCGTGAAACAAGGTGCCGTGAAACATATTTGATATCCTGTCAATACGACCTAATCACAATTATTCATACGCGTCATTCATGTTGGTGACTACTTTCCCCAGTATACTTATTGAGTTGACTGAATAGTCTGATGGAAATGGAACTGTTAACAGTGTGAGGGTTAAATTTGGCAAATAAAAACGATGTCGCCAGAAAATAAAATTAAGGGCATGCCATTTTCTGAATGTCAAATAAATTTCCATTACGACCCTCAATTTCCAATTGTGTTTGCTCTCTACCCATTCCGTGCGTCATTCAGACATGAATGACGTCATACTTGTATTTACGTCAATAAGTCTACTACGTCATTTAAAATAAAAATTGCTGCTCCCAGTGATTCCAGTCAGGTAAGGAAATAAACGAAATCAAATGGTGTTTGTGTTGTTGATTTTTATTCTGGACATATCGCAATCGTTGCAGAATCTGCCCCAACTGTAAATGGATGGATCTGATGAATTTTGAGAGTGTATTTCGTTGAAAAGAAGCTGTAATTTCACATTGTCGGTGACAAAATATAAAGTATCAACAGAACATTCATCTGTTGAACCTGCCTAAAGTACACGTTTTAATGGTTAATTCGGGATGGATGATATCCTGTCAATACGACCTAATCACAATTATTAATACGCGTCATTCGTGTTGGTGACTATTTTCCCCAGAATACTTATTGAGTTGACTGAATAGTCTGATGGAAATCAGCATAACTGTCAGAAATATCTCTAATAAGATATAAAGTATATAGTCAGACATGCAACAGAACATGCAACAACCATATTCAATACCAAAACAGGGCCAGTGTAACAGATATATTGCTTTCAACCATATAAAATTATGCTAAAGCGTACACCAATTGAATGTAGTAGGGGTATGTGCTGAAAATTCATGAACAGGTCCAAGCATATGATGCACCTTGTCCCCTCTCAACATGATACATTAGCACGCGGCGATCCTACCCACCGACAACATCCGCCAACAGTGCAGACCCAGAAGAGCCAGCTCGTCATGAGCCATCCCATCATGGACTACCATGCATGCAAAATTTAAAAATATGAATAAAACCACCGAAAGTGCAACAGTCAAATTCACAATATGAGCCATACAGGACAGGCCAGATAGTTACGTTGAATTGAGGCAATTTTCTCACATACACGCACCGTATCACAAATTGATTGCAACACCGGATATCACACATAGTATCTAAAAAAAGTGACATTACCACATAAACAACCAGCGTAGCCCCAGATCAGCCTGCGCATCCGCGCAGTCTGATCAGGGCCTACAATGTTCGCTACTCCGCCAATCGAGTAGCATAGCAACACCGGATATTACACATAGTATCTAAAAAAAGTGACATTACCACATAAACAACCAGCGTAGCCCCAGATGAGCCTGCGCATCCGCGCAGTCTGATCAGGACCTACAATGTTCGCTACTCCGCCAATCGAGTAGCATAGCAACACCGGATATTACACATAGTATCTGAAAAAAGTGACATTACAATATAAACAACCAGCCTAGCCCCAGATCAGCCTGCGCATCCGCGCAGTCTGATCAGGGCCTACAATGTTCGCTACTCCAATCGAGTAGCATGAGCTAAAGTACACATGTATATTGTCTTGAGCGCAGGACATCCAAACAGGTACCGCGCAAACTCCGGTAGAATTTCTTTGACCCTTCCTGCCAATTCATGTGTACACCATCCGGCAGCAAAGTCTGTACAGTTGACACGTTCAGTCCTTTATGTTTCCGATACGTAAACACATTCTCCACCGCGGCAGTAAGAAATAACCGATTTTCTTCGGTCACCGTGTCATTATATGCTCCCACTGTCAGCTGCCGCGTCCGCTGGCGAAACAGGAACTGCCCCACTGTCACAGACTGGAGCCCGTAGCGAGTCCTCATCATTGTCGCGCACGCTGCCAACCGACTGACAACTTCGTCCGCGGAAATATCCGGATTGTCCAAGTCATTCCCCCGAGCTGTATAATGATGTGACGGCATCTTGTCAACTGGATACGCCTCTCAAACTGAGCCAAATGTCGCTTAGACAAAGTCCCACCAGGAATACCGTGGAAATCAACACGCCGAAGAAATGTTTAAGTTGGCCCTAGCTTCATCCTCATCCACGTAGCGTTTGATGCGAGATACATATAAACTCCCAAGAATTAATACCCGGCCTTCCATTTGGAGCAACAGGTGCGCGTGACGTCATTTTTTTTACTTTGCTTGCTAAACGGCAATATCCAGATTAACGGCAATCCCAATCGAACGCAGCATTCAGCGGCACGAAGGTGAACGAATTATATCGTATGGAATATTAATACACCATATGGTAATACATATCAACCAATTTAAAACGTTTATACCTTTGAATTTACAATTTCCACAATATATTTTTTAAAATAAACGCTTTGCAATGAAATGATAAACAGGAAGAGGCGAGTGGCGCCCTCTACTGCAACAATTACAGTTTGTGCCTAAATTACGCATTGAATGTCCACAAAGTAATTTACAAAATCTCAATTGTGGTTGTTGCCTTTTCCCTTTTGTTTGCAAATATAAACTGTAAATATTTGGTCGAACATAGTATGTTATAAATAACGGTGCACTATTTCACACCCTGTCCTAATATGAAACAGGACGACTCGTGTATTTATTTAATGTCGAAACAAGTACATTGGTTTAGTCAACGAATCGACTATACCCATTTAATAATGTGACACTGCTTTAGGTACTTCACATGTTTGCATTTGTCTTAATAGTATGTCTCGTGACGGCACATATGCTGACATGCATGTAGACACTTGGACGCACATTTGTTTTGCAAATATCTTTCATGAGATACATATTCTTAGGTACATAATCATGGTAAAATCTGAACACGAGTGTACAGCTGAGTGACATAAACAAATCGGGGTAAAATAATACTGCACCGCATGGCGTGTCCGCAGATGCATTTAATAGCCATGTCGAAACAAATTCATGTAATGTGATAATGACATTAAGTGCAATGCGGACCGCATTGGTGGGCCGTATAATGGAAATACTGATAAAGAAGCTACATGTATATATGAGCTTTAAGCCAATTGGACGTATGGTTACGAGATATATTAAATACTTTAGACCGGCTAACGCTGATTTTTGACACACAGACACTGACATACATATTCTGAGACACAGTGCCTTTTGACACCAATGAACTAACCAGTCCAATCATTATGGAAAATCTACGCACACATCTGTAGTCTGTTTGTCACGCAAAAACTTGATTGATGCATATTATTTTCTAGATCGGTGCATTGTGTATCTGTGCACACGGTGGAATCTCTCCAAACCGGACACCCTGCCTGCCAGTGCCCAGGGTATCCGGTTTAAGGGCGTTTCACTGTTGATGTGTCTTGTGATAACTACGACATCCATGTAGTTGTGAGTATACGTCATCAATATGTACAATTACAGTGAAACTCATCAAAACTAAATACCACGAGAGTGTTATGAGTGCCAGATAAAGTATAAAGCGAAACTATATAATTAATGTTATGTTATAAGCCAGAATAAATTGCATTGTACTGTAAATACCGTTCTCACGCGGTATAAGCCATGCTAAATTGTATGGTATTGTAGTGTACTATATTGTATTATAGTGTACATACCGTTCTCACATGTTTCTCCATAATACCCAGCCTCACAGTCACCAGGACATATCCCCGAAACCATATTGCACGTTCCACCGAGGAGACTACAGTGGCACGTCCTGTTACAGTCGAGACCAAACGTCACATTACTGCATTCTGGAACATAATTACACGTTACTTATGTTTCAATAAGTGCGACTGCAAATATACGAATGCTTTCGTTGTCACAAATATGCGAATGTTTTCGTTGTCACAGATGGGTGTGCAATGGTAGTGTCTTAATATTGGAGGAAACTGGAGTACCCCGGGAAACACTGCTTGTCCGATTTGGCGACCACCAGCTAGCGTAAGGATCGAACCAGGGTATCATTAGTGAGAAGTGAATTCGTTATCAATTGCGCTAACAGGACATCGTATTACAGAACGTATGAATTATAGGACAGAATAGAACCAGTCAGCATGAATACTTAATATATAACATACAAAGCGTTTTGTTTTCATTGCTAACCTCTATCACATGCAGTGTCCGTCCATCCCGGTTGACAACCGCCGGTGCACTTCCCGGATACCGTGCCACATGCAGTGTTGTTGTAGCAGTGACATGATCGTGCACATTTGTCCCCGTAGGTTTCCCGGGGGCAGTCTGAACAAGGGAAATTAATTGGACATCAGCTACTGATTTTCCGGCATGGCCATTATTTAACAAGAATATTACTATTATGTGTTGTCTGATCATTTGGTGCTTCCGCTGAATTTGGTTAACTTGTATATATTTTATGTACTGTTGATGTATAAATCTCTTTATACCAATTTCAGCAACTTCTGTATAGATTTTAAAAATATTTTAGAGCAACAGGTATTTACTAACATACTGAGACCTTTCTGGTATTATCAATTATCAACGATCAGATATCATAGGGCTCATGCCATATCGTTTCAGATTTTTCACATGAAATGATAGTAAATGACAATACTATATTCTATGAATCTTCACACATCACACCGTGTCCAGATTTGTAAATTACATTCACAAACACGTATATGGAGACACCGGGTTCGCAAACGATAGGAATTCCTCAGCGAGTCTCTCAATTTCTGCGCATTTCTAGCCTCGTATTGTAAGCATAGTACCAACAGAGACTATTATTTTCACGATCCTTGGTGATCGTTGAACAGTTGATGACATTATTCTTGTTGTTTTTGTATTAATCTCATTTCTCTTAAGCCGGTGCTATGAGGCGTTTGTATTGTGGCAGTAAGGAAACAATAAAACCACACTGGCTCTGTATTGTTTTCCTGGTAGCTGTGTTCGGCGATTATCATATAGCTCTTGGCTTTGTGTTGTAGTTCTTGATTTTCTGTAGTCATTTTTATCCTGCAATACTGTGTGGGGTGGGGTGATACACCATGTTTATCATGCAATATCAGATATACGTACGTCCTTCATAAAGTTGAACTTCACAAATGGTCAGGATCTTTTTCTGCCGATTTATGTTTACATACTGCAGTAAACGTGGATGCAAGATGGATATCTTGAATGCATAGATGGAGCTATGACTACTCGGTGCTGTGTATATACGATCCCCACTGCCCATGCCTTCCATTGTCGAGTTGCTTATGTCAACAGTAAATCCTCCAACCTGGTCGTGATCTGCAATAATAAATCATTGTTTAAAGGTACATGCCCACTCAGTAGGCACAAAATGTTTTGTATAGGAATGAAATATGTGTAATTGTTTCACTATTCCACCAGTTATAAACATTACAAGTGCCCACTATACAGATATAATAATTTAGTATTTTACGTCTGATATCAAATGCATAATAATGCCAATCAATGCGTGGGCTAATGGTGAATGAATGTTTATTTTGCTAGAAAATCTCTCCGATGATGTCTCCGATATCAGAAACATGTTGTTCCTACTGAGTGGGTACGTACCTTTAATAGTTAACGGTTAATTTGCTGGAGACGTTTGTGCCGCGGATAGTTACAATACTGGCGATCATTGATTTATGACACAAGTTAGCCATTTCATTTATTATTAAGTAACTGACATGGCATTAGCCCAGTAGCTTAAACAAACAAATCGTAACCTGCTGTTGAATTAAAGCACAAACTTTGCACACATGTTCATTGGGTCACACAGCATAAATATAGAGGGGTGTCATTTTGTATGTATGTAGGTGAAGAAAACATGGCTGATTTCCAAAATGGCCGCCAACACCAATGAAATTGAACATGTTCGCCATATTGTATGACCAAATCACAGACAATAGAGATGCTAGCACCCCACACTGGTCCTGATAAAAGAAGGTGAATAATGGTGGATGCATAAATCGATGTGTATATGCATAAATGCAAAATGGCCGTCTAAAATAGCCAACTTGACGTATGTTTTCATATTATCGTTAATGTTAAATATAGTGCATGTACACTATTATGTATTGATAGACCAACTGGAGGTATCAGATTATGTATATGTGTTATGGTGAGAAAAAATGTCTCCAAAATGGCCGCCAATATTCAATGAATACCTACGGTTAACCTTATCGCAAATCAATATGTTATAATGCGTTGCATGTCACTTGAATATATTTCAATTAAGCAATCTTCTATTTTAAATAAATAGTTTAATAGGTATATAATAAGTACGTTTGCCTACTTGAAAATTTGAAAATGGACACCATAAATATCACATATTTACATTATATTACTTGTCACCAATATAACAATTACATGTACTAGTATATGAACTGAACTGAACATGAAACATATAAAAGTATCATCTAAATAAGTAAATATGTGTGTCTATTTTACATATATGATGGATTACAGTGTAGTTACATTGCACATCTATGCCACACATCAGGAATGCATATGACAACATGACCTCCAAAAGTAGGACTTCATTAATCATGTTAGAATATTATATTTGCAAGTTATAGAGCATTTATTGGACGAATTGTTAAAATGTATGCACATATGTACCATATGGATAACTTACGGCAACATTAATTTCAAACGGAAATGTGTTTTACATTCATTTGTTCGAATTGTTCATCCAAGTTTTGCTATCCGACCTGTATACACGTGCTTTTTGTGCAAGGGATATGCCTGATAATTTTGCATTTATCGGATAATGTCTCAATGCTGCATTTAAACATTTACGTTTGTTCTAATAACAATCACAATATACTATAGCTAGACCAGAGATGAAACAAGAGGGACATGATGGCCCTAATTAGCTCACCTGACTCCATGAACACCAGAAGAGAATGTGACATTGAGATCATGAGTTTTAGAAAAAATGTGCTATTTTTAGATGGCGGTCATCTTGGATTAAGTGATGACTCTCATTTTACCAAATCTGAAAATGCTTCACCCACGGATCTTAACTTACTATGAAGTTACATCGGCCATGTTGTTCCTGAGAAAAAGACGTTCAAAATCTCGAATAAATGGACCTTTTGGCGGCCATCATGGATGACATGACCATGACAAAAAATGTACCAGAGCGATCGCCTCTTTGATACCTTCGATTTGATATAGACATGACCATATTCGGTCAAAAATAAAATTTGACCCCAGTTTGACGCCCATTTTTGACCCCAAGAGCATTGTACATCGATCATCTTGGATTAGCGATGACCTCCGTTTTAACAAATCTGAAAAGGCTTCACCCATGGACCACAACATTTAAGATTGGCTACCATGGGCCAAGTGGTTCGTGTGAAGAATAATTTTCAAATCTCTGATAAAAGAACGACGTTTTGACCTTCCGGCGGCCATCTTGGATGGCATAACCATCCAATTTCGATAATAAATGCACCAGAGTGATCGCCTCGTGGATACCTTCAAATTGATATATAACATGACCATATTCGGTCAAAAATAAATTTTTACCCCAATTTGACCCCACGGGCCACGCCCATTTTTTAAGCCGGGGTCACGATTTTAACAACTTTGAAAGAGCATTGTACATCGATCATTTCTAGCAAGTTTCGTCGAAATCCGACTTGCGGTTCATGAGAAAAATATTTTTTAAGAATTTATGCCATTTTTAGACGGCGGCCATCTTGGATTAGCGATGACCGCCAAATCTGAAAAGGCTTCACCCATGGACCATAACGTTTAAGTGTGGATACCATGGGCCAAGCGGTTCATGTGAAGAAGAATTTTGAAGTCTCTAATAAAAGAACGACCTTTTGACATTTCGGCGGCCATCTTGGATGACAAAACCATCCGATTTCGACAAAAAAATACACCAGAGTGATCGCCTCGTTGATACCTTCGATTTTATATATGACATGACCACATTCGGTCAAAAATAAAATTTGACCACAATTTGACCCCACGGGCCATGCCCATTTTTGACCCCAGGGTCACCATTTCAACAATTTTGAAAGAGCATTGTACATCGATCATTCTTACTAAGTTTCGTCGAAATCCGGTTGGCGGTTCTTTAGAAGAAGATTTTTCAAGAATTTGTGCTATTTTTAGACGGCGGCCATCTTGGATTATTGAATGACGTCATTTTAACAATTTTGTAATCCCCCTACCTAAAGACAATGACCATGAAGTTTGGTGACTATAGGCCCTATGGTTACCGAGGAGAAGACGTTTGAAAATGTTCACGGACGACGGACGACGGACGTCGACGGACGACGACGACGAACGACGACGGACACATTGCGGTAACAATAGCTCACATGAGCTTCGCTAAGGTGAGCTAAAAACACTCACACATTGAATCAAAGCATAACATTTCAACATGACATCAATGTATACTGTGCATATGGTTTCCCTTCATGGCCCACGTATATACCAATCATATAATCGTAATATGCGTGATTTAACGTGTGTGAGACACAGAACTTCACAACATAGTTTTGTGGCATCACTTACTGCATTGTTCTATTAC
Organism: Conchocele bisecta; assembly: GCA_029237695.1. Taxonomy (NCBI): domain Eukaryota; kingdom Metazoa; phylum Mollusca; class Bivalvia; order Lucinida; family Thyasiridae; genus Conchocele; species Conchocele bisecta. Next base: position 97,199,613 of record CM055274.1, read on the forward strand.
TGTATCTTCATGTCTTCGAGCGCAAATTAATGCATGTTTGGTCTTTAAATAAATACAATTCATACAACAGTTAACACAGTTCTATTGAAATTGTGCACAGAATACAATATTGCACATTAAATGACAATGTCTGCTGCGGTTCAAAAGGATCACATTGGGTAGTAAGTCCAAACATGAGTACTTTAACAATCAGCAAATACCAATCATTATACAGTATTGCTTTATTAGTATACTTCACATGTATGCTTCTAAATGCAACGCTATTCTTGCACGTTGTGTCACCTAGTTATGTGTTCCTGACCATGTACATATGCATAGTAGTATGAAACGATCGATGGTCTAGTACTACAAGGTCTTATCTGCAACTTTTGAAATGTCACTTACGATGATGATACTTGTCCAATCACATAATATAATATTACCTTATACAACTAGGCGCATGTGTGCATGTCTACTGGAAGCATAATGGCAAGCCGATAGCACAGTATACATATCAATATGTTGGGTAAGTTCTAACTGTGTTTGTGTGGTGTGCGTTTGTGTGATCGACACTTTACATACAGCAGTGCAGCATTGTATTTGGAAGCTGACAATGTCACTGGCAATGTAGAATGGCGACTGGGGATGGTATAGGTAACATGTTTAACTGTACAAGCCGATTCGTTATGTATATGTCCGTGTCCTCGTCCACCGCAGACACTTCTTGTCCGGAGCATAACTCGAATACCCTTAGGAATATTTTCATGAAACTTCACAGATGCATAGACCACGACCCAACTCTTGTCGCACATCTTTTCGAGTTATCTACCGGTGTTTTGGCATGTGTATATGAAGCCATACATTGATTTCTAGTCCGGAGCATAACTCGACTACCTGTTGGAATATTTTCATAACATTTCACAAATGCATAGGCCATGACCCAATGGTATGTTGCGCGGAAGAATGACAACTATTGCTTCACTAATTTGTCGAGTTATCCTCCTTTGTTTATTCGCACACTGAATTCTTGTCCGGAGCATAACTCGAATACCCTTTGAAATATGTTCATGAAACCTCGCATTTGCATATACCACGACTCAGCACAGCACAACTATTGCCTCACAAGTTCGTTACTAATCTCCCTTTGTATGTTTTTCGCAGATTGATTTCCTGTGAATCCAAAACTTGATAACTTGATTCGGAATATTTTCATGATAGTTTACACTGGCATAAACCGTGAGCCAACTGTTGTATCATGCAAGAACGACAACTCTCACTCACGTTACTAACATATTAATTATCTCCCAAGTATTGATTTAGTGGCTGCCTGAAGGCGGGGCTGGGGATACACATGCGTTTGTGGACAAGCGTCAGTTTCTAGTTTCTATGGTATAACCTGTAAATTGAGCCAACTGTCTAAGCATCAGACCATTTCCATGCAATACTGGTGCTAAAATATACAAACACTAACTGACATTGAGTGATATCCCTTATTTGACCTATTTCCAAATTGACATTACTATGTTGCATTTTCTTTGGTTTAATATCAATCCATCATGATTTTGTTTTCAGTTTTCTCAATACTGGTGTATTTTTTTTACAAACTGCTGAATGTACACTTAACCACTTTTATGATCGGTCAGACTACAAAGTACCGTAATTTCGGTGTTATGGCAACTATCAGTACGAACCTTCGCACAATATTGTTTTATGACGGTATGGACTTGCCAGACCCAGAATTTCAACTATCTGTTAATCAAAACCACTCGTGCGTTACGAGTAGCACGAAATCAATTTCTTTGCACGTGCAAACGATGTGTCGTATTTATTGTCTCAAATCCCATGTGTATATGAAGCCATACATTTGGCAAGACATAAAAGCATAACATATCAAAGAAAAATGGCAAGGATGAAGGTAGAGGAACAGGCGCCTGCCGTGGGCATGCTGGCAGACGGAGCTACGCTCAGACAGGTATGTAGAACAGTCTTTAATTGAGCAACACATCACTTTAAATCAGGTTTAAATTCAACCCTGGATTCGTTTGTAACATTAATATCCTAGTCAATGTTACTCCCATATCCACCCCATTTCTCTTCACACAAATACCCAGTTCATTTTGGTTCAAGGAAAACTAAATGGTGCCCGCTATCGTCAGAACATTGCACTGCAAGAGAGTGTGCCACATGTCGCCACGCACAGGGGTATACGTGTTGTACGACAACCGCGTTTGACTGCTACAATTGCCCGCAAAATCGTCAGATTTGAACCCGATAGAACATGTCTGGCACTTGTTAGACACACGACTAAGACTGGGCCCAGAACCAGTAAATCTGCAAGCCCTCATTGGCGCCCTGCTTCGGTAGTGGGCAAATCCGACTCAGCGCAGGCTCCACAATTATATAAATTAAATGAGGAGCATATGTCAAGCAGTCATTGCAGCACGTGGGGGTTATAAGCGTTACTGTTTTAAACTTCGTTACATGAATTATGTGATTTTTCAAATCATGGGTGACCTACTTTAACTGTTAATTCTAATGTAACCCCACATGCCACACACATCAATTTTCGGCCGTGCATTGTAAAATGGTTATGAATACATGTCACTACCATATATTTCATCTGCATTATTTATTTATACTGAAAATCAAAAGTATGTTACCTGACCGATTATAAAAGTGGTTAAGTATATACTCCTAAGATTTGGCGTGTACGTATAAACATCTAACCAACCTCTAACATAGTCAACCAAAAATGCACACCACGGTGCATGTATCTCTTTCTGATATATGTAACATTATTTTTGTACATTGGCATCGTTTGATATACATGGATATTTGTAAAATAAATAAAGGATATTTGTATGGGGTTCATTACAAGGTAACACAATGTGTGCAAATTGGTGTCAGCAATTTTAAAACACGGTTAAATACTCTTGGTGTTTCCGACCATATAGACGGTACGAATATAAATAGATGTAGGTACGCGATATCACTGATGCAAACATTCGCGGAGTCATCAGAATGGAGTCCAGCTGTCAACCGGGATGTTAGTGTTCTTCGTCGTAACGGGAGGGAGGGGGACAAATTAAGGCTATAGACTACCTAACCAAATTTTGTTTGTTTGTGTGTGCGCGGGGGGGGGGGGGGGGGGGTGGGGGGGGGTGGATGGAGCGGTGTCCAAACATACTGTAAACTTATTATATCGCGGCATCATATGTCTGCAATTGAAACTGGTAGGTACGAACAACTTGCAATCGGAGAGAGATTTTTGTACATTCTGAAGTAACCAAGTTGAAGATGAATAGCATGTAATCTTTACTTGCCCTGAGTACGATGATCTAAGAACTTTACTATTTGAACACGCTCATAAAATCGAACATGCCTTTACAAATATGTCGTATGACGTTAAATTCATTTTTAGCTCGCCTGCACGAAGTGCAGAAGAGCTTATGGCATACAACCTGCGTCGTCGGCGTCGGCGTCCACAAACTTAACGTTGGGGGTAAATCTCTTCTGTATAACTCCTGCTTCCTTTCATGGAACACCTTGTTATTTCATACATGCATTCATCAGATGACCCTCTATCATGCTGTAGCAAATCCATGACCCACCACCCAACCCTTACCCCAAGGTCAAGGTCACAAACTTAGCACATTCATAAACTTAACGTTGGGGTAAATGTCTTATAACATCTGTGTCCTTTCATGGAACGCCTTGATAGTTCATACATGCATTCATCTGATGATTCTCTATCGTGCTATGGCAAATCCATGATCCACCGCCCACCCCTTACCCCAAGGTCAAGGTCACAAACCTAGCACATTCATAAACTTAACGTTGGGGTAAATGTCTTATAACATCAGTTTCCTTGAATGGAAACCTTGATATTTCACACATGCATTCATTAGATGATACTATATGATGCTGTAGAAAATCCACGACCCACCGCCCTACCCTTACCCTAAGGTCAAGGTCACACACATAAAACATTAATAAATTTAACGTTGGGGTAAATGTCTTATAACATCTGTTTCCTTTCATGGAACGTCTTGATATTTCATACATGCATTCCCCCAGATGACCCTCTATCATGCTGCAGCACATCCTCGACCCACTACCCAACCCTTATCCCAAGGTCAAGGTCACAAACTTAGCATGTTCATAAACTTAACGTTGGGGTAAATGTCTTATAACATCTGTTTCCTTTCATGGAACGCCTTGACATTTCATACATGCATTCATCTGATGTTACTCTATCGTGCTATAACAAATACATGATCCTCCGCCCAACCCTTACCCCAAGGTCAAGGTCACAAACGTAGCACATTCATAAACTTAACATTGGGGTAAATGTTGTGTACCTTCTGTTTATTTACAGGGAACGCCTTGGTGAACACACCCCACCCCTTTCCCCAAGGTCAAGGTCACAAACTTAGCACATTCATAAGGTCATAATAGAAGGTCTTCATTGTTGTACAAATGATTGTTTTATACGATAGTATCATATGTGATATATGTGTTTATGTGTAAATAATACAACTATTGAACGGTTATTACACATCGGTTGTATATCTACTGTTAATCAGATGATATTGATTTCCTACACATTTTCGTAGTAAGTTGCCTTTGGATACACATGTAGACACTCGTTTGTGGTTGATTTAAATATGTTTAACACACTTTTAGATAGGTGAATAGTAAGTAAGTACGTAAGTAACGTCTTTATTTATAGAAGAAGCTCAGTTGGCCTAACCAATCTTCCCTGAGATCATAATTCTATCTGCAAGTACATTTATATTTAAAAAAATAATAATGATACAAGTACATGTAAATATGAGTCACAATGTAACAATCGCAGGAGTATGATTTTCTTATATATATTATGAAACCGTACATGCGTATTCAATTAAGAGCTAATCATTTTGAGTACGTGTATGAACATGTACAATGTATTTTGTTTTAAAATCTTCCACGGACTTGGCAGTTTTAACATACACTGGTAGATCATTCCATATTTTGGCTACAGAACAGACGAATGTTCACCTGTACAGTTCAATATTAGGTGTTGGTAGATATATATTGCTTTTATCTTCTGAGCTTAAGTTTAACCCATGAATTGCTGTTGTTTGTTTAAATGCATTGTTTAGATAATTTGGGCATACGTTAATTCATGCACTTAAACATTTGAATTGCTTTTTGATATTGTATTCGGTCTTCTATTGTCATCCAATTAACTTCCTTAAACAGTTTGTCGGAGGGGTAGTCTATAGGTTTATCCTAAATAATTATTGCTACTTTCTTCTGTACTTTAAGAACTTTAGAGAGTGACTCGATGCTGCAACTTCCACAAACAGATGCACAGTAGTCGATATGTGGTAATATGTATGAATTAAATAATTGTATTCTTCTAAGTTTCGTTATGTACTTTTTTATTCTGCACAAAAGATGTAATAATGAATTGCATTTTTCACAATGTTTTCTACCTGGGTTTGCCATGATAAGGATTCGTCTATGTGAATTCCAAGTAGCTTTTCACAGGATGTTTGCTGAAGCTGCATGGTATTAAAGATTATAGATGGAAGGTGTTCTCTATTAGATTTAAGTTTGGGTTTAGTTGATTGGATCATTGACTTGGTTTTATCAATATTTACTGACATAGCATTGACTCGACATCAGGATTCCACTTCAGCCAGGTCGTTTTTGAGGTTTGTTGCTACTGCATCTGGGGATTTAGCAAATGTGGTCAGTGTACTGTCATCAGCAAACATGTCGGTACAACAGAAATTTGTACACAATGGTAGATCATTTATGTATATCAGGAATAATGTTGATCCTAGCACTGATCCGTGTGGAACTCCGGATTGTATAGTAAGTGGACCTGAGAGCTTACCTGAACAGATTACCTGTTGGGAGCGGTTATTTAAGTATGAACTAATCCATGTTAGCTCATTTGTACCAAATTTGTAGCGAGATTCTTAACAAGGATTGAATGATTTACAATATCTAACGCCTTAGAAAAACAGTGCCCACAATATTTCCTTGGTCAATGGCTGTGATCCAGTCATCTACTATTTTTATTAAAGCTGTTCGACATGAATTATTTTTTTCTAAAACCTGACTGCCTTTCGTACAGTAAGTTATATGTTTCTAGGAATCTTTGAATAGAAATAGTAACATGCTTTTCTATAATTTTAGATAAAATGGGTTGAATTGATATAGGTCTATAATTGTTATTGTCATGTTTGCTGTTTCTTTTATGTATTGTGATAATTGTGGTTGTCTTCAGTTTATTTGGAAATATACCTGTATTTAAGCTCAGGTTGAATATTTTCGCTAACACGGGGGCGACTACTTCTGGCACTATTTTTAAATATTTAACTGATATGTCATCAAGTCTTGTCGATTTAGATGAATTTAGTTGTTAAATTTGTTTTAGTACCAATGATATTGTTATTTGGGGTGTACAAAACTCAATATTGTGTGGTGATTTTTCATGTATGTGGTTGTGAAGCAGGTCATTGTATGGATTGAACGAAGTAGGATCTGTGTCATAGTTCTGAAATACTGATATGAAAAATCATTAAATGCATTAGCAGTATTGCTAGGGTCAGTAATTCAATTTCCATTGTCGTCTGCTATAAACTGGTTTTGATTTTTCTTTTCCCCTTCCCAGAAAGATCATTGTGGTTTGTCCAGTGCTGTTTAGGACTTTATTGTCATTTATTGTTTTAGTGTAAACTGTCTGTTTGGCAAATGCTATTAATTCATTCCTTTGTTTTATTACGCCACATTTATAGTTTACTGTATCTTTTACTTTATGAAAGTGATCTCTTTTCCTGCTTGTCTGCAGTATGTCAGATGTAAACCAGTCCGGTTGATGAATTCTTTGTACACGTTTTTTTACGTTGGGGTGCATGTTTGTTCAGAACTGAGAGGTATAAATCCATGAATAGTCTTAGTGAATCATTAGGGTCATTGAATATATCTACTAATTGCCAGGGTTGATTTTGCATATGGAGTAAAACAGATTGTTCATGAAAATGTTTAACAGACCTGTAAGTTATCACCTTGTACACTGGGCCTTAAAACATATAACTATGTATTTGCACTGTCACTATTAGCGGTAGCTATACAATGCGGGGCGCTAGAAAGAAATAATCCAACAGCAGATTTCGATTGTTTTAACCAGGATAAGCGTAGTGGCAAGGGCAAATTCCTTGGCTTATTGTTTTCTTGCTGATTAGCGCGGAGTACTTTTTCATAAATAAAAGAAATCGAAAAAATATTAGTTTGATACGAGTATGGGGCTGATTATATCCACAAGAGTCCCGTGTCACAAACCTGTTGTAAACATGGCATCGTAGTTAATACCGATCCTGTGAAATGTGTCGATTGGAGCGCATCAGTTTTGTGACACCATGGGATGACTGCATTTATCATATAACATGAGTATATATGCATGTGCATACATACACATGCATATGTGTATATATAGTCGGTAGAGTGTATATGCATGCAGCTTCATACATTGCAACAAGTACGTGTAGTTTTGTCCATGTATATGTTGAAATGTATTAATGTTTGCTCAACGTTTTAGTGAGCCGTCTCTAGTAATTATTTCAGAATGGCAATTGTACGTGTGCCTGTGTTGTATTATTGTTCTGTGTTTTATGTTGTACAGTTGGTAACAGTTGTTTGAACAGATGGTCAGTTTGTTGGTTTCATATGGGTATTTTGGTGAATTGTGGGTCGATTTGAGTGGATTTCGTTGGTTTTGGGTAATTTACATAATTGTATGCAACTAAAAATGCTCAATCATTACACACGACAGAAATTTTCTACACATTCACCTTTCCAAACTTTCGGACTCATTTTATACTGTCAACATACACAAGGAATGAAAACAATTTTCAACGACACACTCCAAATTCGGATTCTATCAATTTAGGAGACGTATATCAATCTGCTGCTGCCGATGGAATACATGAACTGCAGTTATCTGTTCCTACATATAAGACATTCAAAGTAATACGATGGCGCGATCTAACGATCCATCAAAGTGGAGATTTCACGCGTGGCACGTCTGTTGATTGGATAGCCAATTCCCGCGATGTGTCAAAATCCACTACGGCATCCCCCGTCACGCTATTATTAGATGTCAACCAATGACCTTTGCGAAGAGGTTTACACACGTTTTTCAGACGATATATAAATGTTTGACTTGCATTTGGCTGTTTAGGTCCATTATATAAAAATAAACAAACAACTTGGGACCGGTTTTATTGTTATCGGTTAACAATGGTTTTATTAGTTAAAAACGTACGCGGGTAGGCGCTCCGTTTCTCACCTTGTACATTTGTACGTATACGTGTAACTCGCGGGAGGTCGCGTAAATTGTATGTTTGTAGCAATGCACCAAAAACAACCAGATATACCGATATAACCCATAAAACACCGACATATTAACAGTTCTTCAAGATATGTGCAGATTCAGAATCGCACTTTCTAACTGACAATGTTGTTTCACCCAAAATGCAACAGCACGGCAAGGAGGAAATAAACAACGTGTCTAACACTTGTTACATCTATCTGCTGCGGCAGCAAACTGGAATAGTATGCTAGGCATCACATGTTTGAGAGCAAATATGATAGAACAATTAAAGTTACACATTGTCAATGTAAAAGTACATGTGTCAAAAGATGGGCCATCTTATTTATTCAGTTAAATCCAACGCCGCTAAAACTGATGGCACAAAAAATAGGTTGTCACAAACATGTGACACGTGGAGCACCATAGGTGAGTAAAACATTGTATATGTTGATTATCTGGGTCATCCACATATTGACACAGTGATACTTACAGGGATTGTCGGAACGTCCATAAACTACCACATATTTCAAGAGATAAAAGTCTCCTAGGTCCAGTTGCCACCATGCGTAATTATCTGTAGGTTCCGTGGAGCTACAGCAGCCACATGTGTCGGGTGTGTATTCCTGTCTCCCGTCTATCGCCAGGTCGGCTGTCCAGTTCGCCCACGTGGTTACCTTGGACATCGTCGCTGTCACATTACGTCGGATTTTGGGAATAAGGTTTATATCTAGAAAGATAAAATATGAAATGTACAATTAATGTTACTTTAACTGTAATTAATGTTCAATGTTTTCTACAGTGTTTTCCTAGAAGTTTTATCCATTTTTCGCAAAACCAAATTGCCAATATAATATTGCAACAGAATACCACCAGAAATCGTGTTATTAACTAACAAACCAGATTCTGTAATGGCAAATAAGAGCATGTTAGTAGCTAATAGAGTGAAAACATACTAAAAACGATATTTGCAATTTTGTAAATCATATATTTTCCGTAACTGAAAAATAATAAAATTATAATTTCGGAAAAATAATCATATTTTCCTTGGGGGAGGGTGGGGGTATTTTGCACATGTTAACACATTTCTTTAGGAAGTTAGTTTTTGCAGTTTGTAGTTTTATGACCAAACACAGAGCGCACATTATAGTAGACCTGTTAACTGCACAAAATAGGAGTTTGACTTCAAACCATGATGCAAATGTCCCCGTTGGTATGGAAGTTCTTTATGACCATAGGACGTTTTCTATCCAAAGACACACGCTGTATCTCATATTCAATATTGAAATTATGGCTGAAAATATATTAGCTCAGTTAAAATTCAATTATACAAGCTTCTAACGATCGTGGAGGAATTAATATCAAATATGGCAGGTGTATCTCAATTCCGAGATGGCAGCCGTCGACCATATTGGAAAAGATAGCCCACAGTATGTAAGTTTAGCTAAATTTCAATAAATTAAATTAAATAAGTTCTTCTGTTATATGCCAGTTTCTAACGGTCAGGGAGAAATTAATGTATAAGATAGAAGTGGTATCTCAAATTTAAGATGGTTGCCGGTGGCTATATTGGTAACGAATTGTTGACGGCCATATTGAAAAAATGTCCACTTGAAATAAATGAAGTGAGGTATATAATAGCATATGCAAACAAAACAGAATCTCAAATCCAAGATTGCTGTCATCAATCATTCGGGAAAACAATGATTTGTAGATGTAAAAACGCATGTCATAGAAACTAAAATGATACAGTTTGTACATGCACGTTCTAGATCAGTTTGATTTCTCAAACTCTTTTATCAGGCAGATTTCACTGTTATAATGTATGTACATACCATCAGAAGATAACACAGTCACAGAATTTATAACTTATTAACATTTATGAAAACCAAATTAGATGGCATGATGAGAATTATTGAAAGTGTCAGACACGTAGGCACTTGTAATGCGAAAGTCTTTTGAAGAAATGTAAAGGGGCTGCCGCCTGCGCAGACACTCATACAGTTTAAAGCATGTGACATTGATACTGGGTTGCTAACTTTAACAAAAATGTTACTGACAGAAGTACGGATCAACAGACGACCGTAATCAATGACGGAAACTGTATACATGTACCGTTCAGCATTATATGTATACCGAATAATAATGAAATATGTATATTATACTAATCATATTATGATCTTACACGAATTATAATGTATGTTAAATGCAATATCTGGATATCATGGTATAATAAAGCATAACATACTAATCACTTATAAGCACATAATGCATTAGTGTAGTTTCTTTCACTGCGCATTGTGACTATTATCTTATGCATGCCATTTTGTCATAATGCACGCATATTCGTACACTTTTCTATATATTCAGTATCTGACTCACAGAGGAAATTATATTTTAGAGAAACTCGAACTAACTTAATAATACCAATCTCTTACATGGACCCAACATTGCTATATTCACCAATTAACACTGCAATTGCACATTATTGGCGTTATTGTATCAAAGTGTAACTCATTCCATTATATGTAGCAATGTTACTATTACTAGGGGATTGTGTTATAGTCAGCATTATACACAGTAGCTGATGATGATATATCTCGCTGTAGATAGACTAATTATAAAAGGTAAAGTTCAGTAGTATATTGTGATGTATGTCAACCCATATTATATAGTTGCGAATTGACTTTCGTCATGGGTCCGTTTGCGTATATATATTTAGCTGCCGAGATCACATTATCATGTGATATGCATGTATAAGTCGCTCAAACACCAGATTGCATACTTGAAATGTAGCTAAACTTAATAGTATTTGTTACTGTTTCCAAGATGGCTAGCAGGTGTCTTTGGATAAAAAAGTGTCAATGGTCCTAAGGTACTTCCATGCCAAATGGGACCTTTGGATCATGACCTAAAGTCAATAGTCACTTAACCTGTCTAGTATTGTATTAGTGCATCCTTTAGGTTGCCGTAAGTACGATATACGATGGCAGAGGGCAAGTGGAATTTACAATCAGCTTGCCTCATCCTCGTGGCAAGTTACCTTTATATATTATTTCAACCACTGCAATATATGTCTATGGTTAATTAAATAAATAATGTCATGCCATTAAATGCGAATACAATGATTATGACCTTTCTGGTCGGTTGTTTGTAATATGGATTGTGTTCTGAATACATAGGTTCAAAATACGTACCTGTAGAGCAAGTTTCACCAGCCCATCCGAATTCACAGATGCCGTTTGCGCATATTCCGGTCCGGATGTCACACGTAGTCCCAGGAGAGCAGTGGCACCTCTGTATACAGTTCTCACCGAACGTTCCATTGAGACACACTGAAGGTATATTTATCGCATAAAACGGGATTTCATAGTGTAATACTATAGTGCATTAAAATCATACCACACTAGTGTAATACTAAATGAGTAATGCACCATAAGAAAATGCTGTGAATACAGAAAATACGTTATTTTCATTACACCGTGCTATTACACTTACAAATCAATAAACTCGTTTAGTAAATACATCTACATGTAACATGTTCATAAATCATAAATTCGGCATAGCCTTGTTTTTTTTGTAATCAGTAAACTATTTTGATATGTAATGCATATCATATGATCACTCGTCTAAGATGAAGGCTTTGTAGGCTAATACATATCGTAGTAAATCACCAATCATACATGATCCTCTAGTCAATTAAAATCATAGTTTTTAATTACTCATGTAAGACACATTATGTAATAAATAGCATGATGATAGTATGTTATCACTCATGTAAGATACCTCGAGTCAATATATATTACAGTAAATCATCACACATGTGTTGTAAGAGACTCATGTCAATATATATTGTAGTAAAACATCATACATGTAAACCCCATTATGTAATAAAGATCATAGTAAATTATCACTCCTGTAATATCCTCTATTTAACATCATATAGTAAATTATCACTCACGTATGTATCCTCTATTTAATAAATAGTTACTGTCGTAAATTATCTCGCAAGTAAGAACTATTAGAATAGTAAACAAATCATCACTGATGTAAGATCCTCTATTTAATACACCGTATTATGGTATTAATCAATAGTATAGTAAATCATCACTTATATCAGATACTATGTTGATCGCCGACGGATATGAATACACGTAAATACAACCATCATTATTTCATGGAAAACTTTGATGAACATGCCGACCGTAAACGATAGTGTTATTTAAATGTTTGCACGTCTGTCAATGTACATGTTCGAAAAGCGAAACAATAATTTAATTACATTTGAAGGTGACGTTAACGCAAAACAGCAGATGCTAGTTTCAGACAGGGCATCACAAATAATGGAAATGGCGCAACGTAACCAATGATACAATGCCATATTCGCCAGATTCCGCGTTTTATGCGAGAAGCATAACATTGGTTACATGTGGACCCACGGTACCGAGCAGAACTGGTCTATAGTGTCCATTGCTGCCAGTCTACCAACCTGTGTTACATGTGGACCGACGGTACCCAACAGGACTGGTCTATGGCATCACGGGATGATTGAAAATAGCCAAATTTGACTGCTTTTCTGAGGGCGACGCGTGACTTATAAACATCCACGCCACTCACAATCAGTTAAGGAGGCTCTTGCGAAAAGTATTGAAAGATACTCGCAAATGAAGTACAAATCGCGTGCCACAATAAAAATGCATTAACAGCATCAGATGTGTTTAATTAATTGTTCACAAAGTTACCCCACCAACTTATTTTCAGCCAGAAATTTCAACACGACTGAATTTGCTGGAATTGTTCTCATGAAAATATGAGGCACAGATACTTTGCTATGTCTTGTTCTATTACTTGTAACACACCATTTCCTGAAAATGATTCCAAAGCGGGGTCATAAACACCTCAAATTTTCGCTACAAATGCCCGTAAAATACCTTAAATTCTGAAGCGAAACCATACCGGCGAGACAGCATAGCATGCGCCATTTTCCAAGATATCAAAATCAACCGGAGCTAACATTCAGTTTCGTAGAATTATGAAATACTCTAAAAAAGTACACGTAGTCAAGCCTCCCAAAGTCAAGAAATATTCATCAACCTATTTTTCTAGACACACTGGTGTACCTTACAAGGTCGGTAGTGAAGTATATAGAAAATAGTCCACCCCCTTTTTACAGCTAGGCGCCCACTGTCCCGTGAGAACTATGGTGTCCATTGCTGCTGTCATACCAACCTAGGTTACATATGGACACACGGTATAAAGCAGGACTGGTTTATAGTGTCCATTGCTGCTGTCCTACCAACCTTGGTTACATGTGGACACACAGTACCCAGCAGGACTAGTCTATAGTGTCCATTGCTGCTGTACTACCAACCTTGGTTACATGTGAACCCACGTTACCCAGCAGGACTGCTCTATATTGTCCATTGCTGCTGTACTACCAACCTTGGTTACATGTGGACACACGGTACAAAGCAGGACTGGTCTATAGTGTCCATTGCTGCTGTCCTACCAACCTTGGTTACATGCGGACACACGGTACCCAGCAGGACTGGGATATATGTCCATTGTTGCTGTCCTACCAACACTGGTTACGTGTGGATCTACGGTATCCAACAGGACTGGTCTATAGTGTCCATTGCTGGTGTCCTACCAATGTTGGTTACATGTGGACGCAAGTTACCCAGCAGGACTGGTCTATAGTGTCCACTGCTGGTCTACCAACCTTGGTTACATGTGGACACACGGTACGTAGCAGGACTGGTCTATAGTGTCCATTGCTGCTTTCCTACCAACCTTGGTTACATGTGGACCCACGGTACAATGTAGGACTGGTCTATAGTGGCCATTGTTGCTGCTGGTCTACCAGCCTTGGTTACATGTGGACACCGGTACCAATCAGTACTGGACTATACCTTGGTTACATGTGGAACCACGGTACCCTACGGGACTGGTATATAGTGTCCATTGCTCCTGTCCTCACAACCTTGGTTACATGTGGACCCACGGTACCAAGCAGGACTGGTCTATAGTGTCCATTCCTGTTGTTCCAACAACCTTGGCTATATGTGGAACGGTACCAAGCAGGACTGGTATATAGTGTCCATTGCTGCAGTCCTACACACCTTGGTGACATGTGGACCCACGGAACCCAGCAGGACGGTTCTATAGTGTACATTGCTGCTGTCTTAACAACTTTGGTTACATGGGGACACACGGTTCCCAGCAGGACTGGTATATAGTGTACATTGCTGCTGATCTACCAACTTTGGTTACATGTGGACCCCGGTACCCAGCAGGACTGGTCTATAGTGTACATTGCTGCTGTCCTAACAACTTTGGTTACATGTGGACCCACGGTTCCCAGCAGGACTGGTCTATAGTGTCCATTGCTGCAGATCTACCAAGCTTGGTCACATGCGGACCCTCGGCACCCAGGATGACTGGTGTATAGTGTACATTGCTGCTGGTCTACCAACCTTGGTTACATGTGGACCCACGGTACCCAGCAGGACTGGTATATAGTGTCCATTGCTGCTGTCCTACCAACCTTAGTTACCCCGGTACCCAGCAGGACTGGTCTATAGTGTACATTGCTGCTGGTCTACCAACTTTGGTTAAATGGGGACCCACGGTACCCAGCAGGACTGGTCTATAGTGTCCATTGCTGCTGGTCTGCCAACCTTGGTTACATGTGGACCTTCGGTACCCCGCAGGACTGGTCTATAGTGTCCATTATTGCTGGTCTACCAACCTTGGTTACATGTGGACCCACGGTACCCAGCAGGACTGTGCAATACTGTCTATTGCTGCTGGTCTACCAACCATGCTTACATGTGGACCAACGGTACCCAGCAGGACTGGTCTGTAGTGTCCATTGCTGCTGGTCTACCAACCATGGATACATGTGGACCCCGGTACCAATATTGGTTACATGCGGACCCCCGGTACCCAGCAGCACTGGTCTATAGTGTATATTGCTGCTGGGTACTAACTTTGGTTACATGTGGACCCACGGTACCCAGCAGGACTGGTATATAATGTCCATTGCTGCTGTCCTACAAACCTTGGTTACCGCGGTACCCAGCAGGACAGGTCAATAGAGTACATTGCTGCTGGTCTACCAACCTTGAAAACATGTGGACCAACGGTACCCAGAAGGACTGGTCTATCGTGTCCATTGTTGCTGGTCTACCAAGCTTCGTTAAATGTGGACACACGGTACCCAGCAGGACTGGTCAATACTGTCTATTGCTGCTGGTCTACCAACCTTGGCTACATGTGGACCAACGCTACCCAGCTGGACTGGTCTGTAGTGTCCAATGCTGGTCTACCAACCTTGGTTACATGTGGACCTCTGTACCGAGCAGGAATGTTCTATAGTGTCCATTGCTGCTGGTATACCAGCATTGATTACATATGGAAGCAGGGTACCCAGCGGGACTGGTCTATAGTGTCCATTGTTGCTGGTCTATCAACCTTAGTTACATCTGGACCCCGGTACCCAGCAGGACTGGCCTATTGTGTACATTGCTGCTGGTCTACCAACCTTGGTTACATGTGGACCCGGTGCCCAGCATAGCTGGTCTATAGTGTCCATTGCTGCTGCCCTACCTACCTCGGTTGCATGTGGACCCACGGTACCCGACAGGACTGGTCTATTGTGTCCATTGCTGCTGTCCTAACATCTTTGCTTATATGTAGACACACGGTTCTCAGCCGGACTGGTATGTAGTGTCCATTGCTGCTGATTTACTAACCTAGGTTACATGTGGGCCCCCGGTACCCAGCATGACTGGTCTATAGTGTCCGTTGCTGCAGTCCTACCAACCTTTGTTACATGTGGACCTACGGTACCAAGCAGGACTGATCTATAATGTCCATTGCTGCCTGACTACCAACATTGGTTGCATGTGGACCCAGGGTACCCAGCAGGACTGGTCTATAGTGTCCATTATTGCTGGTCTACCAACCTTGGTTATATGTAGACCCACGGTACCCAGCATGACTGGTATATAGTGTCCATTGCTGCTGATCTACCATCATTGGTTACATGTGTACCTCCGGTACCAAGCAGGACTGGTCTATAATGTCCATTGCTGCTGGTCGACCAACCTCGGTTACATGTGGACCCATGGTACCCAGCAGTACTGGTATATAGTGTCCATTCTGCTGATATACCTACCTTGGTTACGTGTGAACCCACGGTACCATGCAGGACTAGTCTATAGTGTCCATTACTGATGGTCTACCAACGTTGGTTACATGTGGACCCACGGTACCCAGCAGGACTGGTCTATAGTGACCATTATTGCCGGTCTACCAACCTTGGTTATATGTGGACCCACGGTACCGAGCAGGACATGTCGATAGTGTCCATTGCTGCTGGTATACCAAAGGTGTTTACATGTGGACCTACGCTACCCGGCAGGACTGGTATATAGTGTCAATTGTTGCTGGTATATCCTCCTTGGTTACATGTGGACCTACGCTACCCAGCAGGACTGGTCTATAATGTGCATTGCTGCCTGTCTACCAACATTTGTTACTGCTGTCCGACCATCGTTGGTTACCTGTGGACCCACGGTACCCAGCAGGACTGGTTTGTAGTGTCCATTATTACTGGTCTACCAAGGGTAACTAGCAGGACTGGTCTATAGTGTCCAATGCTGCTGTCCTATAAACAATGGTTACATGTGGACCCACGGTACCCAGCTGGACTAGGATATATGTCCATTGCTACTATCCTACCAACCCTGGTTACGTGTGGACCTACGGTATCGAACAGGACTGGTATATATTGTACACTGCTGCTGTTCTACCAACCTCGGTTACATGTGGACCCACTGTACCCACTGTACCCAGCTGAACTGGTAAATACTATCCATTGTTGCTGGTCTACCAACATTGGTTACATGTGGACCCACGGTACCAGCAAGACTGGTCTATAGTGTTCAGTATTGCTGCAGTCCTACCAACCTTGATTACATGTGGACCCATTGTACCCAGCAGGACTGGTAAATACTGTATGCTGTTGCTGTCCTAACAACCTTGGTTACATGTGGACCCACAGTATCCAGCAGGACTGGTATATTGTATACTGTATATTGTTGCTGGTCTACCGTCATTTGTTACATGTGGACCCACGGTACCAGCAGGACTGGTCTATAGTGTACATTGCTGCTGTCCTACCAACATTGGATACATGTGGACCCACGGTACCCTGCAGGACTGGTATATAGTGTACATTGCTGCTGTCCAACAAACTTGGTTACATGTGGAATCACGGTACACAGCAGGACTGGTAAATACTGTCCATTGCGTCTGTACTACCAACCGTGGTTACATGTGGACCAATGGTACCCAGCAGGGCTGGTATATAGTGTCCAATGCTGCTGTACTACCAAACTAGGTTACATGTGGACTAACGGTACACAGCAGGACTGGTCTATAGTGTCCATTATTGTTGCTGGTCTACCAACCTTGGTTACATGTGGAACCACGGTACCTTGTGTGACTGGTATATTGTGTCCATTGCAACTGTACTACCAACCTTGGTTACATGTGGACCCACGGTACCAAGCAAGACTGGTCTATTGTGTTCATTATTGCTGCTGGTCTACCAACCTTGGTTACATGTGGACCCGTGGTACCTGGCAGAACTCGTCTATAGTGTCCATTGCAGCTCGTCTATCAACCTTGATTACATGTGGACCCATGGTATCCAGCAGGACTGGTATATAGTGTACATTACTGATGGACTACCAACCTCGGCTACCACAGTACCCAGCAGGACTGGTATATAGTGTCCATTATTGCTGGTGTACCAACCTTGGTTACATGTGGACCCACATTACCCAGCAGGACTGGTCTATAGTGTCCATTGCTGCTGGTCTACCAACGTTGGTTACATGTGGACCTACGCTACACAGCAGGACTGGTCTATAGTGTCAATTGTAGATAGTCTACCAACTCTGATTACATGTGGACCTACGCTACCCAGCAGGACTGGTCTATAGTATCAATTGTTGCTGGTCTACCAACTTGGTTACATGTGTACCTACGGTAACTAGCAGGACTGGTCTATAGTGTCCATTGCTGCTGTCCTACCAACAATGGTTACATGTGGGCACACGGTACCCAGCAGGACTAGGATATATATCCATTGATACTATCATACCAACCCTGGTTACGTGTGTATTTGTACTTGTCTATAGTGACCATTGCAGCTGTTTTACAAACCTTGGTTAAATATGGACGCACGGTACAAAGCAGGACTGGTCTATAGTGTCCTTTATTTCTGCTTGGCTACCAACCTTGGTTACATGTGGACCCATGGTACCCAGAAGGTCTGGCCTATAGTGCCCATTCCTGCTGTCCTACCAACCTTGGTTACATGTGTTCCCAGGGTATCTAGCAGGACTGGTCTATAGTACCAATTGCTGCTGTCCTACCAACCTTGAGTACATGTGGGCCTACATTACAAAGCAGGAGTGGTCTATAGTGTCGAATGCCGGTATATAGTATCCATTGTTACTGTCCTACCGAACTGGGTTACATGTGGACCCACAGTATCCAACAGGACTGGTCTATAGTGTGCATTGTTGCTGTCCTACCAACCGTGGTGACGTTTGGACCTACGGTATCCAACATGACTGGTCTGTATTGTCCATTTCTCCTGTCTTAACAACCTTGTTTACATGTGGACCCACGGTAACAAGCAGGACTGGTCTATAGTGTCTATTGCTGCTGTCATAACAACCTTCGTTAAATGGGGACACTCAGTTCCAAGCAGGACTGGTCTATAATGTCCATTGCTGCTGTCATAACAACCTTGGTTTCATGGGGACACACAGTTCCCAGCAGGACTGGTCTATAGTGTCCATTGTTGCTGTCCTACCGACCTTGGTTACATGTGGATCCACGGTACCCAACAATGAATGGTCTATAGTGTCCATTGCTGCTGTCCTACCGTGGTTACATGTGGACCTACGGTATCCAAGAGGACTGGTCCATAGTGTACATTACTGCTGTCCTACCAACATTGGTTACATATGGACCCACGGTACCCAGCAGGACTGGTCTATAGTGTACACTGCTGGTCTACAAACGTAAGTTACATGTGAACCCATGGTACCAATCAGGACTGGTGTATAGTGTCCATTCCTGCTGTCCTAACAACATTGGTTACATGGGGACACACAGTTCCCAGCAGGTCTATAGTGTCAATATCCGCTGTCCTACCAACCTTGTTTACATGTGTACCCACGATACCCAGCCCGAATGGTCTATAGTGTCCATTGCTTCTGTCCTAACAAGCTTCGATAAATGGGGACACACAGTTCCCAGCAGGTCTAGTCTATAGTGTCCATTGTTGCTGTCCTAACAACTTTGGTTACATGGGGACACACAGTTCCCAGCAGGACTGGTTTAATGTCCATTGCTGCTGATCTACCAACCTTGGTTACATGTGGACATCGGTACCCAGCAGTACTGGTTTATAGTATACATTACTGCTGTCATACCAACCTTGGTTACATTTGGACCCACGGTACCCAGCAGGACTGGTCTATAGTGTTCATTGTTGCTGGTCTACCAATCTTGGTTACATTTGGACCCACTGTACCCAGCAGTACTGGTATATAGTGTCCAACTCAGCAATGCTACCAACATTGGTTACATGTGGACCCCCGTTACCCAGCAGGCTCGTCTATAGTGTCCATTGCTGCTGGTCTACCAACCTTGGTTACATGTGGACCCACGGTACCCAGCTGGACTGGACTATAGTGTCCATTGCTGCTGGTATACAAAGCTTGGTTACATGTGGACCCACGGTACCCAGCAGGACTGGTCTATAGTGTCCATTATTGCTGGTATACTAACCTTGGTTACATGTGGACCCGCGGTACCCAGCAGGAATGGTCTATAATGTCCATTGTTGCTGGTCTACCAACATTGGTTACATGTGGACCCATGGTACCCATTATGACTGGTCTATAGTGTCCATTGCTGCTGGTCTACCAAGCTTGGTTACATGGCCGTACCCAGCAGGACTGGTATATTGTGTATATTGCTGCTGTACTACCAACCTTGGTTACATATGGACCCAAGATACCTAATAGGAATCGTACATAGTGCCCATTGCAGCTGTGCTACCAGCCTTGTTTACATGTGGACCCACGTACCCAGCAGGACTGGTCTATAGTGTACATTATTGCTGCTGGTCTACCAACCTTGGTTACATGTGGACCCACGGTACCTGGCCGGACTGGTCTATTGTGTCCATTGCAGCTGTGCTACCAACCTTGGTTAAATTTGGACCCACGGTACAAAGCAGGACTGGTCTATAATGGCCTTTATTGCTGCTGGTCTACCAACCTTGGTTACATGTGGAGCCACAGTACCCAGTATGTGGATTAACCGTACCCAACATAACTGGTATATAGTGTATATTTCTACTGTACTACCAACCTTGGGTTACATGTGGACCCACGGTACCTAGCAGGACTGGTCTATAATGTCCATAGCAGCTGTCCTACCAACATTGGTTAAATGTGGACCCACGGTTCAAAAAGAGGACTGGCCTATAGTGGCCTTTTATATTGCTTGTCTACCAACCTTAGTTACTTAGTACCCAGCAGGTTTGGTCTATAGTGCCCATTGCTGTTGTCATACCAACCTTGGTTACATGTGGATCTACGGTACAAAGCAGGACTGGTATATAGTGTCCAATACTGCTGGTATACCAGCCTTGGTTACATGTGGACCCACGGTACACAGCAGGTCTGGTCTATAGTTTCCATTATTGCTGCTGATCTACCAACCGTGGTTACATGTGAACCAACGGTACCTGCCAGGACTGGTCTATAGTGTCCTATCAACCGTGGTTGAATGTGTATCCACTGTACAAAGCAGAACTGGTCTATAGTGGCCTTTATTGCTGCTGGTCTACCAACCTTGGTTACATGTGGACCCACGGTACCCAGCAGGACTGGCATATAGTGTCCATTGCTGCTGGTCTACCAACCTTGGTTACATGTGGACCCAAGATAATCAGCAAGACTGGTCTATAGTGTCAATTACTGCTGTGCTAACAACCTTGATTACATGTGGACACACGATTCCCAGCAGGATTGGTATATAGTGTTCATTGTTGCTATCCTAATAACCTTGGTTACATGTGGACCCACGGTACCCAGCAGGACTGTCCAATATTGCTGCTGTCCCACCAACCATTGTTGCATGTGGACCCATGGTACCCAGCAGGACTGGTATATAATATCCATTGTTGCTGTCCTACCGACCTTGGTTACATGTGGACCCACGGTACCCAGCAGGACTGGTCTATATTGTCCATTATTTCCATTGTCCTCCCTACCTTGTTTACAAGTGGGCCCATGGTACCCAGCAGCACAGCCCCTAGGACAGGTACCGTTCATCTTGTCGCACCTGTCTGTGCAATTCCCACAAGTTTCCTGACAATCTATCCCATAGGTCCCGTTCGTACACACTATATAGGATATTGCAAGTTTGAAAATAAGATGTAGTAGTATAGATAACATATGATACATTATAACATAAATTGCAGAGGTTGGTACAAGTATATACATTCGATACTACGATAAGCGTTCTACTTAATTGAAATGTTCGATTAATTTCGAAACACACGTGAATCATCAAAATAATAAAACACATTTATAGGAGTATATTTCTTATTATCAGACAATGGAAAGTGTTGCAGCTGCTTAATATACACATGTTAGTATGATATTATATTTTATTTGTCGCAGAACCCAGGTAAGCCAATATGTAACCATTTAAGATCATATAAAGCAGACCAGCATACAGCGGTAGTCATAGTCTTCAGCAGACACCGCAACAAGCAAAGGTACACTACTTATATTGAAAGTAGAATGTTTTCAAATTGGAAATGACTCCCCTTAAAATGGTGTATGCAATGTGCATACATATCATACATACTTTAATAAATTGGTCGCATATACATGTAGTATTATTTAGAGATTGCCAGAGAAAGAATTCACACTGGCCATGATAATGATTAATGGGCAGGCTTTTGCAAATGTGTTTCGAAATAAGTAAATCTTTCCTACAGGACACGTTGATAATAATGGTGTCATGTACGGTTTTATATATGTCTCAGATGTAATCGACCTGCCTCTGATAACTGACTAGGAGTCAATCTCGGATATAGTAAATGAAGTTAAATAGGTACTAACTTTCCCATAGTCATACTCTTGTACAATAAAGTCATACAGATACAATACGAGTGTATGGAAAATACCAAACATGTGTATTATAATTGATACCATGAATATTCTGACCCGTCTGCGGCAGTTGTTACTGTTCCCTCGAGTTTGTATGTCGGGTTCAAAGGTCGAGTCAAACTGTTTGATTGTCTTTCGCTGCGTGTACGACATTTGTTACTAGATATACCATTTAGCACAAATAACATTAGAATTATAATCATGATAATAACATCATGAATCATATACGAGTTCATGTAAATTATACAACTATATTGCATGTATTACGGTACGTAAAACAGTTGGTGTTTTGATGAATGCGGGCATCCGACGTCCACGCACTATTAACGAACCAACTGGTTTAATTACCACAAACGCAGCAGCTGGTGAATTAATTACTTATATATATTTAATGTTTCAACAAATTTAAATAACCGTACAGGGAGTGAAAAATAGGTTTATCTTTTTTATTGGTTGCTTGGTTTCATGGAACAGCTACCTTGTCTATTAATAATGCGTCAATGCGATTAATGACGCCAGACAGACGTTAAAGGTACATGCCCACTCAGTAAGCACAACATGTTCTTTCTATCAGAGACATCATCTGAGACATTTTCTGGCAAAATGGAAATTAATTCACCGTTACCCCACGTATTGATTGGCATTTTATATATTTTATATATTTTATAACAGACGTAAATTTCCACACTGATATCAAGAGCGATAACCGTGTTTCCTTAAAATGTTAACGGACATTAATATGTATTACATTAATTATTTGCATGGGTTTCGCTGTGAGAGAAACCGGTAATCAACTCCTTACAAATAATACACCGTGAAGAGAACACCCGTAATTGCGCGCCTGTTTTCTCGGAAACCACGTTTCAAAAAGTTTACATGACGTCAAATTTGAGTCACACAACGTAACGTCAAAACACGGGAAAACACGTCATTGTATAACTAATCATGCGCACATCACAATTCATTGATTATAATAAAAAAAAATCGACTAAATGTGCATATATATCCGCCGTGGAAGTGTAATAAATAGGATATTTCATCGTACACGTTTAAATAACTGAAATAATACACTCGTGTTCGTTGGCGTCCGTGCAAGCAACTCGTTCTCTACGCTCACTCGTTGCTTACGCGGAAGCCGACGCACACTCGTGTATTATTTCCAGCCTTTCAAAATGTACGATGGAATATCCTCTATTTATTGTCTGGTTTTACTTTTTGATCATACTTTATAATCTGTAGAAACTATTATTTGTTCAGGTGACACATTTAATTAATATATATAATTAAAAAACATCATGCATCCTTTGCATATGAAAATAGCCTGATACCGCCGCGAGTCACTATCAGTAAAATAAATATTACTAAATAATTATATCTGTATAACGGGCACTCGTAATTGTTAGAACTGGTGGAAGAGTGACACATGTATACACTTATTTAATTCCTATAAATAACATGTTGTGCCTACTGAGTGGACATGTACCTTTAACCAATAAAAAAAGTGACCATACTTCATTTAAAGGTACATGCCCACTCAGTAGACACACAGTGCTCTTTATACCATAGACACCATCTGAGACATTTTCTGGAAAAATCGACATTCATTCACCATTACCCCACGTATTGATAGGCATTATTATACATTTTATATCGGACGTAAATTTCCATAATGATATCAGGGGCGATAACCGTGTTTCCTTAAAATGTTAATGGACATTACTATTTATTTTCTCTATTTATGTTTTGATGTACAATGATCATACTTTATAATCTGTCGAAAATATTTTATTTTTTTCAGGTGGCGCATTTAATTATTATAAATAATTAAACAATATCACGCCTCATTTGCATATGAAAATAGCCTGATACCACCACGCGTCACTATCAGTAATATAAACATTACTAAATTATTATATCTGTATAGCGGGCACTCGCATTTTTCAGAACTGGTGAAATTGTGACACACTTTTACACTTGTTTAATTCCTATTAAGAGCATGTTGTGCCTACTAAGTGGGCATGTACCTTAAATTCAAATATGCATATATGGCAAGGTAAACGAAATTGATGGAATATGGTAATAATATGTACGGTATAATACCAACGTCAGTATTATTAAATGTGTGCACTTGCCTGTGTTACACATGGGTGACGAATATCCCGCCGCGCATCCATTAGCGCACGTCCCGTCAGTTGCACCACATTGTGCGTCCGGAAAACATTTCCCACATGTACCCGCGCAGTTCATACCATAAGTATGCGACGGACATACTACAATATACAATACGGAAGCTTTCATTTCAACTGTACTTTTAAAATCCTTTTACAGAACTAGCCATTGTCTGATCCACATACATTAACACTGACCTAGAGTGGCGTAATGACGTGTTTTTGTCCCGATGTTACGGCATTAGCCAATGGTATTCAAGGCGCGGCTGTTCAAAATGGCACAAATCACCCGTCCGGTGTCAAATTTAGTAACATATTTGAGATAAGCCAACCAAAAATGTCATGTTGTACTTAAAAAGGTGTAGATATCTCAAGAAAATAAAATATTTACATAATTTACGATATTTACCGTAAATGTTGTCGAAGTTGACGAAATGTTCCGAGCATATGCGGAATAGTATTATGTATTTGCTATGAACATTTCGTCAGCTTTCTACATTATTTACAAGATATATTATAACAATTTCCAATAACCTCCGAAGAGAAGCACATTTAATACACATTGTTTTAAAGTCACTCTTTTTATTAAATGTTCGACCAGATGGTCTTTATCAAAATAGTGTGAAACTGTATTGGCAGTCCTATGTGACGTCCTTATTGTAGCAGTGCACCGGATGTTATGAGCCGGACGTCATGAGGTCGCGCGAACATAGGCCGTACGTCAAATCGCAAAACAACGATACACAACTTGTGTATCATGATCCCGCGATCTGACTCGCAGCCCCGACGTCAAAACCATCTCATGACACCCGATACCAGAAACACGAATATTGCAAATATTCACGTTTCCGGCCATGCCGCATGTGATAAACAAGGAGAGCGATTGACGCCGCTACCATATGTAGTACAAGCAAAAACCTTTCAACTCGACGCCATGATGTCCGGCTCATAACACCCGGTTTACTGCTATAATATGGACATCATATAGGACTGCCAATACAGTTTCACACTATTTTGATAAAGACCATGTGATCGAAAATTTCATATAAAGAGTGACTTTAAAACAATGTATATTATCACAGTTTGTGTAAATATGTTTCAGGAAAAATCTTCTTTCATACAAAGTCACCTGGCTTGTCTCATTTAGACGAAATAAATGTCATAAAAGCAATGGGAAATTATTTAAATGATAAATAAACTGTAAATCCGGCAAGTATAACTGAACTTTGTGTCCAACCATTCATTGGGATGGTTAATATACACGGTCAAGTGACCAATACTCCAGAAACGTTTCGTAGACACTTGTCATATGACATGTTTCTTCATCAGCAAACGAATGTAGGCAAGTAAACTCTTAAATACTATACACTGACAGAGCTCCAGATAAGCTGCGTATTGGCCTATTTTACGCACTTATGTTAGCAAAATACGCATATATTATCAAAAGTGGGAGTACAGCAATGAGTGCTTTTCGCATCTCAACAAAGTGAATATTTAAATTTATTTAATTTTTTATCATTTGTTCCGTATTCAATAAAGAAGAAAATCGATAATGTATTTGTAAAAGTAAAATATGGATCGAATTTGAAATCTGGGGGATATAAAACTTATCTGTAGCCGTATACACACAAAGATGGCAGGTCCGTTCGTATTGAATAAACCGACATGTGTATGTGAACGCCACACTGTTTGAATGAAAGGTGTGACAAATACATGTTACTGATACATGTTTAGCAAACATGCCAACTTATGCCAAATTGTCTCATCATCGCATTTTCTGATATTATGTACTTGAATTATATTGCGCATGTTTTTGGAAAGAGAAAACCCACATAATGTATACCCGATACATCTTCTGAGACACAGTACCTTCAAAGGTCTGATGACAGATATTATTGTATATTTGCAATAATGAGATGAAAACAAAATATATTACCATCGGTACAAGTAGACGTGTTGCGATAACCAGGATCACATCCGGCTCTACAGGTCCCGTCACTCTTGTTACATATCGCCCCGCGTAGGCAATGTCCGCAGAGGGAAGAGCAATTTACTCCATATGAGTAATCATTGCATTCTGAAACACAGACGCAGCTTTCAATTGGTGATATGTGGCTGTGACTAGAAAGATGGGGTTTATATAAGTAGTAACATGTGTAGCTCTTTTTTGCCCACCTGAGCGAAGCTCATGTGAGCTATTGTTACCGCAATGTGTCCGTCCGTCGTCCGTCCTTCTGTCCGTCCGTCCGTGAACATTTTCAAACGTCTTCTCCTCGGTAACCATTGGGGCTATATTCACCAAACTTCATGGTCATGGTCCATAGCTAAAGCGATTAAAAAATTGTTAAAATGACGTCATTACGTAATCCAAGATGGCCGCCGTCTAAAAATAACACAAATTCTTCAAAAATCTTCTCAAGAATCGCCTACCGGATTTCGACAAAACTTGGTAGGAATGATCAATGTACATTGATCTTTCAAATTTTTTTTAAAATGGTGTACCCGGAGTCAAAAATGGGCGTTGCCCGTGGGGTCAACTTGTGGTCAAATTTTATTTTTGACCGAATATGGTCATGTCATATATCTAATCGAAGATATCAACGAGGCGATCACTCTGGTGCATTTTTTTGTCGAAATCGGATGGTTATATCATCAAATAAAGCCGCGGAAAGGTCAAAAGGTCGTTCTTTTATTAGAGATTTCAAAATTCTTCTTCACATGAACCGTTTGGCCCATGGTAGCCAAACTTAAAAGTTATGGTCCATGGGTGAAGCATTTTCAGATTTGTTAAAATCGAGTTCATTGATAATCCAAGATGGCCGCCGTCTAAAATAGCATACATTCTTAAAAAATCATCTCCGCATGAACCGCTAGCCGGATTTCGACGAAACTTGGTAAGAATAATGGATGTACAATGCTCTTTCAAATTTGTTAAAATGGTTACCCCAGTATCAAAAAGGCGTAGTCGGGGGTAAAAATGGGGCGTAGCCCGTGGGGTCAAATTGTGGTCAAATTTTATTTTTGACCGAATATGATCATGTCTATAGCAAATCGAAGATATCATAGAAGCGATCGCTCTGGTACATTTTTTGTCGAAATTGGATGGTCATGTCATCCAAGATGGCCGCCGAAAGGTCAAAGTGTCGTTCTTTTATTAGAGATTTCAAAATTCTTCTTCGCACGAACTGCTTGTTCCATGTTGGCCAAACTTAAAAGTTATGGTCCATGGGTGAAGACTTTTCAGATTTGGTAAAATGGAGGTCATTGCTAATCCAAGATGGCCACCGTCTAAAAATAGCACAAATTCTTAAAAAAGTCTTCTTCTCATGAACCACCAGCTGGATTTTGACGAATCTTGGTAGGAATGATCGATGCAGAATGCTCTTTTAAAGGTGTTAAAATGGTGACCCCGGGGTCAAAAATGGGCGTGGCCCGTTGGGTCAAATTCGGTTCAAATTTTATTTCTGACCCAATATTTATTTGAATGTCTTTTAACAGTTTCTCAAATCACCTATACTTTCTGTTTGCCATTAGCTAATAATCTTCATATATGCATTTCATAATTGCATTACTCAGTAGCTATACATCATTCCGCATTAATATAATTATCCTCGCTACTGATCGCACGTCCGTCCGTCTGTCTGTTTATTTATTTGAAAGTGTTTGTAACAGTTTCTCAAATCACCTTTCTGTTTGCCTTCGGCTAATATCTTCATATTGTACACATGCATTACTTAGTAACGATACATCCTTCCACATTAATACAATTAGCCTCGCTACTGATCGTACATAGGGGCCCTAAGTGCGTCGACAGACCACATGTTCTAGTTTTGGTTTGTTATAGACTCGATATAGGGTAAGTTAGCCAATACAGTTACGAACATCATCTGGTTCGGAGTACATACAAGTAACGTACCTGATTGACATAGTGGCGGTTTGTAACCTACACATCCGTGGGATACATACAAGTAACGCACCTGACGGGCACACTGTCTGTTTGTAACCGATACAGCCGTGGAATACATACAAGTAACGTACCTGACTGGCACAATGGCAGTTTGTAACCTATACATACAGCCGTGGGATACATACAAGTAACGTACCTGACTAACACAATGGCTGTTTGTATGCGATACAACCGTGGGATACATACAAGTAACGTACCTAACTGACACAATGGCGGTTTGTAACCTATACAGGCGTGGGATACATACACGTAACGTACATAACTGACACAATGGCTGTTTGTACCCGATACAGCCGTGGGATACATACAAGTAACATACCTGACTGGCATAATTGCGGTTTGTAACCGATGCAGCCGTGGTCGTGGGATGCAAACAAGTAACGTACATGACTCGCGTAATGGCTGTTTGTAACCGATACAGCCGTTGAATACATACAAATAACGTACCTAACTGACACAATGTCGGTTTATACCCGATACAACCGTGGGATACATACAAGTAACGTACCTGACTGGCACAATGGCCGTTTTTACCGGATACAGACGTGGTATACGTGCAAGTAACGTACCTGACTGGCACAATGTCGGTTTGTAACCGATACAGCCGTGTGATACATACAAGTAAAGTACTCGATTGACGCAATGGCGGTTTGTAACCGACACAGCCGTGGGGGGATACATGCAAGTAACGTACCTGACTGACACAATGGCGGTTTGTAGCCTATACAGCCGTGGGATACATACAAGTAACGTATCTGACTGGCATAATGGCGGTTTGTAACAGATGCCACCGTGGGATACATACAAGTAACGTACCTGGCTGACATAATGGCGGTTTGTAACCGATGCAGCCGTGGAATACATACAAGTAACCTACCTGACTTACATATTGGCTGTTTGTAACAGATACAGCCGTGGAATGCATCAAACTTAATTTTTTCTGGGAGCCGATTATTTCTGTCGTGATCGACTGTGTGATGGATAATCTCAATGTGAGAAATTAACCCCACCCCCCCCACCCCTACTTGAAAAAGACCACCCTCCCCCCCCCCTTTTTTGGCCCCTAGTTTGAAAGCCAAAACGTGAACGGTAAATACATTTTGCATAAGTTCTCTTTCGTGAGTGCTTAATGTGGCTCTGAAAAAAGTGTCGATGTTGATTGTCAGCAACACGCTGCAGGTATTCGCAGTCTCTCGATCGGCAGCTGCAACACGTGAGTAGGAGGAAGGAACCTGTGAGTTGTCCGCAGCGAAGCTCGACCCCGTATCGCAAATGCAGGTGACGGGTCTCGCCGTGTCTCTTCATCCCAGTCTTCTGGAGTATCCATTGACGTGCTGCTGCTACTGTTGGACGACGTGTTCATGTTGCTGGTCAAACTTGAACAGATACAAGGTTGGAACAGGCAGAGATATCTTGGAGTAGCAGAATAATAATTGACCAACCAGCGAGCTCGTTGTAAAAAACTATTCGACCAATCGGTGATAGGATAATTGTGTACAGTGTATAACTCGGTAAGTTGTTGTGAGACCAGTAAACTAAATAGCAAGTGGGTGGGGTAACTGCCCAACATTTTAGGCGAGATGCGAAACTTTTAACATGCTGAGTATGTTGTCTCGCTTTATAGCCTGCATCTGGCTGAGCGCAACGGTGAAGATTTCACCGAGATCTGATAATTGTGTCAAGAGTCTATTTGAAGTTTTACATGTTGAGCCTGGTTGGTGGGGTAACTGACCAGCATGAGCAACTGCCCATTTTTTTTTGTGAGATGCGAACATTTTAACAAGCAGAGTATGCTGTCTCGCCTTATAACCTGCATCTGGCAGAGCGCAACGGTGAAGATTTCGCGATCGGACCACTGAGTCGACATATATGGCTGGTTGAAGTTTTACATGTTGAGCCTGGTGGGTGGGGTAACTGACCAGCATGAGTAAATACCCAACGGCTCGAGTGACATTTGTTGTGAGAGGTTGTCATCTCTTCTCATTGTGGTCGTAGGGTCGTAACGGTGAAGACTTCACAGCGATCGGACCACTGCATCGACACTATCGGCGAGTTGAAGTTTTACATGTTAAAACAAGTGGGTGGGGTAAAAAAGCAAATGGCGGGGAATTTATTTTTATGGAGGTACCCTGTGTAGGTTGGTCAACGTCCTGGTCCTGTTGTGTCCTCTTTTTTTTAAACCAAGTTTCAATAAAAATACCCCATATAAATATAGCCAGGACCAGGACCCTCATGAGAAATAATAAAAAAAAATAAAATTGTTTATCGCAGACCAAAATTCATGGAATGTTCTAGAACAAAAATATGAGTTAGCGAGCACCGAGATCCGATCACTGCGTCGACATCTATGACTGATTGAAGTTTTACATGTTAAGTCAGGTGGGTGGGGTAACTGGCCACAATCTGACTACCACATCGACAGTGACATGGAGTTGAAGTTTTACATGTTGAGCCGAGTTGGTGGGGTAATTGATCAACATTTTTGGCGAGATGCGAACATTTTAATATGTCGGGAATGTAGTCTCGCCTTAAAGTCTGCATCTAAATTGCCTCAAACCCAAAGACCTGAACGAATTCTGACCACCACATCGACAGTGACATGGAGTTGAAGTTTTAGATATTGCTGCTGGACACGTACCCCACCCACCAGGATCAACATGCACAAACTTGAACAGTTCATATCTTTGGATTGCATCGACAGATTTCGATGAAATCTTCGGCATCTTGATATGTGCATCGTGCGCTCAAGTCGGCGAGACAGTAAAAAGAAACGTGTATACGATTTTGGTCAAACACTCATATTTTTGGCTCAAGTGGGTACGACGAAGCCGCAATACATTGAATGTTTGCGTCGATGGATCTCGATGAAATCTTAAGCATTGTGCTCAACGGAACGTCCGCTATCATACGAGCGTACAATTTCGGCATGTCACAATTTTTGCGCGGCACTCGATAACTCGGCTGAGCCGTCCATCCAACATTGCGCTGAGCGATTCAACAGCGTCGCCGACGTCGCGACATGACGTCACAAACTCAAATTTACGTCACGAATGTCATGTGATACGTACCTTCAAGCGAGCTGTGCTATTTGTAGCGACCAATCAGAGAGGCCGTTACGTGAATGCGTCGGCCGTCGTCCAATGGGCGCCGAGATAACAGAGAAAAATAATGAGACTGAGCTCAATCCGTTCAGCTGGTATAAAAGCCAGTGTCGGCCGCGTCTCGTCGGATTTTACTCTGCGATTCCAGACGAGACACACCTAGTCAGTGTGTTGAGTTAGTGTGAAAGGCAGCTTCCCCGGTCTTGAAGTGACTAACCGACTCTGCTCGGTTGATAACCAAGTTCCTCGAACTTGACTGGGATAGACGATCGTTAACGTTTCAAGTCTGACCTGGTCAGCTGACGAGCAATTGTATAAGGTGGTTTTAAAAACGAGAATATTAGGTGTCGTTAGACCGACTCAACGGGGACGATGGACGTCAAGGCGTTTCGCCCACGGTGGGAAAGTCTCGGGCCGCGGTACGGTTGCAGCGACAGATGCGACGATATTGTGGGTTATGCCCCCGGACGGATAACACCCCCACCACTCTATCTTCCGGGTAGTGGTAAATAATACCAAAAGCCCACAGCAGTCTCGACTGACATGTCCATCGCCGAGCAAAAAACTCGGCTCTTGTGACGGAATAGAGTTCAGGCCACCTTGGTATCGGTGTAAAGTTAGCAATGAGCAGTAAGTAGCAGTGCGATACATCTCACTGCTGGCAGTAAGCGGCAGTGAGCAGTGAGGTGTGTTTCACTGCTAGCAGTAAGCAGCATGATCAGTGAGATGTGTTTACCTGCTAGCAGTAAACAACAGTGTGCAGTGATATGTGTCTGGTATTGTGTAAACTACATGTGTATGTACATGTGCGTAACCTCTCCACAGCGGATACCACTGTAAACTAGGCATAATTGCGGAACCACTTTAAACCGGACTTCACTATAAGCTATGTATGTGTGTGGAATCTCTATAGACCGGACAGAACTGTAAGCTACATGTAGGTATATGTGCGAAACCTCTCTAAATGGGACAGCACTGTAAACTAGGTATGTTTTCGGAACCTCTGTAGACGGACACCAATGCAAGCTAGGTATATGTGCGGTAACTCTCTAAAACTGATACCACTATAACCTAGGTATGTGTGCGAAACCTCTCTAGACCGGACAACACTATAAACTAGGTATGTGTACGGAACCTGTCTTGACCGGACACCACTGCAAACTTGGGATGTGTGCGGCACCTCTCTAGACCGGACACCATTGCAAGCGAGGTATATGTGCGAAACGTCTGTAAACCAGACACCACTGCAAGTTAGGTATATGTGCTGAACTTCTCTAAACCGATCACCGCTAGCCGACATGGAGACATGCTGGAACGATTACGGAAGGACTGGGCCTACATCGTGTACTAGGTGGCCCCGCTGTTCCAGGCTTCAGTTTCCAGTCTAACTCGTTTGAATACCCCCACCCACGCCATAATAGCAGCAAATAGTGACGTTCGTTGTATCTGGGGTGGCCATCAATCTTGATTCAGTCGTCTTCTTGTTGAACGGCATGTCGCCGCGGGACTAAACATACATAGAGCCAATATTGCTTGGTAATACATACAAGAAACGTACCTGACTGACACAATGGCTGTTTGTAACCGATACTATCGTGGGATACATACAAGTAACGTACCTGACTGACACAATGGCGGTTTATGACCAATACAGCCGTGGGATACATACAAGTAACGTACCTGATTGGCACAATGTCGGTCTGTAACCGATGCAGCCGCCTTCACAGTGACCATCCGTAACCCTGCAAGCGTTGTTGTTGATACAATGGCCGCACTGCTGTCGACAATTGCCATAAAATCCAGGAATACATACTGAAATACAAACTGGAATGTATTCACAATACAAAACGTTGAATTGTAAAGACATATAATAATATAGTACATATGCTAGTTTAGCAAATTACTCGTATGTAACTATAATTTAAACACAACTTTGCTGATATTATACCCGGTCATTTGTATATTACATGACCATCTCAAAAATAGAAATTACGTTTTGTCAGTATGGATCCAGTTTCTCTAGAATTATTAATTTAACTAAGAAATCTTACACGACCTTGTGAATTCCTTAGAAGTAATGAATGAAACTACATTCTTGCTGAACATAGTTCTTCTATGTTCTACATTATTGGTTTCTTTTATCTTCTTTAGTGACCCTGATTATAACAACAGCTCAGTTGATTCGTTTTGTTTTTATGACAAAATGACAAAATGACCCATTTATAGTTCTTAACTTTCATACATATATCTGAGCAATTGAGTCCTGCTTTACTGTTTAATGACTGACATCATAGATATAACATCTTATGTTTCAAAGACAATAGCTTCGTAAATGTGATTGAATATTTGTATAAACGGTATCTGACTATTGTATTCTTCTTAGTATATACTATAATATACATTGAGTTGCCATCTGAGCAATCTTAGCATGTGCAAGCTATAGGACAGTTCACCTCTTGTAGCATTTGACACAGATAGCTCAGAATTTGACAGATAAAGTAATAGTATTTAGTGCAATATGTTTTAAAAATAATTATTTACAACGTCATATATGTCATTCTAATGCACTCTATAAATATCACACATTACAGGTATATCATTGCTGATGAACGGTCGCAAATTATTTAAATATGTATTCCTACGCCAATACTAAGTTTGAGGTCGGTCAATTTACTCTGCCACATAATGGGGTACATGGGGTAACTCACATAAAATGTCCCAAGTGGTAATCTGGTATTATTGTCAAAGACACAGCTGGCTTGCATCTGAAACGTCCTGGTCCGAAATGTCCTGGTGACCTGGTCCGAAAATTGCATGGTCTGAAGCGTGCGGCGAAAAACTATTGCAAATATCTCACCGTTGATCAAGTTTCATATGTTTTGGCAGTAATAGATCGTTCACACAAATAGAAAGTATGTATCCTGTGTAATCTTGCATCTCAAATGGTAGTATATCGCGAATTATTAGACGAGTAATCACAATATGTCACTCGGGAACCCTCGACCCATTCCGTAAAATCGCGAATAGAGACTCGGGAGTGACTGGGAGGCTGCCATTTTTATTTTCAGCATTGCGTCTATTGTAATTCTAGAATGCATCCGTGTGGCCGAATCACCGGTTCATACGCCAGAACAGACCATCCGATATAAGCAAGCGGGCTCCCAGCCATAGCAACAGCGAAGCAATAATTCGGGAACCAATTACGCTGGTCCACCTCCAGCAAAATAAATAAAGGAAGCGACGTAAATAGGGAATCAATTTGTTTATACTTTGCTGGAGAAGATCGTAACTTTTTTTAAATAATTTAACACGACTCATTCCATTAGATCTGATATATTGGAGAGACTAACTCTAATAATTGTCATTGGTTAGGAATAAATAAAGGTTGATGGATTTTAAAAATTTAATCTGGAGCATGGCAACTCGTCCGATATAAAACTTATGTGGCACGACGTTGTTGTTCGCACGACGTTGTTGTTCGCACGTTGATGTACCAGTCAATGTGGCACCCTAGCTGGGACACACTGCCATTACTGATTTAAAGCCAATCCGTCTCATATATTTGATATATGGGTTTTCACAATATACGCTGCAAATGACCTACATCAACTATTCTGGAAGTCATAATTCGTCCATTTCGGCACCTGCATATTATAATTACCTCCTGGAAGAGCACGGGGGGAAATCGGACCCTTTTCCTATAATTTGTTTTAACTCTTCAAACAAGATAATTTTGACCGTGTGGAAAAGTTTAAAGGCATAAATGTATCTAAAGTTTGATAACCACTTGATATAATTAGATGCCCATCTAGTGTTCAAATCATTCTGTTTTATATATTTTTTTAATCAAATCAATTTTGAAATGGCGGATATTGCCTGTGAGACGCAGCTATATAACGACAGAAAGTTGTGTTAAAGGTTTTGGCTATGTCATTTGACCATGAAGACAGTGTGCTGCATGGACGGACTAAATAATTAAAATATGGATGATGACAAATAAGTATATGAAGTTTCAAGCAAATTGGACCTGCAGAGATATACCAACACGAGCGCTGGAGGTCACAATAAACGCCCACCGAGGCATGGTCAATGAAGCCAAAAAAACGTAGGTCAATGTCACATTAAGGTCAAATGGTATACATATAACATGTATGTGTATGTCACTTGCTGATCTACACCATTAGCTGATTGTTATGTGCATGAGTATGAAGTAAATCGGTTGAACACTAGAAATAGTAGAAGACAAGCATAAGGTTGCATTTTTTGAGTCACGATGATTTTATATGGAGTGAAAATGTTTGTGTTACTAACTGCGGCACTTGATGGTAATCATGTATGCAAAGTATGAATTAGATCAGTGGAAAATGTAGAAGTAGCTCACTGTAAAAGTCAAAAACAGGAATTTTGGATCTTAAAAAATGGAAAAAACACAAAAATAAATATTGAAGGGAATAATTACGTAAGGGTTTGGGATGCAGTGTACATTTTTGTGTTACACGCTGTGGTATTCGGTGGTGGTCAGGTATGCAAGGTATGAATTGATATCAGTGGAAACAAATTTCGCTGTACAAGTCCAAAAAAGAGTCGAAAAGGGGAATACTTCTATAAGGATTTGACGTGGCGTGAACATTTTTGTGTTCATTGATTGATTTCCTCTTGATTGTGGTCAGGTATGCAAAGTATGTATTGGGTCGGTGACATTTTTTAGGACTATTTCATATAAGTCAAAAATGGGGAATTACAAAAGGGGGATAATTCCATAAGGACTTGAGGTAGATTGATTTTGTTTGTGTTACACACTTCAGCATTTGCAGGTGGTAAGGTATTTAAAGTACGAATTGGATCGGTGGAAAATATAAGACTACTTCGCTGTACGAGCCAAAAAATGGGAATTTCGGAGTCGAATGGGGAAAATTCCGTAATGATTTAAGTTGGAGTAAACAAAATGTGTTACACACTGCGCAACTTTAAAGTTATAGTTAGTAGTCATGTAAGGTAAGTATGAACCGCATCAGTGGAAAACTGTATGTTTAGTTCGCGGTACGAGCCAAAAATAGGATTTTTTGTAGTGAAAAAGGGGGGATAATTATGTAAGAGTTCGAGGGGTGAGATAATTTTTGCGTTATGCACAGCGGGACTTTATAGTAGTCATGTATGGTAAGTATGAACTTGATCCAAAAATGATAATTTTGGAGCCAAAAATCCCAAAATCAGAACGGGATATTTACAGACAAAAAGTATATTCAGCCCTGAAATTAGGATAACCTGACAGGTCCTTACAACACCAGTCACTTAGCCCCACTCCTCAAAAGTAACAGTACTAATCGTATTACTTTTATAATGGGTATAACCGGATTCAACTCTCACGTACTAGAAAGCCAAAAATATACCTGAGAGTTAAACCAGGGATATCGGGATTCCGGTAATAATGCATCCCCTTGTTAAATGCACCCTTCGCATGCTGCCAACCAACCGCTCAAACAAGTACATGAAGTTTCAAGTCAATCGGATATAGAGTTGCAGAAATAATCGGTAGTCCA
The DNA here is from genome assembly GCA_029237695.1 of Conchocele bisecta. Lineage (NCBI taxonomy): Eukaryota > Metazoa > Mollusca > Bivalvia > Lucinida > Thyasiridae > Conchocele > Conchocele bisecta. The sequence goes on from CM055274.1 coordinate 97,237,018, forward strand.
AAACTTCCGCAAATGCTGCCAACACTTTTAACACAATCTAAGTAATTTGACCTTGAGCACGTGTTTGTTTGTTGCGGTTTAACAGTTATGGTCAGTTAAGGCCGGGTCAATGGGTTTAGTGCTAAATCCCATATATTACCTGTACAAGTACATGTTCATGTTCAAGTACATCTACAAATGGGGGGAAAATCCCAAAATCAGAACTAAATATTTACAATAACAAAACTATATATTCAGCCCTAAAATTAGAATAACCTGACCTGCTGCCAGGTCCTCACCACACTAGAGTCACTTAGCCCCACTCCCCAAATGTAATAGGATTAGTACTAATATTATTACCGGGTCAGAACCGAATATTTACAGAAAAAATATATATTAAGCCCTGAAATTAGAATAACCTGACCTGGTGCCAGGTCCTCACCACACTAGAGTCACTTAGTCCCAACACCAAAAGTAATAGGATTAGTACTAATATTATTACCGGTGAATGTTAAGGAGTACCTGAATTACTTCTGAGTTGAAATAATATCGGATCAAATACAATCTAACGTTTCATATACATGTATAATACATTTTCAAAGCCAGTCTGGTATACTTTACCATTTATATAGTGTTGGTAGACACATGAAAATGACACAAATTGATACTGCTGAATTTGAAATGATATACCTTTAATCAGCTTGAGACAGAAGTGCAACGCCCAGGTGCCATTGTTATCACTATTTTGATATCTCCAGAAGCAAGCACAACACATAGTGTGTGCCATATTAAGCCTGAATGAGAGATTAGGCCATTAAAAGTACGTTGGTTCTCAAACATGATAGATAGATAGATATTCTTTATTTATAGAGGGTGACTCGGTTGGTCGGAACCAATCTTCCCCGAGGCCCTCTTAAGAAGTGCATATACATGTACATACATAAATATACAATACATATTGAAATGATTACATGTTGTATGCATACGTGAATTTAACATGAAGAAATAATAATGATGAGCCATAACGAAAAGTGGTACATGTGTCCCGACAGTCCCATATCATACTGCGCATCGACGCAGCTTGAACTGGGTTTAACACGTTTATTTCTCAGTGATAGTTTCAGTTTTTGCTATAAGACGCTAAAATTCGTTCTCGTGCGCCTGATATAGGGTTACACGGTCGCTAAGCTCCACAAGACCAATTGTATCATGGCAAATCAAACACGCGGTCATTGTAAACTGTATACCATACATCGTAATTTCGTGATTAGTGACGCTGGCGGGGGGCACAATTAACAAGTTTATATTAATTGATAATACCGCTACTTCAGCCGCTATCGACCCTTCATCCAGTTAAGACAATTACGGGAAAATGTATTTAACGACGTGGAACGTCTTATGTCAATTGGAATACTATTCCAGATTAGACGCGCCTGAGTATGAAAAGCTGTTTTTAAAGAGATTACTTTTAGGTTTGGGTAACTTCGTAATTCATATCTGTTTCAGACCTTAATACCATACTCGTATTTTGTAAGTGATTAGTGCGCATTTCAAATAATTCACATAAATATTGGGGGGCCATTTTATTAGTTATTTTGTACATAGTTTTCGCTTTTTGGAGAAAATACGCTTTCGTCAAAGGTCAAAATGTTGAGTAATTCTAATGAGTTTTGCAAATCAATATATTCGTTTCCCAGAATGATTTTACATGCTCGCCGTTGAAGTTTGGTTATTATGTACATATTTCGATTTGACGATTTTCCCCATACTATATTGCAATATGTGAAATGTGGCTGAACGGTGTTTTAAGTCCCCTACAGTTGATTGCATGTCATAAATTGTTGTATCATCTGCATACAGATCGGTTCCTGTTACGTGTTGACGGAGAATAAGTGGCAAATCATTTATAAACAAAAGAAAAAGTGTCGGTCCAAGAATTGACCCCTGGGGTACTCCACAGTTGATAGGTAGAGATTCAGATGTTTCTCCATTTACAGAAACAAGTTGTTGCCTTTGTTCCAGGTATGATTTGAACCAACCCAGGCTTACGTTACTGCACTTGTATAGTCTAAGTTTATCCAGGAGAATTTTGTGATCAACAAGATCGAAGGCTTTACGAAAGTCGACTAAAATACACCCTACTAATTTACCCCGATTTATTGCTTGTAGAAAGTTTTCAAGAAGAACAATTAACGCTGATTCTGTCGAGTGACCTGTACGAAATCCACTCTGGGTTTGATGCAATAGTTTTAAACGTTGTTAAATATTCCATAAAATGTTTCTGAACCCATTTTTCAATTAATTTTGAAAGCGTCGGCAAAATTGATATCGGACGATAATTATTCACTTCGTCTTTTGCACCGCTTTTATACAGAGGATGTACTTTTGCTTGTTTCCATCTACTGGGGAAGATCGAACTAGTGAAACTCACATTTACTACATATGTAATACTTTTCGAGATAGCGGTGGCAGATAATTTTAACAATCGTGGCCCTATTAAATCTAGTCCAGTAGATTTTGATATATCTAATGATGTTAAATACCTTTTACGAATATTTCATTAATCAAAGGAATGTTAAAATTATAATTTTGCGGTGTATGTTCGTTTACGAAATTTTTAATATGATCAAAATTTGATTCTGGAATGGGACCTTTAAGATTAGATGCTATAGTGGAAAAATATTCGTTAAAAATATTCGCCATATGTGTATTTTCTGTGCATAGCTGACCAGTTTAGACTGTTTATACCTAATAACTGTTCCGATTTACCATCATGTTTTGATGCACCAAATTCTTTGAATAATTTCCAGATAGTACGAGGGTCATCCTTGCCTTCTTCAATTTTAGATTTATACGAATCCGTTTTAGATTTTTCTATTAAAGCTGATACTTTATTTCGTAATAATTTGTATTGTTCATAATTACCGTTAATTTTACACTATTTCTATCTTTTATGCAATCTAAAATTTCGGATGATAGCCAATCAGGTTGTATTTTAGTTTTAATCCTGTGTATCCGCAAAGGAGCGTGAGTGTTAACCACGTTAACAAACAGTGTCGTCCATGCGTCAAGAATGTCATCAATATGATTAAAATAATGTACAGTTTCCCATTCAACGGCGTTTAAATCATTTACAAATGCTATTTCATCAAAATGCTTAAATGATCTATACTTGATTTCATGATGCGCGTGTTTTCTAGGTATGTAATTTAGCTTCCGATTACAGAAAATTGCACGGTGGTCACTGATATTTAATTCTTTAACACTAATTTGCGAAATATGTTCTTCATGGTTACGTAGATGTGATCAATTAACGTGCGTGAGATATCTGTTACACGAGTAGCCTCACTAATTAACTGGCTAAGGCCCAACTCGTGAATGTAATTTGACCATTCTCTATTAGTGGTATCGCATAAACAAGTTTTTATTTACATCTCCTAATAAAATTATTTCCTTTCCTACGTTCATTGTATTGTCCATTAATTGTTTTCAAACCTGTCAGTCCATTCTACTTTGGAGTGCGGGGGTCTGTATAAACATCCTACTAAAAATGACTTGCGTTTTTCGGGAGTAATTTCCAGCCAGATACATGATATATTAAACATTTCTAAGTCATCCCTACGCTTTACAATTACACCATCACGAACATAGACCATTAACCCCCCACCTGCATTGTCAATATTGTCTTTACGAAACGGAGTTTGAAATCCGTCTATCTTAAATAAACCTGTAGTTTTGTGATATTTCAGTTTAGTCTCACTTAAGCCGAAAATATGCAGATTTTCATTTTCGTTTGATTTTAACATATATTTCAATTCTTCAAATTTGCTAAGATTCCGCGCACATATACCCTGTATATTTAAATAACCAATGTTAAACCCTTTCTTGCTTAAATTTAGATTAACTACATTTGTGGATTCATTTTCTTGTTGTTTTGCATATACGATGGCGAGCGTAATGTATTTGTAGAAACATTATCACATATATTGTTACCGCATGTTTTGACATGTCGCGTAATTTCACAACGTTCATATGCTGTGCTGAATTACCACCTGATTGACAATCATTGGTAATTGTAGCCGTGTCTAATTCATTTAGTTCGATATTGTCCAGGGCAGTGATAGCCTATATATACTTTATTGCAGGTGCACCTAATTTCATTACACACGGAGCACATTTCATGTAATTGAGCAAATCTATTATGTAATGTTATGTGTCCGCCTGCATTCCACGACATGGCATTAATGCCTAAATGCTACCTATTTGGACAGTCTGCTTTTATTTTGTGACCAGCTAAACGACAATAGTAACACAAGCCGGCCCTCACATTGTTCCCTTGTCCATTTTGTCGTGAACCACGGTTCGTGTTGTTTCGACTAACGTCTTGGTGATCACGAGTTCCTCTGGCTCGTCTGTCGTCAGACCCTCGTTGGTGGCGCACGAAAACACATGTTTCGTAGTCTGTAACCACGGCGATGTGGTTGTGTATTGCGTGCAGCAAACGCTTTATCCCGGGAAGTGTCAGATGGATTCGGTCGCGGTTGAAATATCGTTGTAGCAGCATTTCATTCTTATCATAAATAATCCGTTGGTGTCTGCAATACACTGCACATCCTTGTTCGACCAGTAGACGGCCAATCTGTCTATGCTGGTGTTTATGTGGTCAACGTTAATATCTCTCCTCTCGGGGCGACGCTGCATATGTATATATGACAGTCACTATTTGCCGCCTTAATTTTCGCCAGTAGTTGATCGTACCTCTCCTCGAACAGTTATATGTCGGTGTCGTTTGCAGCATCATTACCGCCACAATATATCACTACATTGGAGAACGAATTCAAATCATACATGTCAATTTCCGCTGATACTGTCCGGATTGTCGCACCCCCAATTGCATGTTTGTGAATGCCCCCTTTAAGCCCTTTCTTGTTCACACCACTTAACAGGGAATCACCAATTAGCAGGGTTTTGTTTCCTGAGTATGGTACTGTGGGGTGTCGCGCCTGGCTGGACGGGATCTGGTTGGCATTTCTAGATGGCACGTTTTCTGGCGAGAAGTTCAATGAACAAGGGCGTAAGGTGGTGATTTGACCGACGTGTAATACGTATGGGAATGTCGAGACTGGGTGTGCCCTGACTTGCGTCCATCGGGGAAATCCTCTGATGTTGCTGTACAGGCTGGCGATTTGGTAACGGTGTCTTTTACAACTGGCCTATTTTCCGTACAGCTACTGGGCATAATGTCCACTCTGCGGGCGGTATGTTCCCACCGTTCAACGACAGGTTGTGCTACAACTTCGGAATATAACCGAGAAGGTGTTAATTTATCCATACAACTGATCAAAGTAGCTTTCAGTTGGGATAGCTCTTTGTCCATTCTGCCAATTGTTTCCACCAGTGACCGGAGCATCCGCCCATTTGATACGCTGTGATCCGTATGGGTAATATCCTGACGCGCGAGGAACGGCGCGTGCTAGCGGCCGGTGGTGATGGCCGTATTTGACCTAATTGGAGTATCCACTACCACCTCCTGTAACTGCTGGCTTTCTTCGAAGATGATGTGGGAACTGTCTGCGTTTTCTACAAAACGCTTGAATAGAGCAGTTGCAATTTGTTAAATTGACACTCTCCTACAGTTTGTGGCCTGCCCCTGTGACCGTTACAGTTCTCTGATGTGTGTCCATCACAATCTCACAACGCATGCCACTGACGTGCGTATGGCATTTAGTAATGCCCGACGTGTTTTCAGGATCTACACTGCTGGAGAAATCAGCTTTTAATTTTGACACAAAGTCGTAGAAAAACACGAGGGATGGGGTTTGAGATGTTCATCTATGATTTGTTTTCAAGTTGTCAAATGCATATATGTTCTATAAAGTTACTATAACCACTTTAGACGTGAAAATTCAGCAGATTTCATCACACTTGGTTGGATTTAACATATTTCTGCGTGGTAGTATTTCTATTTGATCATGTGGCGAATTACAGTACGATTTTATTACTCCATGTCGACAAAATGCTGACGTGGCTATATCTGAGAAAGTACTTTTTTATGGCCTGAAGCTCGATTAACACGATTAATCAAAATTATTTATTTCGAAACATGCAATTCGTGCTCAGAAATTTTATAATCATATTTTAATAAGAGTAATAACGTCAAACAGTGTCACATAATTCAATTTATTTCATACATACATGTACATGTATCTGACATTGATTTATAGGGTGCATATAATATAAGCTGTCATGGATGGATATTCGGATGAACAGATGGAATGATGAACACTATATACATGTACACATAGTCAAACCGGGTAATTCTAACTCTATAGCATGAACATTTGACCAATTCTTAATGTGTGAAAAAGTTAAAAGTTCCAAGGTCATATTAATGGCAGCATGGATAAAAACAATAATGGTCCATGTAAGCAGAACTCTGTATATAGCCACTTTAAATGAATGTAGCTGTCAATTAGCCAATTTAGACAACATAGCTGCCAAGTAGCCAACTTAGAGCATCTCATATGATGTGAAACATACCTGTATACCTGTACTTACACGGTATCTATGTTCTTCCTAGAAATATTAAAATCAGACTTTTATCAATTAACAAGTTTGGTATTGACCCAATACGTACTGACTGATAACATAATGTCGCAGCAGGCATTTACATGATCAGTGGAATGACACAACGTGAAATAGTCCGAGTTCTTTTCAATAAAAAATATCACCCAACATAACACGATACCTGATAACGCTCGGCTCGGAAATGGCAGCAGCGAGCCTCGGAATTCCTATGCGATTCCTAGCCTTGATAACTTGATATTAACAGACACTAGGCTGGTATTCTCTATTAACCAGGGTGATAAGATGAAGCATCTTATGAGATCAAAGGTCATTCTTAAACAAATGTTTGTTTCCTGTAACACGACTCGGAATGTTAGGATTGGTTTAGGCATGAAACGTGCACTCAACATTTATTTTCATCAGTGTGTCTGTTTTAATGGTGCATGGACCAATGTTGAATATGTATCGTAAAACATGTTTACTGAACAAGATATTAAGATATCAATAAATAAGAAATTTGGCCTATCGGCACACAAATACCACTATATTGGAGAAACTGTGGCAAAGTTAATTAACCAAAGTGATAACTTAGGTATTCACAAGCACATTTATGAAGGTTAGAAGGTCATGGTCATATTAAAGGAAGTGTTGATGTGTGGCATTTGTCCACAACTATGATGTATTGCACTATTAAAGTAATCCATAAAGGGATATAGAAGTTATGACATAAATGAGAAGCTCCGGCGAACTTATATGTGAAAATGTTCAAAGTTGTCATGGTCAAAAGGTCAAGGTCATATTAAGGGCAGCATGGATGTGTGTCATTTTTCCACAAGTATGCTGAGTTTAAGTACTCCTTCAAGGAATATAGAAGTTATAGCAGAATTTCTAAACTCCGTCGAACTTCTTAATGTACCGGACACAGACGGACGGACAGACACACGGAGACACAGTCCAACTATTATATGCCTACGGCTTTACCATGACGGGAGCATAATTATAGGTTTGTCGTGCTACAACAAAGAAACACAATTTTATTTTAGTTCTAACATGGCCCCTCAGGGTTCCAGATAAGCATATTTTCGTGGTAAATCAGCATTGAAAATCAGGAATTCAGCATTGAAATGGATATGACGGAATACAAATCAGCATTGACATTTCAGCATTCGAAAATTGCAGCTGAAAATATGTTGTCCTACACCACACTTTTCTACCTACAAGTATCAAGAACAGATGAAGATAGTTGTGTATGTCTGTTCAATTAACAAGTTTATGAAACGTTTATGAAATGAAGTACTACAATAATTTGAAGTTAGTGGTGAAATACTGTATGATACGGAACCCCACAGGGGACGTAGAATTTTTTTTTTTATTAATTCGTTCCACTTAATTTAACAATTCGTTCCCACGAATGAACAATATGTTCCCTCAATTTAACAATTCGTTCCCACGCGAATGAATTGTTAATTCGAGGGAACGAATTGTTAAATTGAGGAAATGAATTGTCAATTCGTGGGAATGAATTGTTAATTCGAGGGAACAAATTGTTATATCATGGGAACGAATTGTTAATTCGAGGAAACAAATTGCTAAATTGATGGAACAAATTGTTATTTCGTGGGAACAAATTACTAAAAACAAATCCATGTCCCCTGCGGGGCTCCGTACTAAAATATTTTATTTCATCGCTGAAAAATATTTTTGGTGGTAAAATACTCTTTACGGCTAAACCATATTGCAGCTCTGTAGCCGATTTCATAAAAATTGCAAAGTATGCTTTTCTAGCAAAGTATACTTTGAGGGAGTAATCATTTATTTTTCCCCAAATGCATTATTTCATATAGAACTAACGACTGCATATATTTGATGATTAAAAGTATGCAGAATTATTATATTGAATTTATTACATTATCACAGCCAAAATTGCTGTGATAATGTAATAAATTCAGTATAATAAAAAATAATAAATTTATCCTAAAATTGAACATTTCTCCCTCAAAGTATACTTTGCTAGATAAGTATACTTTGCAATGTTGGTGAAATAGGCTACAGGTCCCTAGCATGCACTAAAAGTACATGTACTTCAACTTTTGGATGCACACCACTCATTCAGACAGCTGGTTGGCTTTAGTCTATGTGTCTCAGTCGTTCTTAAACCAAAGATGACCAGAATGTCTCGCAACTCAACACCATACAGCTCCATCGTCACTGCGGATGACCCTTGGCACTGTACATGCTCATTAGCATCACTACAAATTTCACAATTATTGCTTGAGACACAATGAAGTTGGTTCCCATCCAGTACATGTAGGTGGCACACAGGGCACTAATGTGGCTCCCAGTCTTTGGCTGGTTGTCTATTTCTGCTATCAATTGCAGCACTTGTTGTGTTTGCCACTTTTACCAGCTTGGGTGACACAATGTACAGCTAGATTAATTAGCATAGCTGGCTTCCTAAACGTCCAAGTAGACAGAGCGATGATCTGCTGTCCTGTAATATAAACACAGTGTGTGTTAGAGCAGAGCTTTACCATAATGTTGTAGTGACATAGAGAATACCCGAACATAGTGTATTTTGATATCTAGTTTACCAGGCAATGCTAGGAAGCACGTAGGAATTACGAGGCTTGCCAAGAAATTCCTACAGTTTCCGAGCCGAGCCTGATAAAAATGATATCAAAAGGCACTAACATAGTATTCTATTTTTCAGGTAACGTCTTTAGGTACATAATGAGCAATTGTGACTTTGTTTTCGTTGAAAAGAATGTGGACTCGTTTCTGTGACGGCAAGGCTAGTGAACACGTAGGAATTTTGAGGCTTGCCGAGGAATACGAAGCTCGGTCAATACGAAGCTCGTTACCTGATAAAGTGTCAGCTTAACACTTTGACTTTGTATTTATTTCCAAATGAAAAGCCAATGTGTCTCAAATTATCACAAGCACAAGTTGATTTTCATGTAGGTCATCTGCAGTATATCAAGTTAAAACTCACATGTAATATGTTGCTACAACTTTATCAAATACAAGTAGTCGGAACGGCATGAAAATAAATCAGAGCGGCATGAAAAGTGTTCGAAGCGGTATGAAATTGTCTGGATCGTAATGGAAATAGTTCAGATCGGCATGAAAATTATTATGATTGGCATGAAAATGGCTCAAATCAACATGAAAATGTTTCGGACCTGCATTATCCGATTTTGGTTGATTGTCTAGAAGTTTTCAAAATGCTCTAGAAGCTAACTTAAGAGGTTACAGCACTAATTATAATGTTCCAACATGATCCAGACTGATTAATCTGAAATAACTGGCCAAGGTCTGAACAATTTTCATGCCAATTCTGAACCATTTTCATGCAGATCCGAATCACACAATTTTCATGCTGGTGCGACCCATTTCCATGCCGATCCAAATCATTTCCATGTTGATATGAACCATTTTCATGCCGATCCGAACCATTTTCAAGCCCGAACCAGTTTCATACAAACATTTTCATGCCGACCAAACCATTTAATTAACCACCGAACCATTTACATGCCGACCGAACCATTTTCATGCCGATCTGAATCATTTTCATGCCTGTCCGAACCATTTTCATGCTGATCCGAACCATTTTCATAAAGAATTTTCATGCCAGTGTGAACCATTTTCATGCTGATCCGAATCATTTTCATGCCGGTCATAACCATGTTCATGCCAATTCTGGACCATTTTCATGCAGATCTGAATCAAACCATTTTCATGCTGGTCTGAACCATGAATGTTGATATGAACCATTTTCATGCTGATCACAACCATTTTCATGTCGATCCGAACCATTTTCATGCCCAAACTATTTTCATGCCACCCGAACCATTTTCATGCAGATTCAAACCATTTACATGCTCATCTGAACCATTTTCATGCCAATTCTGAACTATTTTAAAAAAAAAACCGAAACCATTTTCATGCAGGTCTGAACAGTCAACCATTTTCATGCCGGTCCAAACCACTTTTATGAACCATTTTCATGCTGATCTGAACAAGTTTCATGCTGATCCGAATCATTTTCAGGCAATCTGAACCATTTTCATGCTGATCCGAACCATTTTCATCTCGCTTAGAACCATTTTCATGCCAAAAACATTTTTACGCCGAACCGAACCATTTTCATGTTGATTATAACCATTTTCATGATGGTCCGATACATTTTCATGCCCAAAACATGTTTATGCCCGAACCATGTTCATGCCGATCCAAACCATTTTCATGTCGGTCCGAAGAATTTTTATTCCGATCTGAAACATTTTCATCCTCATACCGGACCGAACCATTTTCATGTCGATATAAATCATTTTCACTCCAATCAAAACTATTTGTATGCCGATCTGAACATTTGTTATCATGTTAATTCTGATCCAAACCATTTTCATGCCGATTCCAACTTTTCAGGCCACCCAAACCATTTTCATGCCTAACCAAACCATTTTCATGCCGCCCAACCAGTTTTGCCATAATCCGAACCAATTTGGTAATGCATTTCTTCTACTGTTTTACCAGGAAGTACAATTTGCGTAACATTATAATTTCTTGTTGTGAAATGTTAATATTACCTGCAAAGTCAGTTCCATCTACAACAAACCCACCCCTTGTAAGCTATTTATATAGTGAATTATAGCTGATTTTTTATCGGACGGAACAATCTTTCATTTTTTTCTGCATAGATATGTTGTGATCATTCATTTGCGAGACGGTTCAAATGAGTGGTAACAACATATACGTTAATTGAGAAATGAAGAATGTAAGTGACCTATGCAATTGATTAACACTAATACTTGTAATAGGATACAGAAGAAAATACAAACAACGTAAGTAGTATAATACATCCTTATTAGTAACCAAAATGTTCTGCCTGTAACGGCGGGCAACTTCCCTGCATTACACAGAATATTCAAGTTACCTTATTACTAATTAGCTGAGATTATCTCGGCTGGGTGAACTATAACTACAAAGCAAATGCAAGGGTAGTAGCTTAGATAATCTCAGCTCTACGGATGTATTTTACTGTTTCATCTGTCTTTCATATTTTCTGTATCCGTTACATCTAACGAATTTCAGACAGAACATACAAAAGACAGATGAAATAGTAGAAGACATCCGTAGAACTGAGATTAACTGCACATATTCCGCTTTATAGGCAACAGGTTGTCCTATTCTAGTATGTAGTGCAATGTAATGACATGTAATTAGAGTTATCTACTAAGAACAAAACTAAGATTATCTATTTTCTGTATCCGTTTGATCTAACTGATACAGAAAATATAAAAGACTGATGAAAAGTAAAAGTCATACGTTAGCTGAGATTATCTAAGCTACAAGGGCAGTTGCAGGCACGTAAAGCCTCCCGTACATTTGACAGCATATTATATGCTGCGGACGGTACAGGTTTTGCAGAGTTACATTCCTACAACTAATGCACAGGGGTCACCCGTGGGGTGGTGGTGTCTTTTTGATAGTTGCGAAGGTAACTCTACGGACGGTACGGTACGGCAGTAGATTGCAAGAGTTACCGTTCGCAACTATCTTTTTGACAGACCTATGCAATATTTTTCTCCCTCTTTTTATGAATTTATTGCCGCCATTTGTTGGATGGGAATGTTCAAGGTCCCTTATATGACACCAGCACCAAACAAGATCCATTACAAGTGGGGACATATCGGAATACCAACTATTAAAACGGTCAAAATATTGACTGTAAACAATATTGTCGACTTCTATTCTTGTCGGATATAGGTTCATATCGCACTATTTTGTCCGCAATAAACGTTCCGTAAACGCTTCAGACAAATACTTCGCAACACTAATTACGTAAATGTATTACCTTTGTGTTTGATATCATTCAAATATCTGTCAATTGCAGGAAATATGTGAAAATCCATCTCGTGTTTTGGAATCGATAAATTCTTCCTCGTGTTTTGGAATCGACAAATTCTTCGACCGGCTCGGCTGGTAACCAGTACAATTGAGCGGAACACCCGGAACCACATGCCTGCCACTCCAACTTCATAAACAGGCGTTTTTCACTTCTTTTTCCAAAGATATTTGATACACATATATGTTGTTTTCGTTAGTATTTTATGTGTTTATCAAAATTAAATTCATTTAAATATGCTGGTTGCCGGAAAAGCAGACAGAATAATGGAATAAACGTGCGAACTGTTTCGTGCGCATGCACGTTTTCGACCTCATTTTTGTAGCAAAAACGGTACAAAAGTAGTGTCTAGTGGCGACGGAGCCGTTGTGGTCGACATTTTTTTTCTATAAAGCTTACAACAGGGACCCTGTAACTCCGGAACGATGGACGAAAGCCGGAACACAGGCTCCGTGAAACAGAATGCACAATATGTATCAACATTTGACTGGTGGCCGCCATTGAAATATTGTTGCTAAGAGATTGCACTGGAGTGAAATTAAAAGCGCAAAGTAGTAAATAAAGCAATTATAATTCTATTTATTGTTTTCATTATTAAAAAATAATAAAATCAGCAACATAAACGTATATACATTCATGCACAAATCGCTAATATCTTGTAATTGTGTTGGAACTATCTTCTTCGTAGAAAATATCATTTGTGTGATCCGTCCGGTATGACCTGCTCAACCAGCTTGCAATCCGGTACGATTTTCCAACGAGACTCGATAAAGTTTGCAAAACAGTAAAGGAGTGCATTAGAAATAGGTTAACCGCATTGTAGGAAAACCTGTTTAATGGCGACGCGCTAGCGGAGCCATTAAACATGTTTTTCGACCTGTCATTTTCTGATATACGCCGCAAATTTCAAAATTACAATACAGTTAACCCTATAATATCCAGTCTGATTTCGGACGATTAATGTTCCCATATTTTTAAAACACAGAAATCTCCACACATACTATCGAGAGTGCATAGTCATATATGTTATCTTACCTGTACACAGATAATTTACCATGTATACTGTATTGAGTGCACTAAGGAATATTGATTTTGCATGGACTTGTGCTGCTACCATAAACGTGTTGCCAGCAGACAAAATCTCGTAAGGTTGTCATACCTGTAGTTCTAAAATTAGATGAGTGGAGTGACCTTATGATTTACGCAGTGTACCATGACCATTGTAGATTTCGTAACTGACAACATGTATAACCAATATATCAATGATGGGGTACACATTGGCATGAGGTACTACTTAATAGCACGTTGTAAATGGGTATCCTTGCACCATGTTGTAACAAATGTTATTAGTTTATCTGTCCTATTTCTTTCTGCATGTGCCAAACGCTACAAAAGGTGAAACAGACCGATGGCATGTAAGTACTAAGATGACCGAGATGACAACGACATGTGCCGTGTAGGATACAGTAACAAGATAATGTGCATATATATGTAATACATAGTTCCCATTATATTTACAAAGCAATTATCTTTTAATCAGTTGATGATCAGGCATAGAACTGACAGCGTGCCATTTTCTAACTGAATCCATATATATTAGTTGTTTTAATTTACCTTAGTTTTCGTGATAAGCACCAATGTTAAAATAGTAGCCATTTTTATGGAATCAATAATATCTCAGTAAAGCTAGCAATAGTTTTTGTCTGCGCGTTGTTTTATGATTTAAATACGTACGAGTCAATACTTTAAATGTAGTATTGTTACTATCGGTATACACATATATTCTCACTTAGAAAGATAAAACAAGTAATACTTTATTTTTATTCATTAATTCTAACGAATTGACAATATTTTAAGGTTTCATAGAAAATAAAGTAACTGCTAATCTTACTAATGCATCCATATAGACACACGGCATTCTATTTCAGGGATGTCAAAGCAATAAAGCAATGGTGTTTCTATTTTTATTAGCAAATATTATTTTTTTCACGAAATTACAGTGGCGGATTCATGGGGGTGGCCCGCTGAGTGGGGGTGGCGGGGGGGGGGGCGGGTGATTGCATGTGTGTGTGTGATTTTATCAGATCAAAGTCCAGATAGTATAAAGGACTCATCCCGTCATAAGATATTACCACAATGAACATTATCACGTGAGCGTTATGTACTGAAAATTAGTCGTTCGAATCTTGACTGCCCGCCAACCCAACCATTCGACGAAATCCTGGATCCGACACTGAAATATGCATGTGTGTGGATTTATTGTGGATTTAATATTTATAATAGCCAAAGATAGGACGGCAGGACGACAGAAGATGTCACTGTGACATTTTAATACGTAAAGATTATTTATATATTAAATGAGTGAAACAAATAGTACACGCTGTCGTCTTCAAATGTAAAACCGTACATCAAAACTGGGTTTAAGATTTCAAATTTTCTGCTGATATAAGACGATGCACGGAGATAGCAAACGATGCATGAAGATAGCAAACGATACACGGAGATAGCAAACGATCTACGGAGATAGCGAAGATGAAAATAACACCACACAAACTTACAATACACCAAATACAATATATTCTCTATATTTAGACATGGAGACAAAATCAACATCAAAATATGTGTAAATATAAATAATTATATAATTCTTAGTTTATTATTATGCCTCTGCAGTTTGACCTGGACCTACAATGACCAATTGCTCTACAAGCCCCATTGTCTCGAGGTGAGTCACCAATTACCTGTGTTGCAGTCGTTACCCTGCCAGCCAGGTTCACATCCGGAGGGGCACGTGCCGGACAACTTATCACACACCGCTTTGTCATGGCAGTGGCAGCCTCGTCCACATCTATCGCCGTATGTTCCTCGCGGACAGCCTATGTAACATATATAGGGTGGCTAAACTAACTGGACCACTTTTGTGTAACCCACATACTGATGACTTTAATTGTATATCATTATTCTATTGTAAATGCATTTTGTTCAGCAGGTAAATTGTGTTTGTTTCGGTGGTCACCCAGTGACGTCATAATCGCCATGGCAACACAATACGTGGGTTTCTATAAAATAAAAAAAGTTGATATGTTAAATGTAATAACCAAAATTCATGCCAAAACTTGTGAAGATTGAAATGTCTGTCCACGTTTTTGGGCCACCTTGTATGTGTGTCAACAAGACAGTCAACGTAGAAATAGCTATATTACATAATACAACGTGGCAATGTTTAGTTTAAATAACGTAAAGGTTTAATACAGTTATGTTCCATTTAACCCGAACTTTCTGTCTGTAACACAGGGCGACCTGTATGTAAGTGATAGTCGCCCTGTGTTACACACAGAAAATTCGGGTTATGTTCCACTCAACTCCCTAAGGAGATACATGTGTATAATATGTGTTAAAGCGGTTTGGTGGAATATACGCATAATGAACCATGTACAAACTAATCATTGGGATCCATGTTCCAAAACAGAAGCAATCGTACGGTCAACAATCGATTATACAATGCGGGTACTATTTTGTCATTTAGGTGACATTTATCTAATTTTTTTTCGAAACATGTTTCACGTTTAGTACAGCTTGGACTTCTGTACTTCCTTACAGGTTTGCGGGATATTTACATGATGTCATTGAGAGGCTTCCCCATATTGATGAATAACTATCCTGTGTCATTCGGATGTCATTGACCTGTTGTTTTCATGGGCGGAAAACACTCCATCGCTTGCCCTTGTTTTTGTATCCCGTCACCCTTAGCATGCTTAGGAAACACATATTTTGAAACCAACGATACTTTTCTATCATTATGTCTGCCTTCAAGCGAAATTCATAGTAAATTGGTACTTATAATAAAAAAAGTAATAATAATGGTTAATATCATATATTGGGTGGATAAAAATATCCATAGCTTAGGGGACAACCATGCTTTGTTTTTCGATTTGGAGCGGTAAGTGGGAGGTTTTATGGTCTGTGAATCAGTTTTACGGCGACGCGTTAGCGGAGCCGTAAAACTGGTTCTCAGACCATAAAACCTCACACGTACCGCTCCAAATAGAAAAACAAAGCATGGTTATCCCCATTCTAATGCACCTAATGTGCTCCCTGCTTTCTGCAACGTCTTATCATATCACGAACTGTGATTTTTTCAATACGTCAGCCAGGTTGTTGTCGTCATCGATAACCGCCTCACACCAAATTAATTTGAAGAAATGTAACTCCGCCGAAGAATATTCCCATTTCAAATTGAGATTGACTTTTTCTAAGACATTAATACATTTATTCAACTCTAAAGTTTATTTTAGCAATTGTATTGCTTTTCTATGTGTAGTTGCAACAGTTAATTGCTTTTATTCATTTAAAGAAATGTCAACATTTTTACATTGAGTTCGCGTGATTTTTTCACAAAGGTCGGGAAATGTCAACAAGTGTCAACAGCCTTGAACAGGATTTCCCAGGATTTACGCCCAATTCAGGTGATTACCCATTTGCAATACAGTTCATTATGTATAGTAATGTATGTTCACATTGGAATTCGTAAAGTTAGAGGCTGGTGGTACTGGCATATTTTTTTTGTAAATTCTTCTATATTTTGGGCGGATGGGGTAATACTTTTGGGAATTTGTTGAAGGGCCACACTGTCCCTGAAGTCATGTTTGTTAGTCGTTGGTCGATTCTCTTTTCCACTTTCGGTTGTACATGTTCATATGGCAGAATGGATAACCGAAAATGTACCGAAAATGAATTGGGAAATAGATATTTGGATTTCCCGCCGCTGGCCATTGTTACAAAAGCGCGTAGGGTTACATAAATATGTCAAGTTGTAAAACACAGACTGGTAAAACGGAGATTTTATATGCTGTGATTTTTCATATTTTATAGGCTGTAATTACAATTGACCAATCAGATGCGTGCTTTATATGTTCGGTGCATTAGCATTTCAAATTGACGTATGTAAGACACTCTGCAAAATAATTCAGTATAATTTATCATAATATGTGGCTGTAACTAGAGAAATGGGGCTTACGACTTTTGCGACCAGCGTAGATCAGCCTGTGCATCCGCACATTCTGATCAGGATCTGCACAGTTCGCTATTCCATCAATGAATCACCTGGCATGCTTCTAACAGGCAATCTAGATCGTTGAGTCATCATTATCAAGCTACAGAAGTGTGCTATTTGATCAGGAGCTACACCAGTTAGAAATTCCATAAGCACCATTTCTCCAGTCACTTCCACATATGACTTCATGATACATGTACATGTAGTGTACTCCGTACGTAGCGTAGTTACTAACCATATTGTAGTAATAAGGGGTGATCAAAAAGTGTCTGGCCGCTTCTATAGATAATTGTGTCGTTGAAGTTTGAATGAATTCTTGGAACATAAAATTAATGTAATGCATGCAAGCCAACTCGCACGCTTACATGTATGCCTTCAGTAGTTTACCAGCATTGAGGAAATTGATAATAACCCAAAGGAAACGCAAATTAGTAATGGAAATTTGAAAATATGTAAAGCATGTGAGGTAATGTCAGATAGACACGTTGGTATAGTTTAGCACATCCACTGAACAGCTGAATACATACAGGATATATTCCATCGTACATTTTGAATAACGGGAAATAATACACGAGTGTACGCCGGCTTTAGCGCAAACAACGAGTATGCGAAGCGAACGAGTTGTTTACGCGAAAGCCGACGTACAGAAGTGGTATTATTTCAAGATATTCAAACATGTATGATGGAATATCCTATTAATTACTCTTCCACGGCGGATAAATATGCACATTTAGTCTATTTATGAGAGTACACTCAATGAATTGTGCTGTGCGCATGAATAGTTACACAATGACGAGTTTCCCGCTTTTCGACGTCACGTTGTGTGATGTCAAATGTGACGTAATTTTTGTAAACTGTTTGGAATCCAAATTACGCAGCTGTTTATATGAACTAGATATATTTGAGTACATGTTTAGAATGTGTTCACTCACATTAATATTGTAGATTAGTCGAGATCCTCTTTAAGATTATTTTATTTTGACAGTTTGCATGGTAGCTCGTGGTTTCCAAGAACATATTTGTAAGGAGTTGATTACGGATTTTCTCTAACAGCCAAACCCGTGCAAATAATTCGCAAGAGTGTAATACAAATTGTTGGTGCTTACACTTTTATAAGAAATTGCACCTGTTATAGCGGTCAACAACCGCTAGAAATCGGTATCAAACCCACAGTTGGTTAGAAATTGTTTCCATGTGTCTCCTACCACATCTAACATACTATGTTACTACTATTTTCTTCTTCATCTAAATTGCTTGCCCCCACATGATACTATTTTGTGTTGATGGGCCGTTAAGCAACATTCCACTACATTCCATTCCATATGTGTGATTCCATATACGTACCTCCTTCATAAATCTCAACCTCACAGATGGTTAATATATGTTGTCCAGGATGACGGAGTATGATATACTGCAGCACAATTGGTGGCGATTTCTGTATCTTGAATTCATACTGAGTATTGTTATTATTAGGTTCTGTATATATCAAGTTGCTTCCGACTGTGCTACCCATTGACGAGTTGCTGACACTGACGGTAAATCCACTGTATTGATAGTAATTTTCTGGAATTGGAATGTACAATATAGAACACATCTTTTGCCATCATGTATATTTCTATAGCCTGCGCTATTGATCGTCGTATGTTGCTTGTTCGAAGCATGACGGGTGTTTCATAGATTGAATGGCGAACAGTACAAATCCTGATCACACCGCGAATGATGCACATGTTGATCTGGATCTACACTCAGTCTGGTCGCAAAACCCATACCCCTACCCCCGTATTTCTGCAGTCACAGCCACATATCATTAGCATCAGAGATACATTACAACGAACCCATCGAACCTAAACACGTTGCCCGGTATAGGGAGGTTTCACTATAGTAGCACACAACATTATACATATCGTATTGAGTGAATGTCACGTTGTACCACAGCTTCTAACTTGATCATTTATGTGGCCACATATATCCAAATTGCATTCATGAGTATTTACCAAAACTGAGAGGCATAATATCGGCATATAATATACATGTATCATCTACAATGTATAGGGTACCAAGGCCACCAGTAGCCAATTTCAACAAAATCCTTGAAAATTCCCCCCTCAGCTAGATAAGTGTACTTTGTTAGAGCATTTCCGAATAAGGACAATGACGGGTAATGTAATAGCTACAGTATGTAAATGCTCTATAATACTAATCATCAGGGGCCCGTTTCACTAAACTTCGTACGACTAGGATATTTTTAAGTGCATATTTAGGATCGTCTAGAAATATCAATTGATGGATTTACATTTATTGAGCTCAATAAATGTAAATCCAATAATTGTTTACAAGAAAACATACATAAATTAAATGTGAAATTTACAGACTATCATAAGTGTGCAACGGTCCCCAGCTGTAAGCAGGTGTTTGTTTTATATGCAATACTGCATTCGAGTACAAGTAAATAATTTCTCCCGCAAAGTATACTTAGGTAGGTGTACTCAACAATTTTGATGAAATCGGCTATAAAATGCGCTGCAATGGAGAAGATATCCAAAACAGTCTCCGCTCGGGGTTATATGGCCAGTTAGCGAGCCAGCAGCTACTTATAGGTAGGTATAGGTATAGGTATATAGTTTATTTATAGTACAACCTGTTACACATATACATATTACAATAAGTTACACCTGATGATAACAGCCAGCCTACATAGGCTCATGGTACACTAGCATATACATATTTACTGTATTATATTAATATTAATACTAATGTTACCAATTGATTACTTGCTTGGTGCCTGTAATAGATATGGAGATGGATTGATAATTAGGGCCGCGCCGAGAGTCGGCCGTGGCCTATAGGTTTCGCCCTGTCTGTCCGTCCGTTTTATTTTTTGGAGTTTTTTGTAACAGTTTCTCAAATCACATATAGGGGCCCTAAGTGCGTCGACATACCACAATTTCTAGTTATTGTTGTCAATAATTATATGTCTCATCAGTCAAACCTGGGTAGCACTTTCAATAGGGGTGACTGAATTTTATGTTATGGATATATTGCAGAGTGTACAAAGGATATAGATACATGGAGAACCAATATACATGTGTGTTAGCTAAGTTATATTTCCATTCTCATTGCAAGAGATATACCCCACATAAATACTGATACTTAAACAAATGCATTAACTTATTTTACTATGCTACGTGAACGTATGCAGCATTGGTTGCTAACTTGGATTTTGACGGACATCTTGGATAAAACATGTTTTTTATTTATTTTCACTTACACAGTATGTGTGGCATGTTCGTAGAGCTTATCATGACCTGTGGACGTGTTTTATAAAGTGTTCATGGTAAGTAACTCAATACTGGTATTTTATGAGCAGCAAATGTTTCCGCACATATGAGGCCACAAACTCTATAAAGTTGAGGTCCCACATCCAGGTTATAATATAAAGAAACAGTTTTATTTCGTCCATTCTTTGGATATGACATTGTTCGGGCAAAATAAACATGCATATACCATTACCGGATGGGTTAATTGGCATTAAAATACTATTTATATCAAACGTAACGGAAACTATTTATTATGTTTATTTATTTTTCATCATGTGTTAATACTAGATGGCCGCGGCCCGCATGTGGCCCGCCGAGGCTTTGATAGTATACCGAAAAACTTTAACCAAAAACTTTAACCCGGACGCACGTATGTACGGACGTACGTCAACGTGCCGACTATATCGAGCTGACGGCAAGCGGCGACAAAAACTAATTATTCAGCTGACGCATTTAATTGATGTAAATAATTTAGAAATGTCCTAACAGCATGATACAACCGCGCGTCTCAGTAGTTAAATATTTAAATATTAATCAATGACTTTATCGCATGAAACCCTTGTTATGACGTGTTGTAGCCCATTTCATAAATGTGATGAAACACACGTGTCATAACACCTGCAGCGAATTTCATTGGCTGTCCGCATCACCATAATTACGTATTCGTATTATGTGCCAACGTTATGGAAAACGAACAAAACGAATATGTTCCAAATGACGTTGCTAATTGCGCGACAAAGCAACGGTATTTTGACGTTGATGTCATCCTATATTAAACGTCATTAGAAGCGTCCGTGACTCAATACAACTGTTAGAATGCGCTCCAGTTAGGTAATATAACGTGTTTGCAAAGAACGGGAACCTATAATATGGCATATTTATAATATATTTACTGCTAGTATTAAAACTATTTTTCTTGGTGGAGCTTTTCAACTGGATGCAAAAATAGTCAATGGCGACACTGAAACGTATCAGATATCTCCAAGTGTTCTGCTATTTGGAGTGTGAAGTCAGGTGATAAACAGAATCACAAACTCGTTTCCATTTGATATGGGATTTATGAAACATAATAACACTTTAAGCTTTTTTAGGTTAAAGTCTGTTACAATGGGGTCATTATATTGTAAGTATTTTTAGTCGTTCGGTTTTTTCATGCGGGCCAACTATTTTATTGTCACGGATTTTCGAGTCGTTCTTTCTTTTCAATAACACACCAGCGTGGAACACACGAGGGCAATTTTGTTGTCAGTAAACTTGTGGTATTTAAAATTAAATAATGGACAACAGTTAACAAATATTTGATATTTATCACTATGAATGTTTGCTACTGCTATTGTGTTGTTTATATTTTTGGGAAGTTTGCAAATGTTCCGTTAATTCAGGGGATATGTGACGTACATTTGGGAAGCAGATTTTTGTTGTTGTTGTATTATTGTCTTTCACTGGTGAAGCAGCCACTGATTTTGTTTTGGAAAACTGTGTCCGCGCCTAAAGTTAGGGAAATAATTGCAAGTATTTGTGTATACATACATAACATATAAAATGGTGATGGTGTCTTTTGGGGGACCCCCCCCCCCCCCCCCCCGCTGGCGCCCCTCGGTAATATTTTCATGGCGTTTGGTTTGTTTGAGCACTCATCAGAGGGGTGCTGGTGGTGGGGTCCCTTGTAGGTCACCAGCAACTATAAAATAAATACATGTTCTGTTTGTGCATATTTTAGTTCATCCGGAAGATCTAGCGGACACTCGTCGCCAGGTATTTGTGAGATTTTTCTTTTTAGGTTTGAGGCGGCTTTCAGCTGCGCCGAAAACCTATTGTATTCGTTGGGTTTTTTTTTTGGGTTTTTTTTTTATTCAGCCGTTCAGTCTACAGCCCAAACCGCTGGTCGGATCGACTTCAAATTTTGCATGCCGATTCGGATCAAGTGTGAGCAGAGACTCAGAGATTTTCAGAAATATCTTAATGCCACTTTCCACGAAACCGGAAGTGACGTCATATTTTCTATAACTTTCTATAACTTCCTTATTTTCCAACCGATTTCAAAAATTATTTTTGCATTGGAAAGCTGACAACATTCTCTATCTCGACCTCGCTGACAGTTCTCGGTTATCTGGTCAAATAAGAGAGCTATAGGGATTTGAAGTTGAAATATGTACATACTTTTCAACGATTTTGCCGAATTTTTGCCGAATTTCGGCTGATAACGGGTGGTCTTTGCAAACGTTTTCCATTTGTACAGTAATGTCAGCAACATAATTTCTTGCCAGTGTGATAGGGGAGTGTCAGGCGCATAAAAGATGATAATTTTCAGAGCTCTATCTTGACTACTTCCGGTTCTATTGGATGTCAAAGATGAACGTCTTTTTTTCAAGTTTTCAAATTCAAAATAGAGCAAAACGGATGTGACGTCAGCTTCGTTATTTATCAATAGATTTCAAAATTTCTTGCTGCGGTCGATATTTCAGTCATTTAGCTAAAACTTTCCCGCTTTGTGCCCGGCCTATGGTGAAAAACAAACGAAAACTTCACTGGCGGAATATTGCACATATGTAATTCCCGTTTTATTAGGTGTATTTACAAATGGCGTAAACTGCAATTTAGGGGCGATAACTATCGAAAAATAATCATCCGCTGACTTACGGGCTCCCTCCATCTACACCAAACCGCTGGTCGGATCGACTTAAAATTTTGCATGCCGATTTGGATTAAGTGTGAGCAGAGACTCAGAGATTTTCAGATATCTTTTAATGCTACTTTCCACGAAAACGGAGGTGACGTCATACTTCATATAACTTCCTTATTTTCCAACCGATTTAAAGAATTATTTTTGCATTGGAAAGCTGACAAAATTCTCTATCTCAAACTCACTGACAGTTTTCGGCTATCTGCTCAAATAAAAGAGCTATATGCATTTGAAGTTGAAAAATGTACATACTTTTCAACGATTTTGCCGAATTTCGGCTGATAACGGGTGGTCTTTACAAACGTTTTCCAATTTGTACAGTACTGTCAGCAACATAATTTCTTGCCAGGGTGATAGGGGAATTTCAGCCGCATGAAAGATGATACTTTTCAGAGCTATATCTTGACTACTTACGGCTCTATTCGATGTCAAAGATGAACGTATTTTTTCAAGTTTTCAAAATAGAGCAAACGGATGTGACGTCAGCTTCGTTATTTATCATTCGATTTCAATTGTTTTTGCTGTAGTCGATATTTCAGTCCTTTAGCCAAAACTTTGAATGAGGATCGAACCCGGTATCCCTCGCCCCGAGTCCATCGCTCTACCTCTAAGCTAACCGGCCCCACATCGGTGTGATGATGCGAACACAATAATGTTGGACTGTTCATTCTAAAACTTCAGAAATTCTTTTTGCAACCGATAGTTTACACCTTGGGCTAAAGCTTAGTTACACATGAAATCAATGTTTGAGGCTCAAACCGTTGATGCAGCTCAAGCTGCTCTAGTTATTGGTTGTTTTGCATTTCATATTGTACATTGTTTTTTGATTGGTTTGTTGTTATTGAAAAATTGTTGCATTGTGTTGTTTGTGGTTCTCGTTTCATACATCTCTATATATCTGCATGGCGGGCATTCGTAATTTTGAAAATTAGCAGAACATGTACACAATTATACACTTATTCAATTCATATAAAGAACATACTATGCCTAATTGATGTGACCACAATTTTAAGCTACAACATGCAACTGCTATCGTGAGGATATAATAACTAGAGATATGACAGTGCATGTGCGTGGTAGGATTGTCGGTACCATCAGAGTGCACCAACGATTTCTAGGGCAAATGTGTTTAATATATATCCTACTGTAGCCGATGCATTTTTCACTGGCGGCCATATTATTTATGCGAATTACTAGGTTTATGCTACTTCTTCTGAATGTCGATCATGTGGAAATATATAGAGTATAATATGTTGTGACAATCGTAACAAAAACATTTGGTGCGAAGAGATGGTACTAAAACCCTGTGTTATGCTGGTACGTCCAGGGCCTATATACCTTTCCGTAAAATATATATGCCCCACCCCTCCCACCCCCACTTGCACTTCATCATATAGGGTGGGTTTTTAATGTCGACGGTACACACATGGCCACTAATTATACTCACGATGATGATCATTGCGCCCGTAAATCACGAAATAGCCGAGCAAATATTTCCGTCCTAAGTTAAGTTGCCACCATGGCACCACATTGACTGAGGTTTCCGTGGAGCTACAACAGTCACATATGTCAGGGTTGTATAGCTGCCTGCCGTCTATCGCCAGGCCGGCTGTCCATGTCCGATAGGTGGTGACCTTGGACATCGTCGCTTTCACGTTATCTCGGATTTTGGGAATGAGATTGTCTGCGGAATAGAGAACAAGATGCTCAACGTTATGGTGGCTTGTTGAGGGCATTTCTTTTGTCGCGTAGAAATGTAGTTCGGAGCCAATTGGCAGGAATCCGGCACCTCATTGTTTTGTTATTTTATGAGGTTCAACATTCAGAACGAATCTGATGTCAGTTTTTCAAATATGTTTTCCTTTCAAGATAATTGGATATCAAGGCAAATTAACGACATATGGGATCCCTGATCATCAAATGATTCGAACATAATTGCTTTCGAAATGGGATGGAATATACGTATAACATATGTGAACACTGTCCTGTAACTGTATCCTATACGGCACATGGAGTGGCCATGTCAGCCATCTTTGTGTGTGCCCTGCCGTCAGCCAGTTTCGTTTCACCTCTTCTGGCGTTTGACTAGAAACTGACAATGTGAAATAGAACATATGATATCATGTAGCTAGTCATACACATGAACGCCATGACAACCGATTCCTGTGAATAATATTACAGCAAGTAAGCTATTGGTGTACCTTTGCCAACATTCTCAAAATGTACATAAGCTATGGCTGAAATGTACATTATATACTGTGTTATATATAATCAAAGTACTGAAATATGTTATCTCCACAAAACTGATCACTTGCGGAACTAGAGACTGAAAGTTGCATATTTTCTCAATCATCATCCAGAGGCAAATGTACTGTGCTGGTGCAAACCCATTTCCACCCACACACTCCCAGAAAAAAATTGTACGAAATGTGCGGCTAACTGGTCACTGCTACCTAACTGTGAGAACTAAAGATAATAGCTGCTGTAATGATAATACCTTATCGGGACAGGCACAAAAGGCAATTTTCAAATTATATACATATTTGAAACAATTTACTGACTTATCCCCTAAGCATATGCTGGAATTATTTGATAAACTTGTCCTCCCTATTCTGAATTATGCCGGTGAAGTATGGGGGTTTTCACAGTCCATGCAAATTGAAAGAGTGCATTTACAATTTTTTAACGCGTGCTAGGTGTCAACACAAAACGACTTTGTTTACGGTGAGCTAGGCAGAACTTCGCTTAGAGCAGGTCGTTTATAAATTATAATTAAATAGTGGTGCAAAGTAATCGGATCAAGTCAGCGGAAATATATTAAATGTATATATCACATGATGCTTAATGATATTGAACGGTCACAAACTGTGAACAATTAGGCCTCTCTAGTTAAATATATGTTAACAAAGCTTGGTTTTTACCATGTCTGGCTTTCCCAAGGTGTGTGTGGCATTATAGGAGTTTTATCAACATTAAAACAACGCTTAACAGACAATTTCGTTCAAGACTGGAATATTAGAATAAATAAATATAGTAGAGCTTTATTTTATAAATAGATTTCATCTTTTGAATATCAATTCTATCTCGATTTAATCGGTGTAAAAAAGTTTATAGAGTGGCTCTAACCAGACTGCGTGTATCTGCCCACAGGCTGGAGGTTGAAACCGGCAGATGGCATAGACCAATTAGTACACCCTTTGATGATCGTAAATGTAAATTCTGTAACGTGTTAGAAGATGAATTTCATTTCTTGTTTATGTGTCCTGTCTACAATACCTTGAAGGTACGCTACATCGGCCGATACTATAGAAGTAGACCTAACATGTTAAAATTGGTAACACTGTTTCACTCAGATAGAGCGTCTAATATAAGAAACCTTGGTAATTTCGTTTTCAGAGCGTTCGAGAAACGTAACGAAAGTATATCTCAGCTAAACATATATAATTATGTAGTATTTTATTCTTGAAATAACTGGAAATCAATTGTGTATAATTATTGATAGATATATTTATATAAAATGCCCAGTACAGTCTCAGTACAGGCTGTTCGAATGCGCATGCTGATCTGGGACTACGCTGATCGCCAAGTCGACATGTGCATTTATGTCATTTCCTACCATACAAGTATATACCGTTTGCTTACAATATGGCATGTATTATATGTGAATGTACATGACTGTATTATTCATTTGACTAGTTGTTTTACGCTATTTGGATGCTGATTTAAAGCGCATTTGCCAAAAACAAAAGCTCTCCCGAAATTAAAAAAAATCTTTAAGTACTAGTAATCTTTGTATGCTTTGCTTCGTTAACTTATCATATACTCGTGTGAACGTAGATACATGTATTATCTGTGCAATATTACTTTAAAACGACAATTGGAATACAATGTACCGTATGATCAAAGTATTCCCGTTGGAGGGAAAGAACGTTCATGCCATGACGCTACCACTGATGCATTGTTTTATGTATGTGTATGTACACATATGTATATGTGTCTATATGTACGTATATAGTCATGTAATACTATACCACATTTAGAAACAAGATATACATGTATATGGGTGTGTATATGTGCGTATATGTGTGTACATGTATGTGCATGTATGCATGTGTGTGTACATATGTATGTCTATGTGTATATATATGTATGTCTATTTCTCATTTATTGTTAAAAAATACGAGCTATAACACTTAGTGCACACTATTATCAGTAAGCGGAGATTGTGCGATGTACATGAGTGTATGCTACAAGTACAGATATATGTATCGCGGCATGGTCTGAAATTTGTTTCCCTATTTGCCACGATTGTGGTGTTTCTGCATTTGTTATATTTAGTAGTTTACCCATGTACGCCATCTTGCATTGTACGTATATTATACCATAGTGAGGCTGTATGCTCATGAGGCAGTTGCCGCGATGCAATACACTATTCTATTCTAAACAAATCATACGCAAGAAATGTCTTGATTCGTATTTTCCAAACTTTAACTGATAAACTGAGCCCAAAAGTGAAAACTATAAAGAATAGTATATGTATAGTTTTAGATAACAAGCAGGACAGACCTAAACGCCATAGGATAAGTTGCACAGGGCACTATTTTCTTGGTCGTACTCGCCGTTTAGGCGTAGCACGACAATATGGCTGCCCCAATAGAAATTTGCGTGACATAATATGCTATCTCAAGGGAGATAACATATAATCAAAGTACTGAAAGTACTGAAACTAGGTTAGCCCCACAAGATTACTAACACGTATTATTTATTTCTATAATTATGTTTAACGGCTTATCATCAGTTAAAGTCATTTTAGATCGGTTAACAAGGTCAAATCCCATATTACATGTGTATGGGTAGAAGGTTAATCCCAAAATCAGAACAGAATATTTACAGAAAATAAATATAGTCAGTGTACATGGCTTCGTACACTTTATATGTATTTTGATAATAATCAAAAACAAATATATAAATAAAGTTGTGTCACACATACAGTTCATGCGAGATCAAGGATCAGCCATTGTTTTTGTACTACATCAATCAATTTGAAAACACACGGGCGTGTACATGGCCTCGTACACCAGAAACTCTTCCGATCTAACTTATACTTAGAATGTAACAATTAAAATTGATGTTGACCATTAATAAATTATATGTTCAAATAATAAAGACATATTAATTAAATATTTATGAAGACACCCACAATGGTGATGTGTGGCACCCAGCTATATCAACAGACTATTCAAACGATTCATCAATACACAGCATCAATATGTCAGATGTGGTGCGTGGTTTCCTGCAGATCATCAGACAATATAAAAATATAGCTACTGTATTCATACGCACGAAATGTCTTGATTCGTATTTTCCATAATTTAACTGATAACTGAGCCCAAAACTGTGAAAGCTATAGAGAATAGTATATGTAGAGTTTTAGATACAAAGCAAGACAGACCAAAACGCCATAGGATAAGTTGGCACAGGGCACTATTTGCTTTGTCGTACTCGCCGTTTATGCGTAGCACGACAATATGGCTGCCTCCATAGTAATTTGTTTGACATAATATGCTATCTCAAGGGAGATAACATATAAATGCTAGTACACTTGGACCACATATATAGGGTGGTTCAAAATATATGCCCGCACTTTAAATAGACATAACTAGTTTTCTAAGTAAGATACCTATGCAAACTAAAGTGAATTACAAAATTACAAAGTAATATATTGTAGCATTGTACACATTTTTATTCTACATGTAACTAATGCCCTCACTACTTTTAATGTATGACGTCACAATATGTAATGTATGATATTTCTGATATTTAAACAAAATCATAAAAAAATGGTAGAAAGCAGTTATACGAATGTTGAAACGCGACCGATAGCATCGGATAATTATACATACATGTTAGGACAGACTATTTGAATCATTACCCTTATACAAAGGTAATGTTGGGGCTGAATATATGTGAATCATTAAACTGATACACATATATTATACAATGAAGTGCATGTATTGTTTCATACAAGTAGTAATGTTTCATGTTTCATTGAAAATTGTGTATTATGAAAACAATGGAACATTCATCATTTAGATATGTAATGGCAATTATTTTATTTTTACGAAGGCCAATTAACACATTGACCATATGAAGAGTCCGTAGTAGATATGTGGTACAATTTCATTAGAATCGAATTATTTGTATGCAAAACAGGTGTAAATGGTCTTAGCAACCAGACTGTTAATATTGTTGCTAAACCTGTATTCTTGTAGTGTAAACACATATGGAATGAATCCCCTCATTATCCAGATCTGAACTAGTTGTATATTTGCATGTGCAAAATTTGAGAAAGAACAGAAGTCATTCCATCAGTAGAATAGAAACAATTGAGGTGATAAACGCACATTTTGCGTGAAATTCTGAATGTTTAAGGACCGTCGATGGCAATTTATGTAAAAAATGCGTATACATTTTGAAAACCATGTATAAAGTAGAGAATCTATGAGCTTCTTGAATATACTGAGAAAAAATGGTGAATCATCACATTGTATTCTGATAATTATATAAATCATGCTGATCACTATAATATATTTGTAACAGATAGGTCCTAAAGTGGAGACATATATTTGAACCACCATGTACTCTCCCCATGTGAAGCTCCACTACACTATTGTAATATAGTCTAATAATAGAGTAGAGTAGTGTGTATATATGGAATATGTAGTGTGGTCAGCCATGCAACGGTGATACACTGTGCCAATTTATGTGTATGAGACTATTTACAATGTCGATTCGTGTTGTTAAAAAAACAGACACAAAACTGACTAGAAAACTGACATATTCTACAGTTTGGTGCAAACAAATTGATAGAAGTCAGTTCTCTTCTCTTTTCTATATATGCTTAGCTATATCATATCATATGTTCTATTTCGCATTGTCAGTTCTTTGTCAAACGCCAGGTGAAACGGGCTGATGACTGGAATACACAAAGATGACCGACTTGGCCACTCCATGTTCCGTATAGCATAGTATACAGTAATGATACCGTGTTCACATATATGTTGTACATATATACCTTCACATTTACGAAGCAAATATCTGTGAATCAATCGATGATCAGGTATAGAATTCATAAAGATTAACACACACACTTATAGTGTTCTAGGCGCGTAACAGCGAATACTAAAAAAAATTTCAACCTCAATTTCCGTTGCTTCCTTTCTATGCTGTGTTGTAAAATATTAAGAACATGGCGGTCTTATGTCGCGTAGAGACGAATATTAAGAATTGTATTGCATTCCTTCTTAATTCTTTATTTCTGTTTCAACACAGCGAAGGAATGATGAGAAAGGCCACCAAGGGTCCACCATATGTATTGTGCGCATGGTGGATTGGACAGAAAGCAGAACATTACATTACCTACAGCCCGAGTAGGTCAAACGTGTGCATCACGTCTATGGTCCTATAAATAGGTTGCCTTAGCTGGGATAAGCACGAGTAATTTCCCTTAGAACTACTCCCGGGACATGATCTTCATAATAATTGTCGGAGTTTGTAGGTTTGACTACACGACATATTTCGCCAATTATTACATGTTTACCCACAATAAATCAGATAGTGATGCAAAAGTAGTAAAATAAAAAATATAATGCAGATGGTGTATGCCATAGACAGTCTTTGCAAACAACGGTCAATTGGTGTACTAATCTACTTCACAGACATGTTAATGTATCATTTACACCATTTTCAAGCATATGTTTCGGGATTATTTTGTAAGTCTGAACATGTTTATTATGTTACGCGGTTTCGATTCAAGCCGGAATATCGCTCGTACATGCGGACAGACGTGATCTAACTTATTTATCACATCCTCAGACTGTGGAGCATGTTGTTGCAGTACCTCTTGAAAACATCAAAGTTGTCTATGTGTTTGAGTTGGCGCGAATTGAAACAAGTCAATGGCTGGAGTTGAATGGTCATTAGACGAAAACTACTGGACGTAGACATTGACCACAGACTACATACTATATCAGGGTATAGGACACAGTTGTGAATAGTGAGCAAATTCGCCAGATTTCTAAACACTAAATCATCAGATAAACCTATATTTTAATTAGATAATATCCAAGAGCAGAATAGGTGCATGTTATAAGGATTAGGTCCAACGACGTCCATACGAAAGATAAAAGTAGATTATTATTACATGCTACCCAGTGATTTACCGTGATTCTGGTAGGATTTATTTCCATTGACGTCACGTTTTGACGTGATTTCCGGCGAATACCCAATTCATACGCTAACGTCATAACGTTATAAGATGGCCCAAGAAAAAAATTCAGATTTTTCGAAGAGCATGTAATATAAAATTTATTCCACTACCATTTTGAAATACAGGATTTATTTCCCAAGACATCTGGAAATCCGATAAAGAAACGAGTGGCCGCATAAACCATAAGCCCTATTTATTCAGCCACTAATCGTATTATATCATATTGTACGTACATACGCGATCATACATTTGTGAAAATGACAATTTCCACGAGTGGGCCCAGTGTATGGTGGTCAACTGCCTTCACACTGTCTGATCCGACATGAGCTTGTTCACATGAGACGTGAGTAGGTGATTGTGTGCTTCCGCTAAATAAACGAGTGACTAACGAAACCAGTTTATTTAGTGGTAGGAGGACCAAGTCACGAACATATTAGTTCACGATACTCAGATCTCCTGATTAAATTAACATTGTCTAACATTTTACGTATGATGTTTTATATTAAAAGACAACTATAGAACATAATTTCCGGAAGAGGGACTTTGCGAAAGATTCAGAAGATGTGTCTTAGAAAATGGATTGATTGCCTGAATGATACACGTCATTCTGACGTTATCACATATCCTTATATGGGCAACAAGAGAATATTATAAACTACGCTCTACAGAACAGGTTGTATATTTCACGTTCATATTTGTGACATACAGGCTGAAATAGAAAACACAATGGTGTGTCTTCACTCGCGTGTTCAGCTAATGATGAGCCTGTAAGTATACATACTCGTTATAGTTTATATATTGAATTTCCAATATGCACTACTCTATTAAAGATTATAGTTTGTGAATAACAACTATATTATTGTCTGGCCCGCCCCTCCATGTGCACCACATGTTTACTGATTGACTGCAGTCCCACTAATAAACATCACGATCTAAAACCAGCCAAGCACGTACGTAACACGGCATGTACATAACATATGACGTCGTGTACCATATTATTGATCACATGGCAAATTTGGGCAGAACATTCTCTACATCCCGAGTAGGTCAATATGTGCGTAACTGTAGACTAGTCTTATAAATACGCTGCCGAACTTGGATAACCGGGAGTAACTTCCATTGTGATCGGCACAGTACTATGCGGAGTTGGTAGGTTTGACGTCACCCGCCATATTCCGCCAATTAAAAGTCAATAATGCCACTGGTGTTGTTCTAAGGGAGGTTACTCGTGATGTTGCAAGTTCCACAATATATTTACTGGCTGCTCTATATAATACAAACCCGAATAGCAATCACCACTTGTACGTACCTGTGTATACCTGAACTTCGCACAAAACCAGAGGAGGAACATCACTTCTGATGTACGTTTGTGGAAGATCTATGAACACGTAACGGCCAACTCTTTCTGGAGTAAGCGTAATATTGAAACGTCCGGCATTGTTGTTGTAATCTTCGCGTCTTTCCTTGTTTGTGCATACTAGTCCACTTTGATCTATCGGTATCGTTGTTGCGCTGTCCAACACATATAGGCGGAATCCGCGAAGTTGAACTGAAATACAATCCAAAGGAGAATACACTATTGTCTGTTCCACCGTGACGTGACGGCTTGCTGCAGACGAAATTTAGACCATTAAACACATTAAATCTAAAACATATTTAAATGTAAATACTTTGTCATCAATAACAAAAAAATCACTTCCCTAAAAATAAATTGATGAAGTTCCATCAAATATTGAGAAAAAAATAAGTTTTTTATGAGAATTTAACAGCGGGCTAAAACTAGATTTTTATACGACCGTTTAAAAAAAACAAACGGTACGTATTATATTGTACAGAGGTGTCGGCGGGAGGCGGGAGGCGGTGGCGGACAGAAAAACTGCATAGTTGGTATACACAACTTCTCTGAAACATTTCAGTCAATCGATCTGAAACTATACACATGTCTTCTACACATATTGAAGATATGCACCTTTATGTTTTCATGCCGAAAAAATGTTTTAACAAAAATATCACCTTTTTAACTTAGGAATTTGTTCTACATTGTTGTATACAATTCTATATAGGGTACACAGTTTGTGTACATAACTCCTCTGAAACCGTTCAGTCAATCGATCTGAAACTGTACACACGTCTTCTACACATATTGGAGATGTGCACCTTGGTGTTGTTATGCCGAAACAAATATTCTTTAACAAAAATATCACTTTTTTAGCTTAGCCATTATTTTATATAAATTATACTTTGCACATCTCTACTTAAATTAGTACACCTGTTTATCACAAGATGAAGAAATAATGCTATAGATTTTCAAATTCGCATTAATGTTTCTTGCCTTGGTTACAGCTTCACATTTCTGCATATTCGCTGTCTGGCCCATCTGCAACGGGCGTATTTTGTGACTTCCGGCACTCTTGTTGTTACTATTGTTTTGAATTTGTGGACCGATTTTCAAAATATAACTTTTACTGTCTTAGTTACATCATTTTCAAACTGTCTAGACACGTCAGGTTTCAGTGTCACTTTCCAAAATGTTTCGTTTTTCGACCCCACCGTCACGCCCCAATGTTTTCGCAATAAAATGAATATTTTGATGGAATGTCATCAACTGAAACAAAACCAAATGAGGAGGGTGACTTTTTGTTGTTATTGATGAAAAAGTGTTTAAATTTTAATAGTTTATTACATTTAATGTGTTTGATAGCCTACAGTTCGTCGGCAGCAAAACGTGGAACAGACACTGTAACATGTATTCACTCCAAGTCACAGGACGTGACAAACAAGGTATACTTGGGAATAACGACATAAGATGAGGGGCACATGTACAATTACCATCTTCCTTGTACTATTATTACGCTAATGATGTTTGTTATATTGTAATTGCTTTCCAATATTTATTTTAAAGAGCTGTTTGAATGTCAAGGTACTTGGCCTCCGGAAATGAAATGGCTGAATGTACTGTTTGAGTCCTTCCTCATAGTCCTGCCACTCGGAGTGGAGGTAGAACTTGTCACAGAGAGTACCGGCGTCCCAGTACACCATCCCGTTTCCACGACTAGTATATGATTAGTATGGTACATTTAGTTTGTAATATACCATTATTTTATATACTTTATTTAGCGAACATGGAACATCTCGAGTTACTTCACTTGGAACAAGTCTAAGCAACGTGACATCAAGCCGACAATTCTCGCCAATCCTACCACCGATGATACCGGGTATAGTTCTAAGGGATGTTACTGCTGACTGTTTTACAAATTGGGTCACATATTTATTAGCTTGTACATATTAAATAGATTCCCGCCACACATATGTGTATCCCAATATGAAGTCAATGGTTTTGAGACGAGATTAAACTGTCATATACCATACACACGAGTTCCTCTAACATGTAAGTACATGACTTTCAAGTTCAAGTATGTGTCTGATAACAAAACCGCCCGTTCCAATACATTCAAAATTATTAGTATCATATCAATATTGCTTTCCAGATATGG
Source organism: Conchocele bisecta (assembly GCA_029237695.1). NCBI lineage: Eukaryota > Metazoa > Mollusca > Bivalvia > Lucinida > Thyasiridae > Conchocele > Conchocele bisecta. Next base: position 97,272,288 of record CM055274.1, read on the forward strand.
TGACATTGGATATTGATAAACCGAGGTAATACAGATCGACAGTATAAAACTGACTTTAATCGGCCAGTCAGCATGTTTATATTACTTTATAATTCAATAACCTTTAAAGTTGGGGGTCCCATTCGTTTGACACAAACACTTCTTTATATGAATTTCAATTAAATAATTGCGTAATTGTCTAACTATTCCGCCAGTTTTAAAAATTACGAGTCCTTCTATACAGCTATAGGCATTTAATTTACCGATAGAGACGAGCAGGACAATTAGCGTGAATTTCGAAGAAAGGAGTGCTTATGCATACCACCTGCGTCGTAGTAAGCGTCCGTCCGTCCGTCCGTCCGTCCGGGCCAACGTCCGGGGGTTTGAGAGCTTAGGGGCGGGGTTAGGAACAAAAGATTCCTTTGTAATATTCCGTAAGCTCATAAACTCTATTGTTGTTTAGGGGCTTTTTCATTGTTCTTCAAACAATGGAAATACCCCATAAACCCAAAATGTTGGAATGTCCGTCCGTCCGTCTTCAAAAATACGAAAACGTAACGTTGGGGGTAATTTGTTATAATGTCTGTTTACTTTCACCAAACGTTTATATATTTCACACATGCCTTTTTCTAATGATTCTCTATCATGCTGTGACAAATCCATGACGCTCATACCCCCGCTAAGCCCGAGGGCAATGTCACAGTCTTTGTGCTTTCTTTCATAAACTTAACGTTGGGGGAAATATGTTATACTTTCTGTTTTCTTTCACCGCTCGTCTTGATATTTTACACAGCCCTTCCTGTAATGGTTCTGTATCATCCCATGCGAAATCCACGACACTCAGACCCCTGCCAACCCCAAGGTCAAGGTCACGTAATTAGCGCCTTCTCAAATTCAATTTGTTATAATTTATATTTCTTTTATTTATGTTTATATGTTAAAGGTACATACCCACTCAGTAGGCACAAAATGTTCTTTATATCAGAGACATCATCTGAGACATATTCTGGCAAAATAAACAGCCATTCACCATTACCACACGTGTTGATTGACATTAGTATACACTTTATATCAGATAATAACTTTCCACACTGATATCAGAGGCGTGTTTCCTTAAAATGTTAACGGACATTACTATTTAAAGTCTGTATTTATTTTTCGATGTGCAATTATCATACTTAATAATCTGCCGAACATATAATTGTGTTCATGTGACGCGTTTAATTAGTATACATAATTAAAAAATACCATGCCTCATTAGAATATGAAAATAGCCTGATACCAACGCGCGTCACTATCAATACAATAACTATTATTAAATGATTATATCTGTATAGCGGCCACTCGTAATGTTTAGAACTGGTGGAATAGTGACACAATTATACACTTATTTAATTCCTATAAAGAACAGTTTGTGCCTATTGAGTGGGCATGTACCTTTAACACAGCTTCTTGGTATTCGTTAAACTAAAGCACCACCAGGCGCGCTTCGTTGCTTCGTTGTCAACTCTCGTTAAATATTTATATAAACTAAATACGTCACCTGAATACATATATATTTATCGACAAATTATAGGTCATTACACATACAACATAGAGATAAGAAATAGTTATTTCCGTGTTTAGGAAACACGGTTATCCCCACTGATATCAAATTGACAATTCAAGTTTGATATGAAAAGCATAGTAATGTAATGTCAATACTTTACCCAAGTAATGGACGGACACTATGTCACCTTATATTACAACCTGAGATGTGGGAGTCAGGTTTAAATATTAAGCTATGTCCGCTGGAACGGATATGTTGGTGGGTCAAACCAATGTGTACATTAATCAGATGTTCACATGACACGTCCAAATTTGTACCTCTTTGCTGATAAGTTTTGTTATATACATTCGATTCTGCGCACAAACTATTGAAGCCTTACATGTTTGATTGTTTAGGTTGTTCAAAAATAATATGCTGGTCTGTATTTACGGCGAACACATAACATTCAAAATGGCGTCCAATATGGCGACCATTATGATTGTGTACTCACTTTACTTTTAATTCACCAAACTATCATTTTATATGCTTATTATCAGTTCTATTATGCCTTATATTTATCATTTTTAAAATATATTGGAAAACAGTATGGTCGCCAAGATGGCCGACGTTTATCCTAAAACCGGAAAAACGGCAATGACTTCATTGTAATAGATCTCACACTGGTCAAGTGGTAATCAACTGAGAGCGATTTCTGTGTGCTGTATGAATGGTTTAATGTATAATGCAGTATTAAAAGTGTAATTATATAATCTTTATGTCCTCCACATATATGTGAAATATGTGATTAAACGAGAATATGATTAACATGATAAGCAATACTGTCTCAATGCAAAAACTCGAAAATGGGCCATCGCCCGGTCGTACGCTCTGTCGACCACAGCGATGTGAAGCGGATACTAGATCCATGGAAGGTAGTCGCTGGGTTTGTTATACATACATTACACGACATTGTGTTTCTACCTGGAGGGTCATGGGGCTGGCCGACCACGTCCACCCGCGCAATGTTATATGTGGCCCCCAGATCTAGGCGCCACCACGCCCAGGGATGTCCTGTCGCTACATTAGCTCCACTGCACCCGTCAGATGGAAATGAAGGGTTCTGTGATGGTATTTTCCCGTCCAGGGCAAGATCCGCCGTCCAAGGATATAACACGCTGTTAGGCCAGTTCATTGTTTCCGACTGATTCGCCGTGCCAGTTGACGCCAGATTCACTGCAATAAAGATGACATGTACGAGGGACAATCAATACATCCCGGTAAGTATGACATAACTTCTACAACTATTAGGTTAACCCTTTCAACACCATAGGCCTGTACAGTGGGGTCAGCGTGTAAGTTCACACACGAACGAACACGACAGGTTGGTTCCAACCTGTCGTGTTCGTTCGAGTGTGCACTTACTCGCTGACTCCCACTGTGTAGTGGTACATGTATTGTAAAAACGTGTAGATCCAGATGAGCTGAGCCGTCTCATCAGGATCTGCACCTTTTGCAAGTAATTTTCATGTTTTTTGAGACCAAAAGCATCACCTTTTCATAAATGGACTCATATGAAAATCATTTTGCGACGATTGGATTGTTTGCAAAATTAACATATCTAAGTCAATGCCAGTTACTTAGGTATGAAAGGTTTAACCCAATGAAATTTGGTCTACAAATTCCAACAACACATACCTGAAAGGAATTTAAAGTTTCCCCCAGAAAATGGCAATACCTCTGAACATTTAACCTATTTAAATATATCGGTTGGATGCATTTATCTTTAATAATAATAAAGATATTCCCATCGTGTCGGACGTTTTTGACTACCCCTTATGTACCCGGTGGTCAATGTACGCTATTGGAGCATATTTTTGTTTTTGTTTTCCTCATCATCTACTGAAGTAATTATAATCCGATCAACCGCAGATACCCCGGGGAATTATATCATATGTGGCTGTGACTGGAGAAACGGGGCTTATGGGTTCTGCGACCAGTGTAGATCCAGATCAGGATCTGAACTGTTCTCCGTTCCATCAATAAAACACCCGCCATGTTTGTAACAAGCAATATAGATCGTTATCAGGTTACATGAATGCGCTATTTGATCAGGAGCTACACTGGTCACGAAACCCACAAGCCCAATTTCTCCAGTCACAGTCACAGCGATGACGTCGTGTTCAAAGCGGAAATTTACATATTATTAACCATTTCACCAGTAAGTAACTGGAATGGATTTGAATATGTTAATTTTGCAACCAATCCAATCGTCACAAAATTATTTTCAGAATAGTCCATTTATGAAAAGGGGGTATTTTTGTTCTCTAAAATTTGAAAAATGCTTGCAAAAGTGCAGACCCTGATGAGACGGCTCGTCACCAGCCGGCTCATCTGGATCTACACTGTTTTCCAATACCACTATACAGGCCTGTAGTGTTGAAAGGGTTAATTAATGTACGTTTTCTAGAAATAACTGCTGTGGATGAGATGGGTAATATTATACGAACTATTATGCAATTTGCAGTATCGGCGCTTTATTGCATATCAACTTCTGCCGATTTAACATCGAAACGGCTGCGGCTCTGATATCACTATTCAAGGTGTATGATCACGTGGTTACAACAACAACAAGTACTGAAACTTCCAGAAGCCCTCCGATTCAAAGTACGTATTCTTTTATTTTGTTCTTATTATGTAATAGATTTTTGATGAAATATGGCGCATCAAACGCGTCTTGTTCAGCTGCATTTGATGGTCTCGGTACTTTGGCCCAAACTTCTGTCGTTTTTTCGAATAATCGATTTCCGTGTCTACTGACACGGAAATCGATTCTTCGCAAAAACGACATAAGTATGTGCCGAACTCCCGGGACCAACAAATGCAGCTCATGAAGATACGTTTGCTGCGCCATATTTCATAAAAATCCGTTGCCTATCAAGGAAAATATCAAATAATACATACTTTGCAGTGGGAGCGCTTTCAACACTTTCATCCATTGTTGTTGTTGTTGTTGTAACTACGTGACCATGCACCTTGGTATTAGTACTATAATAATTACTATAATATGAACTATTATTGCATAAAATGGGCGATCGCAGAGTACTGACACAGTACAATAATCAAAGTACTGAAAGAACTGAAACTGTATCGCCAGAACAAAAAGTAAGAAAGTGTGCCTGACCCACACGGATGATGTCCCAATTGGCAGTCTTTATAATAATATTGATCTAGTGTGGGGTGCATTAATGACACCCGTCGTAGACATACATATTATATATATAATTGGAGCATAGAGACATACGGTGAATTTGATACATTTACCATCAAAATATGTATTATGAACATAAGAATTATAACCGTTTATAAAAGTTCCGTTTTTTACCACATAACAAGTACACGAGTTCCGGCGAATAAACATGTCCGCAAAAATGGCGACCGACAGCCATAATTAATGATATTAAAAAAAGATAAATAAAATGACGATCATACCTAAAATAGTAACATACATCGGACGCTGACATAACTGTATCTGACGATACGGTAAAAATCATATTACATATTAGTGTAATAAATATTGCAATAAATATAATCTAACATTTGTGTTGATTTAATATGATATGTATTAAACTCGTTGACTCGTTTATAATAAACTCGGCATAGCCTCGTTTATTATGAAATCGGTAAACTCGTTTAATAATAAATACTATATATCATATTAAATCATCACTCATGCAAGCTCCTATTTATGCAATCTGCCGGGGAAACTGTGCTTTATCGCACGGCTTTATCGCACGGGTTATGGGGGGACTTGAGATAAAACCGTTCGCGTGCTATTGTCATGTTTTTTGCACTTTTCGGATTACACCTTAACCCACACATTGAGTTTGGACTTGCAATGGTGGTGATATACCCATATTGACAGATCACTTGCACGTAGCACTACATTTACATATGAAAGGCATATTGACTGTTAAGAAACGAAACATACGGAATGTCAGAATCAATGAACCTACATTGTCTTCCCCATACCGGGGTGGGCGGAATTAGACAGTCAACAATTGTTGTCTAGACAAATAATTCCGGGCATTTTTATCTACTTTAACAATAGTCTAAGTCCTGAGGATAACATCATACCAGTTTTAGCCCATGTCCACACACGCCTTAGAACATGTGTATACTTGCTATGGAAATGCTCGTATCAATGCCTGTCGCGTATATAAAAGCGGCGGGTAGTATAATTCCCGCGTGTAGGAATTAAATATGTCTAATTTCAGATGGTGCGGTAAGCGTTTTGTCATGGAAACGACAATACGGGGGCGCTTGTGGACATCAGGGGCCCGTTTCACTAAACTTCGTACCACTAAAATATTCGTAAGTGCACATTTAAGATCGTCTGGAAATTTCAATTGATGGATTTACATTTATTGAGCATATGCTGCAGCCTATGCTCAATAAATGTAAATTCAATAATTGTTTACAAGAAAACATTGTTAATGTGAAATTTACAAAATATCATAATTTTGCACTTACGAACATTTTGGTCGTACGAAATTTAGTGAAACGGCCACCTAATCTATCCACCCAGGAAAATGTTTGTCGGTTAGCTCCCACTACCTGGACAGTTTGGGCTATCTACGCCCCTGTGTATGCATTCGATAAATATTTTAATATCGTTAACAGCTTTCGTGAAACATCATCCACTGTGAAAGATCAACCGCGAGTATACGTATGTGGCTGTAACTGGAGAAAATGGGCCTATTGGTTTTGCGACCGGTGTAGACCCAGATCACCCTCTACAGCCGCAAAGGTTGATCAGGATCTGCACCGTTCGCTATTCCATCAATGAAACACTCGCCATTCTAACAAGCAATATACATCGTTGTCATGTTACGGGAGTGTGTTATTACATCAGAAGGTAGACAAGTACACTGGTCGCACATCCTATAAGCCCCATTCCTCTACTTGCATGGCCACATATTATGCATTTGTTCTCATCTCTACTGTACTCACATAATTGTTGGACAGCTGAGGACCTTGTCACTCCCAGTCCCAACCACACCAAGACAGCCAAGGTAACTGCACAGCGTCCAGCACGAGTCCGGCGTGTAAGACGTGACATGCTGTATGCGGTATGCAGGCACAAAACGTCGTCCCATACACCTGTAACGTGATAATTGTACCGTTAAAAATTGAGTTATCATTTCACCTAGAGGTTTTAGATGCAGGGGTGGGATTTTTCCTATTTTCGGAACATTTCCAGTTTTTCAATAAATTTAAATAATGAGTAAGTGCTGGATTTTGTTGAAACTGCTAAAAAATCATACTTTTGTGGAGGGGATGAATGGGTTTCCATTAGTTTGTCACATTTTGTACTAACTTCCTCTTTTCTCACGATGTGCTGCTCACACCCCTGTAGATGAAATGCTAAGTTTAATATTTAAAGGTTACCTTTACTTTTCACACCCATCGGGAACCATTACTCATGCGACGAAAGACTGACCACCGACATATTACCACAACATTTATGTAACATATGAGTACGTATTCGCTTGATTGCAAACCACCGACGAACTTTTGACTATTGAACACATTACATCTAAAACATATTCAAATGTAAGTACTTTTTCAACAATAAGAAAAAAGTCACCCTCCAAAATAAAAAAAATGTTTTATTAGTGTGATCTCTTTAATCCTGATACCCTGGGACCCCAGGGTGTCCGGTTTAGAGAGGTACCACTGTATTATTACATAATAAGGTATGTAAAATCACTTACCTGCAACAACATGTACGTTAATTAACAAAGTATTCACGAATATCCGTCACTTCGGTAATGGTGTCCGTCACTTGAGTAACTGCTGTACCATATGTAGTATGTAGGATTGAAGTTTAGAGCTAACTGATAACTTGTACTATCGGGTCGGAGATAACGCCGTTATTCAAGCTTCCTATTATATATCAACACGACTGAGCTATTTATTGAGAGTTTTATCTCATTTTCGCCAGCGTAATCGCCACACTTTAGAGGAAAACAAATAAGAACACACTGATTAGTTGTTAGTGTTTTATGATGTACATGATGTAAATGTCATTGCTCACTCTAAGTCAGTCTAAACTACTTTATAATATAAACATGTCACGGATGTGTATTCAGTGATTGTATTCATTTAAATACATTTAGCCAGCTACGGACGGTACGAGAGTAGATTGCATGAGTTACAGTTCGCAACTACAATAGAGCTCGCAAAGTGAGGGAGTACGCTAGGTTGGAAGGGGTGTGGGTGTGGAATGAGGGGGAATGTCCCCAACCCCATCAGCCGGGATTTTTTTTAAACTATGGTGCACTATCCTGCATTGTATGTTTTTTTTGGCAATTATTTATTAAATATCTTGTGCACATTTATAACAGTAAGACATAAGGCTATGTCTGGAAATTATATTGAAGCCCGGGTTTCCAGGCCTCCGTCTAGCGACGTGCATGACTACATAGCGATCATCGCATGGTTCGTGCGAAATACAGCTAAATGCCAAAAACCTACAACATATACGAATGCCTAATGCACCCCATCGAACCACCTGAAACCCGAGTACACCCAGTTTTCTCTATTTCCAGCAATTTCTCGTTGAAATTCGGGGTTTTCCTGGTGGAGTGGCAAATGTGCAGTATTAGTGCATGTTAACGTTACTCTATCAGGGTTTGGTAGTGTTCGTGCGTCTCTCTTGAGGTCTATCAACTGCATTTTCTGCCGATTTCGGGGCATAATGTGGAACCGAGTGCACCCCGTCTTACGGAAAAGTGTAGATTAATCTACGATGCTAGCGACATATGCAGGTGTTGCTTTTCGATCGTCTGCGGTATTTGCGCTTTTACGTAGAAATGTTTAGATGTAAAGACAGCAGAGGGAAGTATTTTCTTACCTGAGTTAGTGCATCTTATCAACATAGCAGGTGTCTGTGATGTAGTATGCCCACCCAGGGCCTATCAATTAACACAGTTAATATTCTACATGGGCCCGCCGTGGAGATATGTACCGGTATATATACTTTGGTCCACTAAAAACTCTGCATTAGCTACGCCAATGCCCAATTATTATTATTGATTTTCGGTATTCACAACGGTTCTATGGTGTAATGGTTAGCACTCAGGACTCTGAATCCTGCGATCCGAGTTAAAATCTCGGTAGAACCTATATGTGTTTTCAATATTTTTTTATTTTCTTGTATTTATTGTATGTATTTATACCATGTAAAAATAAATCGTTCATTTTCTGTTGTTTTTTTTTTCAGTAAATACAAAGTGTTTATGGTTGCTGCTACATGTAGATGTCGTCTCTTCTTCGTCGCGTGTAATTGGAAATGTGGCTATGACTGAAGAAATGTGGCTTACGGGTTTTGTGCTATTTGATCAGGACCTGCACTGGTCACACATCCCATAAACCCTATTTCTCCAGTCACACACACAAATTATTTACACTAATGTTCGCCCGTTCGTTTCTACGTTCAGAAGAAAGGGAAGCAAAGTAACACAATTTTAGATTCTTAACCCTTAAAAAGATGAATTAAAATGTGTCGTCTGATGTATATTTTTTCTGATCAAAAACATGATTTGACAGCACTTTAGAATCATTTCCAATGGAAATGATTCTAAAATGCTGCCAAACTATGTTTTTGTTTAGAGAAAACACAAAATAAGAAACAAAAGCAGACGACAATTTTCTGCTCCCGCCTTCTACATAAACAAAACATTGCGTTAAACCTTGCGAGAATTTATCTCTGTTACCAATTGAGATTATGAATGTTCTAAGGGTTAATTTACGTTTCTGCTCGGCGTATAAACGAAGATAGGAAATGTCCCTAACTAGCCACCATAGGTTAATCAGAAGGTATAGAGTTCTCAAATTTGATGGTTTGTGGGGCTTTTATCAAATAGGAAAGGAAAATAATATTATTAGCATATTCTAACCTCATACGATGCAATGCTAATCTCCGGAGCCCCGCAGGGGACATGGATATCTTTTTATTAATTCGTTCCCACGAAATAACAATTCGTTCCCTCAATTTACCAATTCGTTCCATCGAATTAGCAATTCGTTCCCACGATATAACAATTCGTTCCCACGAATTAACAATTCGTTCCTGTGGGAACGAATTGTTATTTCGTGGGAACGAATTGTTAAATTGAGGGAACGAATTGTTAATTCGCGGGAACGAATTTTTAAATTGAGGAAATTAATTGTTATTTCGTGGGAACGAATTGTTAAATTGAAGGAACGAATTGTTAATTCGTGGGAACGAATTTTTACATTCAGGGAATTAATTGTTATTTCGTGGGAACGAATTGTTATTTCGTGGAAACGAATTAATAAAAAAAGAATGCTACGTCCCCTGCGGGGCTCCGTACTAACCACATACATGTACATATAACTCCGAAGTAACTGGCCTGGACTATTTCATGTTAAGTTCGAAACTGTTCCGAGACCTTTATGCAGAAAACGGGGCCATTTTGCCAACGAAAAAAAACATATCCACAAATGGTGTATGTCTTCGTGAAACGGCTCGTTATGAGCCGGCTTAACATGAAAAACGAAAGAAAATGGAAATTGAATCTGAAACCTAGCTAGATAGTTTTGGAAATGATCTAACTAACTAACCAAAAGTTATCTTTTTGTAAAATCGGTCCAATATTTCTGCAATTGGAAAAAAAATCCCCATCTTATATCTCCATATTAAATCCCCATAGAAATCTTTACTCTGTGAAGATGTCTATCGGATTTAACATGGGGAAATAGTTTCGCAATAAAGTCAATATTTTACCACATTTCGCGAAATAAAAAGAAGGTTCATTCTTAAAGGTACATTCCCATCCAGTAGGCATAATACTTATGTTCTTTATATCAGGGACATCATCTGAGACATTTTCTGGTAACATAAACATTAATTCACCATTACAGCACGTATTGATTGGCATTATTATACAGTTTATATCAGAAATAAATTTCCACACTGATATCAGGTGCGATAACCCTGTTTCCTTAAAATGTTAACGGACATTACTGTTTCTTCTTTGTATTTTGTTTATGTGCAATGATCAAACTTTATAATCTGTCGAAAATAAAAAAAAAATTCAGGTGACGCATTTAATTAGTATAAATAATTAAAACATAGTATGCCTCATTTGCATATGAAAATAGCCCGATACCACCGCGAGTCACTGTCAGTATCTGTATAGCGGGCACTCGTATTTTTTAGAACTGGTGGAATAGTGACACAATTATACACTTATTTAATTCCTATAAAGAACATTTGTATGCCTACTGAGTGGGCATGTACTTTTAAACTTTGCTTTAATTTAATAGTATCGAAAAAATAAATTGTTTTTGCATTGTTTATACAGCCGTAAAATTTGGGCAGGTTTCGTGAAACAGACAGAAATCATTGTTGCTGATGCTAGTCTACTTCAGTTACTGGATGGCGAACAGCGTAGGCCAAGATCAGACTGCGCGAACGCGTAGGCTGATCTTGGGCTACACTGGTCGCGAACAGCGTATAGTACGGCATATTTCTCCAGCCAAGCCACCGACCCATGGATTTATATATTGAAAGAACTAGATGAAATTTAAATAATTGAATGATGTTATGCGATGTGGATTTTCAATGTACGACGCAGTGTTACATATAATTAATAAGGTTTATTAATAGAAGTTACCGTCATATGTGTTCCTTTAACTGAACTTATTTCCAAATAGATTGAAGTTACATATACTGCATTTATTCAATAAAACTATATTAGCAAACGTATTTAGAATCATATGATATGATAACTATGGACGGAATACGGCCGGTATATGTGTATTTTGTTTTCATAATTATTCAATACACACGCGTATGCTGCATAAAGCAATGTGAGTAGTATACATGCACATTTACATTAAACGTATAATTATGTTTACACATTTTCGTATTTTTTTTTTTTTGAATGTCATTATTTTATTTGTCAAAATGTATATTATATGATCATAAAGCATATTGCGAAAAAAGTAAAACAAATATGTTGTGGTTTGAGAAATGGGGCTTACGGGTTTTGCGACAAGTGTAGGTAGATCCAGATCAGCCTGTGAGTCCACACAGACTGATCAGGATCTGCACTGTTACATCATGATAATAACAAGCAGTATATATCGTTATCAGACTTAAGGAGTGTGCTATTTTATCATGAGCTACATTAGTCACAAATCCCAATTTCAATTTCGCTGAAATACAACTAATTATTACACGTGTATATCGTACGTTTTGGATACTAATTTTCTGGTAGCTGGAAAAAAACGTTTTCCACACCATCATAACATTGAAATAGACATGGCATGGACTAAATACTCGGGCTTCCCCATATGGTCATGACACCAATACTATTTAAATAATTATAATTTAAATTCTATTTCACTGCATACTTTTGTTTCAAAACTCTTAATCATCAAATAGCATAACTATGGTGTGATTATCGCTGAAACGAAATTGGACAATACCGATAAATGCCCAGCCTCGACGAGAAGAGGGGTGGGTATTGAATTTGTAACCAGGTACCATTCACGATTTCCTCAAAACGTTAGTGTAAGACACAATTATCCACTAAAACTAGTCTTAGCTGTGGAATGCTTATCCTTTATATCTAAAGTATAACATTCCACAACTAAGAGTGTATAACGTTAATCAGTTTATAGAATTTATAATAATTATATAAGATTGAATATGGACACTCTCAGTCGCTCCGGATTATGTTTGACATTGATCCCATTGAGTTTGTATATATGAGCCGCGCCGTGCGAAAACCGGGCTTAATGACAATATTTTCAGTTTTACTTTTCCACGTATTCTGAATTGTACATCTTTCAAAAGCCATATGCCGCCAAAATTATCAATGTATCCCAATTATGTTTCATTTTAGAAGTAGTTTTATGACTTATATGACGTTTTAGATCAATGACGTCGAAATTACGACGTTTTTATCAACGGAGTATACAATGGGTGTTGATCCGGACAAGTCCTATAGATTTGTCATCTTTTATCGCATGTCAACCAAATTTGGATATCTCGTAGCCTGGCCAAGTGTCTCCCATTAGGCCAAGACAAAGTATGAACATAATGTTTATGGCTCGTGTTGCAGTTGCTAATGTAACGTCATGTTTTGGATTGCGGCCCAAGTAACGTAATTTCGTATGAATAATTTTCAAATAAGGCAGAGTAAGGCGTTTCCCTGTTGTTTGCTGCTGTCTGAAATAATTTTGGGGAATAATAGCGACATCATTTAACATTTCGTATGTGACGACATATTTTAAAGTAGGCAGTAGGCCGCTTATAACATTAACTTTGTGACAAAACACGATACCGGGCAGATTTGGTAGCGTGATACCTTATAATTGTCGCCGTGTGTCTTTCTTGAGGATCACATTACCATCGCCTGATATACATTATTATGCAGTCAAGTGATAAACTGATGATTTGATACTACATAAGCACTTTCGACTACAAAAGCAAATTTATGACCATCACATTTCCAATTAATATGTTGAATCATTTATTTTAAATTCAATACAAACCCCGGATATTTATGTCATTATATAGCTGCGTGTCTACCTCCATTTATGATAAAATGAGTGGCATTAAATGGCATATCATTCACTAAGTACTGGATATAATTGTTCAAAAGTCTCAATTTACCAAGATAATAGATGGTAATATCGTTGGCATACACTAGGTTGTTAAGATCATTTAGGAATCAAAGGGTAGTGTACGCGAAAACTTCGCTGATATGTAGCCAGTTAAATTATGCGTTCACCATTTTGAATTCATAAGGACAACCGACGAAAAAGAGTAAAAATGTCAAAGAACGACAGTTATGCGACAATGTACAGCATTTCTAAGTCATTGATGCTGCGAGGAACTCGTGCAAGTATCCTTGCTATAATAGTTTGTCACGACACCATGGCCATAACGTCAAACATGTATTCACGTTCAATGACGTCACAAGTACGTGACGTCAAGTCATGACGTCATAATATGTATACCGAGGTACAAGGTATCGCCTCATATTAGTGAAAGTTTCAGTATGTTATCATTTTCCGTTTTCTGTTCACACTTAATGTTAACTGACACCAGTAAACGTAAATGGGAGGGCAAGCTGTGAACTTTTACGTCGACGCTAGGGTCATTAAGCCCGGTTTTCGTATGGCGCGGCCCATATGTAGATCTACTATATTGTATATATGTTACACACATAATGTATCAGGTAACTTGCCCTGTATTGACTGAATACGTACAGACTGATACCATAGTGTTGTATCAGGCATTGACACGATACAAACATCCAGGTTACAACGAAGTAGAAACTGACGTTCCATTGGTTGGAATTTCTACGCGTTTCCTAGCCTTGCCTGATAAACTTGATATCAAAACACACTAGCCTATGTACTAAAACGCACACTAACTATGTACATCAGGAAACCTATTGAATATTCAATACAACTTCAGTTTACGATACTATGCGATTTATAAGAAACTCGGCGTATCCTGGGGCCCGTTTCACTAAACTTCGTAAGACTAAAATATTCGTAAGTGCAAAATTATGATAGTCTGTAAATTTCACATTAACAATGTTTTCTTGTAAACAATTATTGGATTTACATTTATTGAGCATAGGCTGCACATGCAACCTATGCTCAATACATGTAAATCCATCAATTGAAATTTCCAGATGATCCTAAATTTGCACTTACAAACATTTTAGTTGTACGAAGTTTTGTGAAACGGGCCCCTGGTGTCTTGTGAACTCAGTTATAGTATAGTGGGCTCTCGTAATTTGTAAAACTGGTGGACTAGTGACACAAGTATATACTTATTTTATTCCTATAAAGAACAGTTTGTGCCTACTGAGTGGGCATGTACCTTTAAATCATCACTCGTGTAAGTTTATATTAATAATGTATTGATTTATTACATTAGAAACTCGGCCAAACCTCGTTTCTTATGCAATCAGTAAACCTACATCATATTCAATCATCAGTCATTGAAGATCCTCTATTGATTAAACTATTGACTGATTTCATCAGAAACTCGATATAGCCTCGTTTATTTTATGAAATCAGTAGAACTATCATCTTTATCGTTTTCTTATAAAATCAACCAACTGGGTCCGGTTGCTCAAAACCTCTGTTAACTTAACAGACTGTTAAATCCTTAACAATGTTAAGGATTTAACAGTATGTTAAGCTAACAGAAGCTTTCAGCAACCGGGCACAGGTTAATACATATCATATTAAATTATCACTCATGTAAAGATCCTCTATTTATCAATGTAATATATTAAAGGTATGTCCACTCATTAGGCACAAACTGTTCTTTATATCAGAGACATCATCTGAGACATTTTTTGGCAAAACAAACATTCATTTACCATTACCTCACGTATTGATTGGCATTATTATACATTTTATATCAGACGTAAGTTTCCACACTGATATCAGGGGCGATAACCGTGTTTCCTTAAAATGTTAACGGACATTATTATTTAGTATCTGTATTTATTTTTTGATGTGCAATGATCATACTTTATAATCTGTCAAAGATATTATTTTTTCAAGTGACGCATTTAATTAGTATAAATAATTAAAAAATATCATGCCTCATTTGCATATGAAAATAGCCTGATACCACCGCGAGTTACTAACAGTAAAATAAATATTACTAAATGATTATATCGGTATAGCGGTCACTCATAATTGTTGGAACTGGTGGAATAGTCACACAATTATAAACTTATTTAATTCCTATAAAGAACAGTTTATCCCGTAAACACAGTGCGTATGTGCCGAGAAACACGGTGCCATGAAACATTTTTGATATCCTGTCAATACGACCTAATCACTGCGTATGAATATGTGCGGTGGCTGGGGTTATTCTTTTGCATTTTAAAGCCATTTGTAGGTGTGGACGGGATAAGTAGAATAGTAGGTTAGTGCCGTGAATGGGAAAACATATCTGGCGCGGCACGGAAACGGGATGTGCTCGGCAGAGCCTCGCCCATCCCGTTTCCTAAGCCTTGCCATATATTTTTTCCCATTCACGGCACTAACCTGCTGTTCTCTAGTTATGCCTACTGAGTGGGAATGTACCTTTATCTGTATGGAACGCCAAATCTACATAAACTCAAATATATATTGCTAGCAACACATATTTGGAGCTAGCAATAAATATTTGGAGAGCTCTCGAAATCAATTAATGATATCTCGAAATCAATTAATGATATCTCGAAATCATTTGGAGAGCTCTCGAAATCATTTGGAGCGAGCAATATAACATTTGATTTGGAGAGCTCTCTAAATCATTTGGAGCTATCTCTAAATCATTTGGAGAGCTCTCGAAATCATTTGGAGAGCTCTCGAAATCATTTGGAGAGCTCTCGAAATCAATTAATGATATCTCGAAATCATTTTAGAGAGCTCTCGAAATCATTTGGAGAGCTCTCGAAATCAATTAATGATATCTGAAATCATTTAGAGTGCTCTCGAAATCATTTGTAGCGAGCATTATATAACTTGATTTCGAGAGCTCTCCAAATCAAAGCTATATAATGCTCGCTACAAATGATTTCGAGAGCTTTCATCTCTAAATGATTTCGAGATATCATTAATTGATTTCGAGAGCTCTCCAAATGATTTCGAGAGCTCTCCAAATCATTTAGAGATAGCTCCAAATGATTTAGAGAGCTCTCAAGATCAAGTTATATAAGCTCGCTACAAATGATTTCGAGAGCTCTCTAAATGATTTCGAGATATCATTAATTGATTTCGAGAGCTCTCCAAATGATTTCGAGAGCTCTCCAAATGATTTAGAGATAGCTCCAAATGATTTCGAGAGCTCTCCAAATGATTTTAGAGATAGCTCCAAATGATTTAGAGAGCTCTCCAAATCAAAGTTATATAATGCTCGCTACAAATGATTTCGAGAGCTCTTTAAATGATTTCGAGATATCATTAATTGATTTCGAGAGCTCTCCAAATGATTTAGAGAGCTCTCCAAATCAAATGTTATATAATGCTCGCTCCAAATGATTTCGAGAGCTCTCCAAATGATTTCGAGATATCATTAATTGATTTCGAGAGCTCTCCAAATGATTTCGAGAGCTCTCCAAATATTTATTGCTAGCTCCAAATATTTGTTGTTAGCAATATATATTTGAGTTTATGTAGATTTGGCGTTCCCATATATCTGATTCCATAAGATTGGGATCGCTTCTTTTCGTATGAAATCATTAAGCCGCTTTAATAACTATCATATCTAGTATTGAAATTACACAAAGAGATGTATAACATTCATTCATAAGCTCACTATTTTTAAATAATGCTCACATATACTAAAAGTACTTACGTCAGCACATACGGTGTGTACTAAATTCTCACCACTGATTAAAACAACTGTGATTAAACATACAACTAACGATTACTATTTTCTTCCTAATAGGGTAGTATTGAATGGACTTATATTTATCAATCTGGCATATTAAGCACACACATCATATTGAATTATACACACATATGCACAAACACTATATACATTTACTAGTATTTATAAACAATACGAGAGACTGTACAAAGTAACAACTATTTTGACCGTTCATATCGACGAATTATTTTGAGGTAACGGATAAAGAAATTTCGTTTTCTATTGTCCAGTCACTGCCAGATAAATCAAAGTACTGAGTATACTGAAATTAGATTAGCTCCGCCACTGAATCTTAAGTAATGCTATACAATTTACAATTAGTTGTCACGAATCGACTTGAATTGTAAATTCTATGGCGCCCATTTTTGATTACATAAACTCTACTTTACCATTTCAGACTCTGACTCTTTAACATGACAATTACATCAGCTATCATATTCGCTCGGAAAAGAAAACGCTAGAATGACGTTCTGAACGTGTGCAATATTTGGTGTTTGTATCCTCGACTGCTGGCGGTAAATCTCGTGTACACCTCCCCAAAAGACAATAATTGTATCCCCCGGACGAGGGGGCGGGGGGTACATTGGATTTGACATAGAACATCGTCCGCGTCCGCCGCAGACACTTTTTGTCCGGAGCATAACTCGATTAGGCTTTGGAATATTTTCATGAAACTTCACACATACATATGACCCAAAGGTGTGTCGCGCGCAAGAATGACAACTCTTGCCTCGCTAATTTGTTTAGTTATCTCCCTTTGTTTTTTCGCACACTGAGTTCGTGTCAGGATCATAACACAAACACCCTTTGTAATATTTTCATGAAACTTCACGCATGCATAGACCACGACCCAACGGTGTGTCGCTAGCAAGAATTACAACTCTTGCGTCGCTATTTGTTTAGTTATCTCCCTGTGTGATTTCGTGTCCGGAGCATAGCTTCCACACCGTTTCGAATATTTTCATGAAACTTCCCAGATGAGTAGACCACGACCCAAATGTGTGTCGCGCGTAAGACTGATAACGCTTGTGTCGCTATTTCTTTTAGTTATCTCCCTTTATATTTTCGTGTACTGATTTCTTGTCTGGAGCATAACTCGAACACCCTTTTGAATATTTTCATGAAACTTCACACATGCATAGAAAGGTGTGTCACGCACAATAATGACAAATCTTGTCACACTAACTTTCGAGTTATCTCCCTTTGTTTTTTTGCACACTGATTTATTGTTCGAAGCATTACTCGAATACCCTGCGAAATATTTCACAAAACTTCACACATGCATAGGTGATGACTTAAATGTGTATCGCGCACAAGAATGACAACTCTTACCTCACTTCACACATTACCCAAATGTTTGTTGTGCGCAAGAATGACAACTGTTGCCGCACTATTTTTTTATTTATCTCCCTTTGTTTATTGTTCACACATTGATTTCTTGTCTTTAGCATAACTCTTTGGAATATGTTCATGAAACTTTTCACATGCATAAACAACGACCCACAATAATTATAACTCTTACTCGCTCATTTTTTAATTATCTCTTCATTTCGCAAATTTATTTCCTTTCAATGCAAAACTTGATTACTTTTTGCAATATTGTCATGATATTTCACACTTGCTAAAACCACGCCCCACATGTGTGTCACGTGCAAGAACGAAAACTCTCACCTTACACACATGTTAGTTATCTCCCTTTATTTTTAGTGGCTGTCTGTATACGGGGAGAGGCATACACATGCGCATGTTGACAAGCGTCCATTTCTAGTTGTATAATATCACCAGGAAGTAGAGATAACGGCGATCATGTGCGTTATCAGCCGACCCGGTAGACCAAGATATCAGTTAGCTTTAAAATGACACAACAAATGGTACATATCCTTCTCCAGTGACGGATATTCGTGAATAGTTTATTACTCGGCGTACATGCTGTTACAGGTAAGTTAACTTGCATACCTTACGGAGTAATACTACAGGATCCCAGGTTTAGAGGGATCACACTGTAATCCCGGTATAGGTACGTTCGCATGCATGTCTTTGTGGTTTGTAATAAAGAAAATACATGTTGTGGTAATCGTCGGTTCGAGCCTCACCCGAGGCGTGTGTTGTGTCATTGCGCTTTATCCCCACTGTTCCAGTCCACCAAGATGTAAATGGGTACCGGCAAATTACCGGGAATCTCGATTGTATTTGATTGTATGTACATGTACTTGTGAATAAAGTGTGATCCTGCACAACGTTGCAACATAAATTAAGGGACAACACTAGGAAAAGGGCCGAAGTAACTGACAAAGTTTATATAAGCAAATTATTATATCCGGTCTCGAACACTGTATGAACTGCATGAGGGGTATAACAAAATCAAATACATTGTAACCTTTAAATGTGAAAATTAACATTTCATCTAAAACCATCTATATTTCTAACGGTAAAATTATCACGTTACATGTGTTGGGACGACGTTTCGGGCCTGCATACCACATACAACATGGCACGTCTTACAAACCGGACTCGTGTTGGACGCTGCGCAGTTATCTTGGCTGCCTTGGTGTGGTTGGGACTGGGAGTGACAAGATCCTCAGCTGTCCAGCAATGTGAGTCCAGAGAACAAATGCATACTATGTGGCAAAGGGACTGGAAAAATGAGGTTTATAGGATGTGTGAGTGTGCCTCCTAATGAAATAGCACACTCGCGTAACCTGACAACGATGTATATTGCTTGTTAGAATGAGAACATTTCCTATAAGCACTAAAGCGCCGATACCCTGGCAAATTGCACAATAGTTCACATAGTAATACCTGACTCAGCCGCAGCCGTTATTTTAGAATACTTTCACCACTATAGACCTGTACATTGGTATTGACAAACTGTGTAGATCCAGATGACCCGGCGCGTGACGAGCTATTTTTATATTTCAGAGAACAAAAATACCCCTTTCTTCATAAATGGACTAGTCTGAAAACCATTTTGTGACGATTGGACTGGTTGCAAAATTAACATATTCAAATCCATTCCATGGCAGTTACTCAGGGGTGAAATGGTTAATAATGTGTAAATTTCCGCGAAATATTTAAACTCTGAAACGGCTTCAGCTTTGAACACGACGTCATCGCTGTGGCTGTGACTGGAGAAATGGGACCAGTGACCAGTGTAGCTCCTGATCAAATAGCGCATTCGTGTAACCTGATAACGATCTGTATTGCTTGTTACAAGCATGGCGGGTGTTTTATAGATGGAAAGGCGAACAGTGCAGATCCTAATCAAACTGTACGGATGTACATGCTGATCTGGATCTACACTGGTCGCAAAACCCATAAGCCCCGTTACTTCAGTCACGGCCATATATGATATAATTCTCCGGGGTATCTGCGCTTGATCGAATTATACATACTCCAGTAGATGTTGAGGAAAACAAAGACAGACATATGCTCCAATAGCGTGCATTGACCGCCGGGTACACAAGGGGTGGTCAAAAACGTCAGATATGATGGGAATATCTTTATTAGTATTAAAGATAAATGTATCCAACCGATATATTTCAATTGTTTAAATGTTCATAATTATTGCCATTTTCTGGGGGAAACTATAAATTCCTTTCAGATATGTGTTATTGCAATTTGTAGACCAAATTCCATTGGGTTAAACCTTTCATACCAGATACGATAGGAATATCTTTATTAGTGTTAAATATAAATGCATCCAACCGATATATTTCAATAGTTTAATGTTCATAAGTATTGCCATTTTCTGGGGGAAACTTTAAATTCCTTTCAGGTATGTGTTGTTGAAATGTGTAGACCAATTGCATTGGGTTAACACTTTCATACATAAGTAACTGGCATGGATTTCGATATGTAAATTTTGCAACCAATCCAATCGTGAACAAAATATTTTCAGACAAGTCCATTTATGGAAAGGTGGTGCTTTTGGTCTCAAATATATGAAAATTACTTGCAAAAAGTGCATATCCTGATGAGACGGCTCGTCATGAGCCGGCTCACCTGGATATACACGTTTTGCCAATACCACTATACTGGCCTGTGGTGTTGAAGGGGTAAACCTAATAGTTGTAGAAGTTATGTCACAGTTACCGGAACGTATTGATTGTCCCTCGTAAATGTAACCTTTATTGCAGTGAATATGGCGTCAACTGGCACGGCGACTCAGTCGGCAACAATCAACTGGCCTGAAGACGGGTCTCATCCTTGGCTGGCAGATCTTGCCCTGAATGGGATAATACCATCACAGAACCCTTCATCTCCATCTGACGGGTGTAGTGGAGCTGAAGTAGCGACAGGACATCAGTGGGCGTGGTGGCGCCTGGATCTGGGGGCCACACATACCATCGCGCGGGTGGACGTGGTCGGCCAGCCCATTGATCCTCCAGGTAGAAACACAATGTCGTGTATTGTATGTATAATAAACCGACCTACTCCCTTCGAGGGATCTAGTATCCGCGTCACATCGCTGTGGTCGACAGAACGTACGACCGGGCGATCGCGCATGTTTGAGTTTGTGCATTGAGACAGTAAGTACAAATATCAAATACTAGAAGTTATACTTGTGACCATGTTTGCTTATCATGTAAATCATATTCTGGTATTACCACATATTTCACATATATGTGTAGGACAGGTTAATTATGTGTACAAAACCAATTTTGTCCAGACAAAATTGAGTTTTATGACACTAAAAATCACAAAATCCAATTATGTAAAATTCTGATATACAAAATTCATTTTTGTTATAAAGGATTCAATTTTGTAAGACAGAATTGAGTTTTGTGAACAAAATTCAGTTTTGTGGGACAGAATTCAGTTTTGTCCACACAAGTCAGTTTTGTCCACAAAAATTTTTTTAAATTAGTTTGCGTAACTGATAGTCTATGTCATCTCTACGTTGATTGGTTGAGATCGGTCTTAGTCCATTTTACTAGATGGTGGAGTACACTTGCAGATTTAAATATTTCAATGCGAAAATATAACCCAATATATCAATATTCAGAGGCGTAGCTAGCCAATTTGAATCTGCAGGCCCGGTTGACTACTTCGAGCACCGTTGGTGCGAGTATGCTAGGGGGTCAGAAAAAAAAATCGAAACTAGAAGGTAAATGATGCACTCTGGCACATTATTTTTTCCATTTTCTCGAAAATTCTGCAGACCCGGGCCTGCTGTGCCTTAATGCAGCTACGCGCCTGATATTATACTTCTTTATGAACAGTTATTTGGTTATATTATGATTACAAAATATATACCTGTAGTTATATCCAAGAATATTATTGTGACTAATCATGTATGCAGATGCCAGGGCGGCCAAATAACAACTAGTTTATATAAACATTTTAACAATAGCATCGTTTTATTTCAAGTAACCAACATTGGGATAGCGTTATTAAATGTATGTACATAGTCAATACATAATTACAATAAACGGTTGTCATGGCAACCAATTCACAAAATGTTATTTTCCATCCATGTTCCATCATGTTTGTTGCTGATATATTTTTATACATATTATTCAGGCCACATTTTTGTCATACTGTATCTGACCAATGGTAGTCCTTCTTACATGCGTGTGCCATATTTGGGCAACAGAATCGAAACGTATGCAAATACGTATACGAAACGTATGCAGAATTGAATTTTGTGACACAGAATTGAATTTTGTGACACAAAATTGAATTTTGTGACACAGAATTGAGTTTTGTGGCACACAGAATTGAGTTTTGCGGCACAAAAGTGAATTTTGTTGATAAAATCAGTATATATTTAATTTTGTTTTGTTTTTGTCAAGTTTATAGGTACAAAAATGAAATTTGTTGACAAAATTGAGCCATGTCCCACTTGGCGCCCCGTATGTGTAGGCAATAAAGATTATATAATCCTATTTTAACACTGCACTATATTTTGATAAGCCATTCGGCCATCTTGGTGACCATATTTTTTTCCAATATATTTTAAAAATGAGAATTATAATGCATAATAAAACTATTAATACGCATATAAATAATAGTTTTGTGAATTAAAAGTAAAGTGAGTACACATAATGGTCGCAATAGTGGACGCCATTTTGAATGTGTAGGTGTTCGCCGTGAATACAAACCAGCAGATCATGTTTGAACAACCTAAACAATATACATGTACATGTAAGGTATCAATAGTTTGTGCGTGAATCGATTGTATATTATACAGAATCGATTATAAAGGTCGAACAACAAAGATTCAAATCGAAAGGATACGAAGGTGAAGAATGTAGTGTCTGGTGAGGTGGTGAGACACGATCACCCGGTTAGCCCAGTTGGTAAGAGCGCCGTGCCAGTATTACGGGGGTCGTAGGTTCAAACCCCACATCAGGCGACACTTTTTCTCCGTAGAAATACTTCCCTAATCACACAACATGTCTATAAATACGTTGTATTTATATGAAATTGGAGAAATGCAACACACGCAATAGCGCCATAACACGACTCGGTTACGTTCATACTTGGCATGACAATACACTGCTCCAGTCCACCCGCTCACAAGGGATTTCGTCAGAGAAGGCCACAGTCGTCCCATGCTCTCTGTATTCGTCAGGTATGGATCCTTCGGACTATATTGTGGGTCCACAACTGAAATATACCTTACCAGGAAAGAGGTACAAATTTGGACGTGTCATGGGAACATCTGATTAATGTACACATTGGTTTGACCGACTCAACATGTATGTTCCAGCGAACAGAGCTTAATTTATAAACATGGACTCCCACATCCCAGTTTGTAATATAAGGCGACACATTTTCCGTCCATTATTTGGGCAACTCATTGACATTACTATACTTTTCATATCAAACTCGAGTTGACAATTTGATATCAGGGGAGATAATCGTGTTTCCTAAGCACGGAAACACCTATTTATTCTCTCTATATTGTATGTGCAATCATCATACTGTATAATATGCCGATGCAAATGTGTATGCAGGTGACGTATTAAGTTGATATAAATATTTAAAAATGTCCTTCCTCATTTGAACATCAAAAATACCGCGCTTCTCTATCGTTAAATTAAATGATTATATCTGTATAGCGGGACTCGTAATAAAAACTGGCGGAATAGTTACACAATTGTGCAATTATTTAACTGAAATTCATATAAATAAATGTTTGTGTCAAACAGATGGGACCCCAACTTTAAAGGATATTGAATTCTAAAGTAATACAAACATACATCTGCTAAAGATATACGAGATTTATGCAGAAGGAATTATCAGTGAAAATGCCTGCTTACTGGCCGATTAAAGTCAGTTTACATGGTTTTAAAATGTCAATCTGGGTGACTTTTTATTGTTTACATAAAAGTGTGGGTAGATACAAGCTAGTTTTTTTCATTTTGTTTTCACAGTATTACCTCGGCTTAACAAAAATCCAATGTCACACTATCTGGAAAGCAATATTTATGATACTAGTAATGGTCTGCGGAACTCGTGTGTCTGGTATATGACAGTTTAATATCGTCTCAAAGCCATTGACTTTATTAGATTGTATTCTATTGTCACCAGTAACTTCTCTTAGAACTATTCCCGGCATCATCGGCGTTAGCATTGGCGAGAATTGTGGGATTGATGTTACGTTGCTTACATTTGTTCCAAGGGAAGTAACTCGAGATGTCATGTTCGCTAAATAAAGTATATAAAATAATGGTCAATTACAAACTTGCGGAACTAAATGTTCCATGTAAACAAATGTTTATCTTTCATAATTGCTACAAGCAATCGTGGTTGTAATTGTGATCCGGTTTGGGACTGCTAATAATAGACTAGCCGTGGAAACGGGACGGTGTACTGCGACGCCGGTACTCTCGGTGACAAGTTCTACTTTCACCCCTAAGTAACTGGAATGGATTCTGATCTGTTAATTTTGCAACCCAATCCAATCATCACAAAATTATTTTCAGACCAGTCTATTTATGAATATGGGGTGTTTTTGTTCTCAAAATTTATGAAAATTACTTGCAAAAAGTGCGGATCCTGATGAGACGGTTCGTCACGAGCCGGCTAATCTGGATCTACACCTTTTGTCAATACCACTATACAGCCTGTGGTGTTGAAAGGGTTAAGAGGGTGTGTGTACTCACCCGTCGCACCCCGTCTGCGTACGGGCCTAGTACATATATTGTATATAAAACAAACATCATTAGCGTAATAATAGTTCAAGCAAGATGGTAAGTGTACATGTGGCCCTCATCTGATATACGTCGTTAATGCCAAATATACCTCGTTTGTCACGTCCTCAGACTTTTAGTGAATACACGTTACAGTGTCTTTTCCACGTTTTGCTGCCGATGAACTGTTGGCCATTAACCCTTTCACCCCTAAGTAACTGAGATAGATTTTAACATGTTAATTTTGCAGACTAGTTCATTTATGAAAAAGGTGTGTTAAATTCCCGTAAAAAATGTTTTCGCAATAAAATCAATATTTGATGGAATTTCATCAAATAATTGTTTTAGGGGAAGTGACTTTTTATTTAAATATGTTTTAGATTTATTGTATTTAATGGCAAATATTGTGTCGGCAGCAAACCGTGAAACAGACAGTAATGTATTCTCATTTGGATTGTATTTCAGTTCAACTTCGCGGATTCCGCCTATATGTGTTGGACAGCGCAACGATACCGATACATCCAAGCGGACTAGTATACACAAACGTTGTAACACGCGATGATTACAACAATAAAGCCGGACGTTTCAATATTACGATTACTCCAGAAAGGGTTGGCCGTTACGTGTTCATAGATCTTCCAGAAATGTACAGCACTCTAGCTCCTCCTCTGGTTCTGTGCGAAGTTCAGGTACACACAGGTACGTACAGGTGATGATTGCTAATCGGGTTTGTATAGGCCAGTCGGTAAATAAATTGTGGAACTTGCAGCATCATGAGTAACCTAGATTAGAACAATTCCCGGGGCATTATTGACTTTATAATTGGCGGAATATGTCGGGTGACGTCATCCCTACCAACTCCGCATATTATTGTGCCGATCACAAGGGAAGTTACTCCCAGTTATCCAAGTTCGGCAGCCTATTTATAAGACTGGTCTATAGTTACGCACTTTTTGACCTACTCAGGATGTAGAGAATGTTCTGCTTTTTGTCAAATTTGCCCTGTGATCAATAATATGGTGTCTAGTCAGCGACATGCGAAAGGTACGAATGTGTCCGCACGAACCAATATATCCGCAGGAAACGAGTATGTCCGCAGTGATTGTGGGGGTCGTCTCAAGGTGTTCTGTGAATTTGTAATATACATGCAGCTATATGGTTTATGGATACTGACGATGTTTAAACAATGTAATACCATGTGCTCTGTTACTACAAGATCGATTAAAACGTATGCTCAGAATAGTAGCTGCAAACATAGATAATTGTTTAGTATTGGTATACATTTGTATATACATTGTTTTACCGAATGAGCTGGCAGCATAGGCACTGACCAGACTGCGCGAATCTTGGGCCATGTTATCAGCTTTTTGTATCACATAATAAATGATATACATGTATTCGCAAATATATCTAAATCACGAACCAACACGGAACAACTTGTTCATTTACGCAGTTTGAGAGTGGCATATAATAGTCCGTATTGAATGGAGACAAACCTTTGTAATGCCCTTAATCCGACATATTGATTCAAATTCAAATCTAGCTGATCAATCGATGCTCCATTTAATAATAAACAATAGACAGAACTGTATCATGTATAAAACATATGAAATTAGCAAGATGCTATTTGCGCAATATATGTGACCTAAGTTACAAGTGTTTTACAATATATTGTTTGCTGGAACATTGACTTCAATGAGCCCTCAACACAAATAGCAAGCATGGTCGGTTCTGTGCTGGTAGCACATGCCATTGCTGGTAGCACATGCTGGGATAGTTCATTGGCAACAGATTTTGCGGTGGTCAATTCCCTAATTACGTGGTTTATGGCGTGTATAATCACCATTTCGTACTCGCGACGGATTAATGAAATGGTGATCGATAAACATTACAGCTATCGCATCAGTACATGGGAATTAAGGGAACCACCGATAAGAACCAGCAGCGTTAATCCATCATCACCTTCTCACATACCCATTCTAACTATGTTTTACATCATAATTTGGTAATTATATTTTGCACATTGTCAGTCGTAATAGCAGATGCGATCGATTTCTTTACAATATCATGGTCGCTTCTATGCTGGTAGCATGAGTGTTGCACATGCTATGATAAGGAGCTCACGGTCAAGCCGATCGTCCATAATTAAGTGATTTATGGCACGTGATTAACACCACGGCGGCATGACTAACACCGATTGGGATGGATGGATGGATAGAGTTGATGTAAACGATGTTTAAACAATGTAATACCATATGATCTGTTGCTACAAGGTTGATTAAAACGTATCCTCAGAATAGTAGCTGCAAACATAGAAAATTGTTATATATACATTAGTAGAACAAATAAGATGGCATTGTGGGCCCTGATCAGACTGTGCGAATCTTGGGCTACGCTATCAGCTTTATTTATCATATAACAAATTATATATTCGCCAATATATCTCAATCACGAACAAATACGGAACAGCTTGAACATTTACGCAGTCTGAGAGTGGCATCTAATGGTCAGTATTGAGTTAGTTAGTTATCTCATATTTAAGGGTGGGAATTGGTTCACAGAACCTTCCATACATGGACCAGATTTGTTTTGAAGCCAATGGCCGTTGGTCCGTTTTATTCCCCGAATATATTATCAGTTGCAATGCAGTCGAAATATGTGCTTGAAATTAAGTAGGTTGTGAGACTGTTACTTTAACCTACCTAGTTCAGTCTCCTTTCGCACCGTGCAAGTGTTTGGTTTATGGCGCGTATAATCACCATTGCGTACTCGATGGATTAAGGAAATGGTGATCGATAAACTTTACAATTATCACGTGAGTACATGGGAATTAAGGGAACCACACTTAAGAATCAGCAGCGTTGATCAGTCATCAGCTTCTCACACAGCCATTGTCTCTTGTCGTTTGCATCATAATTTGTAAATTAGAGTTTGCACATTATAAGTCAGTCGTAATAGCAGATGCGATCGATTTCTTTATAATATCATGTTCTATTCTATGCTGGTAGCATGAGTGTTGCACATTCTGTGATAAGGAGCTCGCGGTCAAGTCGACCGTACATAATTAAGTGATTTATGACACGTGCTTAACATCACGGCGGAGTGACTGATAGCAATGGATGGTATGAGATGGGATGGGATGGGATGGGACGGATTTGTTGCAACCAGAGCAACCCTATATTTATTATGATACTATAGTCACATCACACGTACGTGTAATAGTTAGTTAGCTATCGTATATTTAAGGGTGGGAATTGGTTCAAGAACCATCCATACCAGGGCATACAATGTGCCCTGAAAAATGTTCAAGCCAATGGACGTTGGCCCGTTGTATTTTCCGAATTTAATATCTGTTGCAATGCAGTCGAAATAAAACCTATAAATTAAGGAGGTTATGAGACGGTTAATTTAACCTAGCTAGTTCATTCTCCTTTGGTACTGTGCCAGTATGTCAGACTGTGTATGAGTGCTCGTGATATATGGAGACTCAGATGTAACAGTGTTTTCCTATAATATGATGATGCTATTTCAGGGTTGTTGAGGCAAAGTAGATCAAACAGGGAAGGATATATATGGGTTTGGGTTATGCAAGATATGATATGATACGTTTTGGGGCCCAGCTACAGTCGTTTCGCGGCTAGTCGTATACAAAATGCTATTATTCGAATTCAGTTGCGGATACATGTACGTAGCGTGTATCTGTTGTTATTTGGTTAGATGGCAATTCGTTACATTCATTCTGAAGACGAGTTGAACGAGAGGATATCCTAATCTAGTCCTAATCAGACTGTGCGGATGCACAGGCTGATCTGGATCTACACTGGTCGCAAAAACCATAAGCCCCGTTACTCCAGTCACAGCCACATATGATATAATTCCCCGGGGTATCTGCGCTTGATCGAATTATAATCACTCCAGCAGATGATCAGGAAAACAAAAACATAAATATGCTCCAATAGCGTACATTGACCACCGGGTACACAAGGGGTGGTAAAAAACGTCAGATACGATAGGAATATCTTTATTAGTGTTAAATATAAATGCATCCAACCGATATATTTCAATAGTTTAATGTTCATAAGTATTGCCATTTTCTGGGGGAAACTTTAAATTCCTTTCAGGTATGTGTTGTTGAAATGTGTAGACCAATTTCATTGCGTTAACCCTTTCATACATAAGTAACTGGCATGGATTTCGATATGTTAATTGTGCAACCAATCCAATCTTCACCAAATTATTTTCAGACAAGTCTATTTATGAAAAGGTGGTGTTTTTTGTCTCAAAAATATGAAAATTACTTGCAAAAAGTGCAGATCCTGATGAGACGGCTCGTCACGAGCCGGCTCATCTGGATATACACGTTCTGCCAATACCACTATACAGGTATGTGGTGTTGAAAGGGTTAACCTAATAGTTTAAGAAGTTATGTCACATTTACCGGAACGTATTTATTGTCCCTCGTAAATGTAACCTTTATTGCAGTGAATCTGGCGTCAACTGGCACGGCGACTCAGTCGGCAACACTGAACTGGCCTAACAGCGGTTCTTATCCTTGGGTGGCGGATCTTGCTCTGGACAGGGAAATACCATCACAGAGCCCTGTATCTCCATCTGACGGGTGCAGTGGAGCTATGGTTGCGACAGGACATCCCTGGGCGTGGTGGCGCCTGGATCTGGGGGCCACATATAGCATCGCGCGGGTGGAGGTGGTCGGCGGACCTATTGACCCTCCAGGTAGAAACACAATGTCGTGTAATGTATGTATAATAAACCGAGCTACTCCCTTCGAGGGATATATTATCCGCTTCACATCGCTGTGGTCGACAGAGCTTACGACCGGGCGATCGCGCATTTTTGAGTTTGTGCATTGAGACAGTAAGTAATATCAAATACTAGTAGTTATACTTGTGTCCATGTTTGCTTATCATGTAAATCATATTCTCGTATTACCACATATTTCACATATTTGTGGACGCAGTAACGATTATATAATCCTATTTTAACACTGAATTATATTTTGATAAGCCATTCGGCCATTTTGGCGACCATATTGCTTTCCAATATATTTTAAAAATGAGAAATATAATGCATACTAAAACTATTAAAAAGCATATAAAATGATAATTTTGTGAATTAAAGGTAAAGTGAGTACACATAGTGGTCACAATAGTGGACGCAAATTTGAATGTGTAGGTGTTCGCCGTGAATACAAACCAGCAGATCATTTTTGAACAACCTAAACAATATACATGTATGGTATCAATAGTTTGTGCGTGAATCGATTGTATATTATACAGAATCGATTATAAAGGTCGAACAACAAAGATTCAAGTCTGCAATTACTTGTACATGTATATTATTTGTAATAAGGACTAATCATTTCATCAGGTATACTAATGTAATGTCCGGTGTGGTGGTAAGACACGATCGCCAGGTTAGCTCAGTTGGTAAGAGCGCCGTGCTAGTGTTACGGGGGTCGTGGCTTCAAACCTCACATCGGGCGACACCTTTTTCCCCTTAGAAATACTTCATTGGTGTCAGAAGTAAATAGGATTGTGCCTGGGTGTACTTTGGGTTGCAGGCTATACTCTTACTGAAGCTGTGAGGTTGATGCATGGCTCCCAAAGGATAAGAAGGGGAGGAGTGTAGTGTCCAGTGTGGTGGTGAGACACGATCACACGGTTAGCTCAGTTGGTAAGAGCGCCGTGCTAGTGTGACGGGGGTCGTGGGTTCAAACCCACATCGGGCGACACTTTCCCCCCTTAGACATACTTAACTAATCATACAACATGTTTATACATACGTTGTATATGTATATGAAATTGGAGAAATGCAACACACGCAATAGCGCCATAACACAACTCGGTTAAGTTCATACTTTGCATGACAATACACTGCTCCAGTCCACCCGCTCACAAGGGATTTCGTCAGAGAAGGCCACAGTCGTCCCATGCTCTCTGTATTCGTTATGTATGGATCCTTCGGACTATATTGTGGGTCCACAATTCAAATATACCTTACCAGAAAAGAGGTACAAATTTGGACGTGTCATGGGAACATCTGATTAATGTACACATTGGTTTGACCGACTCAACATGTATGTTCCAGCGAACAGAGCTTAATATTTACAGGTTGTAATACAAGCCGACATATTTTCCGTCCATTATTTGGGCAACTCATTGACATTACTATACTGTTCATATCAAACTTGAGTTGCCAATTTGATATCAGGGGAGATAATCGTGTTTCCTAAGCACGGAAACACCTATTTATTCTCTCTATATTGTATGTGCAATCATCATACTGTATAATATGTCGATACAAATGTGTATGCAGGTAACGTATTAAGTTGATATAAATATCTAAAAACGTCCTTCCTCATTTGAACATCAAAAATACCGCGCGTCTCTATCGGTAAATTAAATGATTATATCTGTATAGCGGGACTCGTAATAAAAACTGGCGGAATAGTTACACAATTGTGCAATTATTTAATTTAAATTCATATAAATAAATTTTTGTGTCAAACAGATGGGTACGGTGGCACAGAGGGGACAAATAAATATGTTTTACTTTCGCATGCGCAAACAATAGCTATCGCGTGCGCATGCAAAACCTATAAGTTTATCGTGCGCACGCGATAGGGTTTTGCGTGCGCACGCGATAGGGTTTTGCGTGCGCACGCACGCGATAGCTATTGCGTGCGCACGCGATAGCTTAGCAAATGAAACGACGTACTCGTCAGTTTAGCAGGTTGTCTCCCTTGTCAGAATTTAATCGCCATTTGTATTGCCTGTTCTGTTAAAGGCCCTGAACGGCTCAGTATTGCAATTGTCCGATGTTTTCAAACACAAAAACATGTTTGGCAACTGATTTAGTACACAACAGTAACACATACTACCTAATATATACATCTCAAATCTTGAGATTTACATCTTAATCGCAATGTGATGACAACAAAAACTTGTTTTGTGTACCACTCAGTGCAAAATGTCAATATTGACAATTTCATTTCCGTAACCCAACGGCTTCGGCTCGGAAGCGAGTCGATAAACTCCGGCTATCGGAATTCATCGGCCGCGAATCGGGGAGTTCATGAGTTGACCCGAGCGTCTATCGGAAAATCGATCGGGCTTTGAAACACGCACCTGCTGTTTGTTTATCAACAAATATTGATATTTTCATCGACTACAAACTCATTTTTGTACCAAAATGAATGCAAACAGTTTCAAAGTGTGTGTAAACAGAAACCTGTTGGATTTATGTGTGAGAAAACCCAATAAGAAGCCAAATTCGGCAACTTGAGCCGTATAGGGGCTTTAAGAAAGTGTGCACTTCTACAATTGCTAATATTAAACAATTATAAAAAATAGTTAGCAACTCTAATTTGGCCATGTTGACATACGGACATACCGGCTGATTATCACAAAATGTATTACATCTTCCTGCCTAGCTCAGTTGGTACGTATTCGGACAATAATCGAACCATCTCTCTTCCGGTGCCGCTTTTGTTGTTGTTTAGGTTCATTGGCGTACTGCCGTCCATTTAGAGACTACCGTGCTACATGTAGATTGTATATGAGCCAGTACATGGGAAACCATATCACTTGGTAATGCCACCCAGGGTAGCTCCAGACCAGCCTACACCTATTTTTTCATAAATTATTGTCTACTATGACTCCGAGAAACATATATTTAGAGTGCCTATGTTGTTTGCAAAAACTATCGCGTGCGCACGCAAAAGCTGCAAAACCTATTGCGTGCGCACGCGAAAGTAAAAACTATTTCCATGTCCCCTCTGTGCCACCGTAGATGGGACCCCAACTTCAAAGGATATTGAATTATAAAGTAATACTAGGCTATCACGAAGGTGTCTTGCCCAAGGACACGCCGAATCGGCCAGTATCGGGATTGGAACTCATGACCTTTCGATCCGTAGTCCGATGCTCTGCCACTGAGCTATTTGCGGCTGACCGCCTCGGTAAATGTAAATGCTTGGATTTAACGACGGCACTGGCTCGATGACCTTGCATGTCGTCTCCCAAGAAGGGGAGAAAGGAAGGAGGTGGATACAGAGGAAACCGGCCCCAAGGAGCCTAGCTCTTATTAGAATAGTCCCCTCTGGTTCTTTAACGTGCCCAGACTCCTTCAAATCTGATACACGGGACCGCCTTTTAAAATCCCCATCCGAAAGGACTAGTAGAGCAGGAAATACAAAGTATCTCAGAAATACTGACGCCCGGGAACTGAACCCTGAATCGAACCCGGGTCCGACGGTGTTACCCCTAGGCCACGGTCTGCTCCTTGACAGCCTCGGTCGACAGTATTACAGTAGTATCAGTGATACTAGTATCGTGTGTCTAGTATATGACCGTTTAATATCGTCTCAAAGCCATTTACTTTATTAGATTGTATTCTATTGTCACCAGTAACTTCTCTTAGAACTATTCCCGGCATCATCGGCGTTAGCATTGGCGAGAATTGTGGGATTGATGTCACGTTGCTTACACTTGTTCCAAGGGAAGTAACTCGAGATGTTCCATTTTCGCTAAATGAAGTATATAAAATAATGGTCAATTACAAACTTGCGGAACTAAATGTACCATGTTAACAACAAATGCTATCGCAGTTGTAATTTGTGATCCGGTTTGGGACTGCTAATCATAGATCAGTCGTGGAAACGGGACGGTGTACTGGGACGCCGGTACTCTCGGTGACAAGTTCTACTTTTACCCCTAAGTAACTGGAATGGATTTTGATATGTTCATTTTTCAAATCAATCCAATCATCACAAAATTATGTTCAGACCAGTCTATTTCTGAACATGGGGTGTTTTTGTTCTCAAAATTATGAAAATTAATTGCAAAAAGTGCGGATCCTGATGAGACGGTTCGTCACGAGCCGGCTAATCTGGATCTACACTTTTTGCCAATACCACTATACAGGGCTGTGGTGTTGAAAGGGTTAAGAGGGTTAAGAGGGGTAATTGTACATGTGGCCCTCATCTGATATACGTCGTTAATGCCAAGTATACCTCGTTTGTCACGTCCTGAGACTTTTAGTGAATACACGTTACAATGTCTTTTCCACGTTTTTCTGCCGACGAACTGTTGGCCATTAACCCTTTCACCCCTAAGTAACTGGGATAGATTTTGCCATGTTTATGTTGCAACCAATGCACTCGTCTCAGAATGATATTCAGACTAGTTAATTTATGAAAAGGGTGTGTTAAATTCCCATAAAAAAATGTTTTTCCAATAAAATCAATATTTGATGGAATTGGTTTAGGGAAGTGACTTTTCATTTAAATATGTTTTAGATTTATTGTATTTAATGGCCAACATTTCGACGGCAGCAAACCGTGAAACAGACAGTAGTGTATTCTCATTTGGATTGTATTTCAGTTCAACTTCGCGGATTCCGCCTATATGTGTTGGACAGCGCAACGATACCGATATATCCAAGCGGACTAGTATACACTAACGTTGTAACACGCCATAATTACAACAATAAAGCCGGACGTTTCAATATTACGATTACTCCAGAAAGGGTTGGCCGTTACGTGTTCATAGATCTTCCAGAAACGTACATCACTGAAGCTCCTCCTCTGGTTCTGTGCGAAGTTCAGGTATACACAGGTACGTACAGGTGATGATTGCTAATCGGGTTTGTATAGGCCAGTCGGTAAATAAATTGTGGAACTTGCAGCATCATGAGTAACCTAGATTAGAACAATTCCCGAGACATTATTGACTTTATAATTGGCGAAATATGTCGGGTGACGTCAAACCTACCAACTCCGCATAGTATTGTGCCGATCACAAGGGAAGTTACTCCCAGTTATCCAAGTTCGGCAGCCTATTTATAAGACTGGTCTATAGTTACGCACACATTGACCTACTCGGGGTGTAGAGAATGTTCTGCTTTTTGTCAAATTTGCCCTGTGATCAACAATATGGTGTCTAGTCAGCGACATGTGAAATGTGCGAAGGTATTCGGGAGGGTCTATGGTACGAATATTTCCGCAGGAAACGAGTATGTCCGCAGTGATTTTGGGGGTCGTATCGAGGTGTTCTGTGAATTTTTAATATACATGCAGCTAATATGGTTTATGGATTCTGAGTTCGTCTAAGCGATGCCTAAACAATTTAATACCATGTGCTCTGTTGCTACAATATCGATTAAAACGTATGCTCATAATAGTAGCTGCAAACATAGATAATTGTTTAGTATTGGTATGCATTGGTATATACATTATTATACCGAATGAGCTGGCAGCATAGGCACTGACCAGACTGCGCGAATCTTGGGCCATGCTATCATCTTTTTATATCACATAATAAATGATATACATGTATTCGCAAATATATCTAAATCACGAACCAACACGGAACAACTTGTTCATTTACGCAGTTTGAGAGTGGCATATAATAGTCCGTATTGAATGGAGACAAACCTTTGTAATGCCCTTAATCCGACATATTGATTCAAATTCAAATCTAGCTGATCAATCGATACTCCATTTAATAATAAACAATAGACAGAACTGTATCATGTATAAAACATATCAAATTAACAAGATGCTATTTGCGCAATATATGTGACCTAAGTTACAAGTGTTTTACAATATATTGTTTGCTGGAACATTGACTGCAATGAACCATCAACACAAATAGCAAGCATGGCCGGTTCTATGCTGGTAGCAAATGCCATTGTACAGTTTGTGGGGCTGTGATAGTTATTTGGAAACTGATTTTGCGGTGGTCAATTCCCTAATTACGTGGTTTATGGCGCGTATAATTACCATTGCGTATTCGCGACGGATTAAGGAAATGGTGATCGATAAACTGTACAGTTATCGCGTCAGTACATGGGAATTAAGCGAACTACCGTTAAGAACCAGCAGCGTTAATCCATCATCACCTTCTCACACCTTCCATGCATTTTTTCGCCGAATATATTATCAGTTGCAATGCAGTCGAAATGTGTGCTTTAAATTAAGTAGGTTGTGAGACGGTTACTTTAACCTAGCTAGTTCAGTCTCCTTTCGCACTGTGCAAGTATATCAAACCGTGTTAAGGGCTGAGTATGTTTATAACACTGACCAACATCATGTGACATGTTATACTACGTTCATTGTAGGAGACGGGTCTACAATAAAATATATATTGTGGTAAACAGACAGCCAGAATGGTCCCAGCTAGCCTACACTCGCGTGTACGTTTACCAGGGTCCACACTGATTGCCAGACTGAAACCCAATACAGATTTAGATTGTAAACGTGTATACTTATGACATTATCACCAAAATTATAAATTAGAGACTGCACAAACGAGATACCATCTGCACATGCTGACTTGGGTCTATCTATATTGCTTGTCTACCGGTCTATCTAAACTGTTTTTCTACCGGTCTAACAAACTCACGAGACAGTGACGATTCAGATAATCTGAATGGACCCATACCAGCTTACGCGCAAGTGTACGCTGGTATGGGTTCAGT
The DNA here is from genome assembly GCA_029237695.1 of Conchocele bisecta. Taxonomy (NCBI): domain Eukaryota; kingdom Metazoa; phylum Mollusca; class Bivalvia; order Lucinida; family Thyasiridae; genus Conchocele; species Conchocele bisecta. The sequence goes on from CM055274.1 coordinate 97,308,931, forward strand.
CTGCTTATCATATCAGTTGAACCTACACTGCACACAACTGAATACCGTATACTGTGGGAAGTTATTTAAATACTGTAAGGGACCTGCAGTCTGGTTTTTGTCAGGATGATTATCCAGATATAGGGTTTTGCAGCTCCGCACCAACAAGGATGTACCTATCAACTAAATATTGGCTGAGAATATAATATGAGAGCGAATGTCAATTCAACAAGTTTAATAAAGTCTTAACACATGTAACAACAATTAAAGTATTCTTTACAGCGTAATATTATGTACAGCGGTTATTTTGTCAGGATATCCGATGTGGTACTCTTGTCGATGCCTATAAATGAAAGCGGAGCAAGGCCGATCAGGTTCGCGCACGCGTCTCAAATACAACGGATCGCGATGGTATTTGGATGGTATATGTGGTGGGATCTAACCGTAGTGAACCAATACTTAATTTAACATGGGAAGTTACAATACTACACAATGTCTTATTCTCTTGTGAAAGCGATTTATGTATCAAACACGCCACTATAAATCTCTATTATAAGTGCATAGTCACTGCACTAAAACATAAGGAATTGGCGTTTAGCCACTAACCACTAATTCATAATATAGTAGTTTGGTGTATTCACGTTTGTGTATTAGCCACTGCGCTAATATAAAGAACGTTGCCAAAACATCAGGGGTTTAAGCACTCTAATGGGATTCAGTCCTGTTTTGTGTATTAGACACTCCACTGGCACTGAGCGCTCAGTGTTTATAAATTAACACGATGTGGATCAACCGTGTCTTTGGTAATAATTAATACAAGGTAATATTGTGTATCTGTATTTGACACTTACAATGAGTTTAATAGAAGCAGGTAAGTGCACAAGTATCAGTATTGGCTCAAATAAAGCTGGTTATTGGTTTCGTCGAGTATTGGTTTTCGAAAAATAGCGCCTATGCAACTATGTAGTAACTACGATTAGATGCTGAAACTGGCCGTACGCCGTTCTTTTATAGACATCTCAGAGTACCACGTGATGGCTATTAACCAATGAAAACACTGGAAATTTGGATCATTTCCTACGGTTTGCTCATAAAACAGTTAATAGTATTCTAACTAGGAACTCCGGTCGGCCGAACTTTCGCTCCTTTTACTCCGCTTCTGACAAAGTGTCAGAAGCAGAAAAGAGGAGGAAACCGGAGTTTCTCATAAAAGCGGGAAATATGGAAATATCCATTATACAGACTGCGGATTTCAGAAAATGACCGTCAACCAATCAGAAGTCTCGAAAGCTGACACACCTCCAGCGACTCGACGAAGAAAATCGGGTTTTGTATTTAAACTAGGAACTCCACTTATTTAACTTTGAACTCCTCTTTCTCCGTTCCAAAATCTGAGTCAAAATCTAAAAAGGGGAGTACGCCGTAGTTCGCTGTATTTAAGTAAAACCAAATATAAGATCACAAAATGTGATCGCGCACTTGCAAAACCAACAAAAAGTTCGCTTAGCAACGAAATACTTCGCTTCACAGAAATAGTAAGCTTTCGAGACTAATCGACTAATCTCCGTTATTCAGTCATTCGCTCCTTTTATAAGGTACAAGTAAGGACTGTAATTCAAAAGTGTCAGAGAGATGGAGTTTGTAACAACAGAGAAAATGGAATAAAACGAGCGAATGAAAGACGCGGATTGATTTGACATTCAACACTATGAATGCCTAAACACTACACTACATACACGTAGGAAATAATCCACGTTAAACAGGCAATGTTTAACGCGAAAAACAACTCTTAATCCTATTAAAACATTATTCTAGGGAGAAAAATCGGAAGTTAACCAATATTTGTGTATTATACTTGGTAGATCTCACAGCTTCCGATAATTTGTCGATACACCGGGCGCACCGGTTCAAAGGTCAAACTCGCGGAAGTGAAAGTTTAGAGAAATGTCTTGATCCAAAAATCAGTCAGTTTTAACCAAATATCAGCTAAATTATGACTTGTCATTACTCATGACACCTTCCAATGGGTGTTTGCATATAGACAGACTTCAGTTACGCTCGGATGTGCTAAATTCAGACCGAATACGGATTATGCGGTGCAGAATATGTCATTTCCACATTGTGGCAGAAATGAACACATGTCAAACAGAGAACAATAATGGGAATCTCAACCTCCAAGTAACCTCTGCAACTAATCAACATGTGTCGGTAAGCTTGGTTAAATAATCAACATGTTCTCATGTTATAGTACATTACAGTTTGCAGTGTTTAAAGATGGGTGGGGTAACAAGTGACAAAGGGCACATGGCCACAATCCCTGATCCTTACAATACAAAGGATTCACACGATACCAATTGACCAGTAATGCAGTGAACCTGTTGTATGATGTTTTCTGATCACACAACGGTTCATTCGTGTGTAATCTGAATTCAATTTAAGATACTTTGTGTACAGAAACGTCCCATTTTTGCAAATCTAATTATTCACTCTATGCCATGTTTGTATGTATGTTACTTGTTATGTTCTTCATGTTTCACCATGTAATCTCCATATGGAGGAAATAAAGAGTACATATATATATAAGGAAATTGTGATCGATAAACTTTACAGTTATCGCGTGAGTACATGGGAATTAAGGGAACCACAATTAAGAACCAGCAGCGTTGATCAGTCATCACCTTTTCACACAGCCATTATCTCTTGTCGTTTACATCATAATTTGTAAATTAGAGTTTGCACATTATAAGTCAGTCTTAACAGTTGTCATGGTCTCTTCTATGCTGGTAGCATGAGTGTTGCACATTCTGTGATAAGGAGCTCGCGGTCAAGTCGACCGTCCATAATTAAGTGATTTATGGCACGTGCTTAACATCACGGCGGAGTGACTGATAGCAATGGATGGGATGGGACATAAACAATTCTAGGGAATATTAACGGCGGGGCTAAAAGAGATTTTTTTAATAATTTCTGAACCGAATTTCAAAATCTAACCTTTATTTCCTGAGCTACATCATTTCCAAGGCTGAATCTATCTAGCCAGTTTAAGCGTAAATTTCCAAAATATATTTTTGTTTAAACTCTACTCGTCACTCTCCAGCTCCTTTTAGTTCCATGTTAAATTCCCATGGTTGATATAATTTGATCAAATAATAATGAGGGTGACAGAAAAAATACTTACATTTAAATATGTTTTAGATAAAATGTGTTCAATAACGAAAAGTTCGTCGGCAGCAAATCATGGAGAAGACAGTAGTTACTTTCAGTTACGAGTGACTTAAATTAGTACATATACCATTGTATGTGGTGACGAATTCAACGTTTATTTAGAATTCTGCACAAATCAACCAATATTTCCACTTTGCAGGAACAGTATAAGTTCTGCCATGACACCATCCTGATGAATGTGGCGGACGTTGTTGGCTACCAGAACTTATAAGTAGCTGTGACTGGAGAAATGGGGCTTATGGGTTTTGCGACCAGTGTAGATCCAGATCAGCCTGTGAATCCGCACAGTCTGATCAGGATCTGTACTGTTCACCATTCCATCGATTAAACACCCGTCATGCTTCTAACAAGGAATATACATTGTTATCAGACTACAGGAGTGTGCTGCTTGATCACGAGCTACATTGGTCGCAATTCCCATACGCCCCGTTTCTCCAGTCACAGCCACATAAAACGAACAGATACAGCGTGTCCATGTTTGGACTGGCAGTACGCCTATTGGCAAAATAAAACAGGTTGAAGAAAAGTAATGGATGGCTGTGCTTCATTATACGGACGAAACGAGAGCGTAAACAGCGTTGTGTTTCAACAAGTATTATGTATGTACATATTACTAGACCTTGTGATACCGCAGATAATTTCTCTGGTTGTAATTGGTCAGCTTGACAGCTATCATGAGCCCGTGCTGTCTGTCAAACCCGTGACTAAATCAAAATGGCAGCCGTTCGAGACAACGTAAATATTAAAAAAAAAATGTGGCACCTATGAAACCTAGCCACAGTGACTGGAAATGATCAAATAAAACAAAAGCCAGATTGTCAAAATCGATATAGAATTGTCCAAGCTATTAACGGACTTTTACTTTAATGCCGGACTAACACTAGGAGTACTAGGCGTTATTTTTAACGTCATGACGTCGCACCGTTTGGCGCAATATTTCGACGGCGTGTATTATAACTAGGTTTAGAAATAATATAAATAATTTGCGTCATGACAAATATATTATTCAAGGTGTATGATCACGTGGTACTAACAACAACAACAAGTACTGAAGCTTCCAGAATCCATCCGATTCAAAATACGTATTATTTTATATTGTCCGCATTACGTAACATATTTTGATGAAATATGGCACATCAAACGCGTCTTGTTAAGCTGCATTTGGTGGTCTCTGTATTTTCGCCCACACTTATGTATTTTTTGCGAAGAATCGATTTCCGTGTCTACCGACACGGAAATCGATCCTTCGCAAAAACGAACTCCCTGGACCACAAAATGCAGCTCATGAAGACGCGTTTGCTGCGCCATATTTCATCAAAATGCGTTGTATATTAAGGAAAATATCAAATAATACTTACTTTGGAGTGGGCGACGTTGTTGTTGTTGTAACCACGTCATCATGCACCTTGTGTATCATGTCAATGTGATATGTAAAATAAAAACTCATTTAGCCCTTCAATGTGTGTTTGCCATATGACAGGCGATTTATTTATAATATGTGATAGCATTTAGCAAGTAAACGTAAACGACGATTTGTTTCTGTCTGATGTAGCACCACTTATTAAATTTTGCTCAAATGTGTGAATACATGGCGGCCATATTGGATTTTGAAAACACTTGAATTTATTTCATATGCACATATATTGACTTGTATGTCCATAACCGTAAAAAATATCATATGGAATCAGTTAAATTATATAACATTATGTGTGAACTATATTTATGCTTCCAAAATATTACTATATGGTGGATTGGATTTCTCTAATTGCTCAAGGGTGACAACTCCACATCACCCAGGGAATTAGTAAGAGTATCCTAACAGACAATAGTCATAAAATAAATAAACTTTAACACTGAATTCGAGTCAGCCCACAATTCCTCTAGACTATAAATATCACGGCAGTCACACAATGGTAGTACCTGCGGCCCGTTTCACTAAACTTCGTACGAATAAAATGTTCGTAAGTGCACAATTATGATTGTCTTTAAATTTCACATTAACAATGTTTTCTTGTAAACAATTATTGGATTTACATTTATTGAGCATAGGCTGCTAAATTGGCACTTACCAAGATTTTAGTCGTACGAAGATTAGTGAAACGGGCCCCTGATGGTCACCAGAGGTGACTGAAAGAAATCGCATGTCAGTGTCGTTTCTATTATAAGTGTAAGGTCCGCAAAGTAGTAAAACACATGCATTTTTTAAACCCGTTAAAATGATAGAAACCAAGGGGCCCTTTCACTAAACTTCGTAGGACTACAATGTTCGTAAGTGAAAATTATGATAGTCTGTAAATTGCACATTAACAATGTGTTATTGCAAACAATTACTGTATTGACATCTATTGAGCATAGGCTGCAGCCTATGCTCAATAAATGTCAATTCATCAATTAAAATTTTCAGACGATCCTAAATTTGCACTTACGAACATTTTAGTCGTACGAAGTTTTTTGTGAAACGGGCCCCTGTATCTTACATTAACAAGTCACGTTGAATATGTGTAAATATACATTATTCAGTGTCACATACCGTTTACCGGGTGAATAAAAAGTAAAGTTTGCATGCGATCAGAGGCATAATATGTAGACCTACTGGGCTATACGAATGTCTGCACATGTATATTAGATATTATACATGTGCAGATATTCGAATAGCCTGTAGGTCTACCGCTTCCGTTAACGTATGCTGCCAGTGTGGTGATCCGTGTTCCACGGAAACATTTCTAAGTTTCAGATAGTTTTAAAACCCTCCAATGTTAGTACGGCGCCATGCAGGACAGGTTATTTATGTGTACAAAATTGAGTTTTGTAACACTAAAAATCACAAAATTCAATTCTGTGTCACAAAATTCAATTCTGTCAATTCTGTGTCACAAAATTCAATTCTGTGTCACAAAATTCAATTCTGTGTCACAAAATTCCATTCTGCATACGTTTCGTATACAAAATTCATTTTTGTTATAAAGGATTCAATTTTGTAAGACAGAATTGAGTTTTGTGAAGAAAATTCAGTTTTGTGGGACAGAATTCATTTTATTTGTCCACAAAAATTAGTTTGCGTAGGATAGTCTATGTCATCTCTACGTTGATTGGTTGAGATCGGTCTTAGTCCATTTTACTAGATGGTGGAGTACACTTGCAGGTTTAAATATTTCAATGCGAAAATATAACCCAATATATAAATATTATACTTCTTTATGGACAGTTATTTTGTTTATATTATCATTACAAATGAGTGGTCACACCATATAAGCATATATACTTTGAAGGAGAAATAAGAAAAATATTCAGAATTTTCCCTCAATTATGTAAACAGGGTCAAACATAAAGTAACCGGGACATAGCTAGGACCTGAGAGCATGCCCATATATAGAGAATACCAGGCTAGTGTATTTTGATATCAAGTTTATCAGGCAAGGCTAGGAAACGCGTAGGAATTCCGAGGCTTGCCGAGGAATTCCTACCGTTTCCGAGCGAGCCTGATAAACTTGATATTAAAATACACTAGCCTGGTATTCTATTTATCAGGTAACGTTTTATGCTCGAAAATGACATTAGATGACGTCGTATTCTAACAGTAGTAGATCTAACCTTGTGAAACAAATGATATTGGATCTGTGTCTTACTAGTTGTGAAGTTACGTGTTCGCAACTATGTGTCTACATGCATTATTTACAGTATACACCATCTTAGTATCCATAGTATCTACACAAATACTACAAATGGTTTCCTCAAATGGCCCAATACACACATTCTGTTTATAAACACAGACAGCAGTCAGAACACAGGTCACAGCGCGTGTATTATTGATTTAACTGGGGCAGATGTACCGTGCGATACACAATAAATGAGGTCAGCACTCGCGGGAGATCTACATGTACATGAATTATGTGTACAATTATAACGCAAATGAGTTTAAATACGAATGGGTTTGTCAACGTTTGACTGTTTGGAGATAGTTGAAGCAAAATGGCAGAATGAGAAATGAACCATCGGCAAAATGAGAAATGAATCATCGACATTGAATGTGTAGATCGGCGACCGTGACCCATTTCTCCAGTGCAGTTTCTGACCAATGGTAGTCCTTCTTACATGCGTGTGCAGAATTGACAGAATTGAATTTTGTGACACACACAGAATTGAATTTTGTGGCACAAAAGTGAATTTTGTGACACAGAATTGAATTCTGTGGCACAAAAGTGAATTTTGTGACACAGAATTGAATTTTTGTGACACAGAATGAATTCTGTGGCACAAAATTGAATTTTGTGACACAGAATTGAATTTTGTTACACAGAATTGAATTTTGTGGCAAAAAAGTGAATTTTGTGACACAGAATTGAGTTTAGTAGTATAGAGGGAGTCAAAATGATACCACCTAACGGTGGCATCATTTCTCCACCCTCTATACTACTCCACCACCCCCAAAAAATCAAAAAAATAGTTAACGATGAAATTGTCTCCCACCAACCACGAAATATTCAAAATTGGTGTGATCAAAAATACATCATGTTTTTTTCACGTCCAATTGACCAGATAAAACAATAGTCTTAAAAAGGATTTATTTTTGACACCAATTTATGAATTTATTCTAATAAGTTTCTGATTTAAATGCGTCCTCGCGCAATAGTCTATATTCCAACACCATATTTTCCTCCTCCGATATAGCTAATTGATTCCGTAAGATCAGCAATTAATTCTACCAGCTCTAGTCTACCACGTTCACCTGTAGCCACAGGGCAGCGTAGTTGCTTATGTCTACAAAGAGTTTGGGCACTAACGAATTTACAAGGGCATCTGGGGCATTGAAATTGCGGGGGGACACAAGGAAACTTTTTTCTACGTCTCGCTAGATGCCTTCGTAGATAGTCTTTACGCGTAAACGTCTTACAACAAGTCTCACACTCCATTATATATATATGTTTATGTTTATATTCAATTAGAAGTGAAAAAAACATAATGTTTTCAAGAACCAATTGAACAGATAAATTTCATAGGTTATACAAAAGTATATTACAGAAAATATGATAACGTCAGAAACTAGAGCAGAAAAATAGAAAGTTTGAGAAGAGAAGCCGAATCTCTAGGGATTACTTATAGTAAACGGTTGAGAGTTAGGGGGTTGACAAAGCTGATAAATGCCACAAAGAATGAGGCGTTTATGAAGCGGTTTACCCGCGCCTATAAAAGAGGGCATTTAATGATATATCCAAAGCGGAGGAAGTTGGTAAACAGAATTCAAAAAGAAAGTATTGCGGGGTTAAGGGCTAGTGTAATCAAACCTTCAAGCACAAATAATTTGTCCCAAATTAGACGCCAAAATAATAATAAGAAAAAAAATCTATCGTTAGCGCGATAGTGGAAAAAGGTGAAGAAATATTGGGGGCTCACGATGAAACATTGGAAAAGGTAGAAAATGGAAGACGGGTAGTTACATTATCCTTTCGTAAAAAACATTAACATTAACGAGTCTGAACGCATGTCCGATAAACTCGCTCCGTATCTAACAACCAATTTTTATTTGAGATATTCATATTCTTACAAGCTAGAACATATGGAGGAAATTAAAAATGGAAAACCTAAAACTATAATATTTCACAAAAATCTCGGTGGTAGCGAACCACTATCATCAATGAAAACCGTTAAATAAAAAATGGCTGTCAGATAAGGAGCAAACACGAATAATGTCCGATAAAATAGACAGACCAAATACAAAGTGGAAGTTTGTAAGATGGGTAGAGGTTTTCGTAAAGCTAATACAGGGTAGTAGGGGAATAGATTTGGGACTACAATCCAAAGAAGCGGCAGGAGGAGAACTTCCAGAATGGCTGAAGAATAAAAAAGGTATGTATTCTTTAGATAAGTATAATGACGACCTTTGTCTGTTCAGTGTCTAGCTATGCATATGACAGATAAAAGACCCGACAGATGTACAGAAAAGGCGAAAGAACTTAGTAAGCAATATTTTGGTAGTAATGTGGTTTCACCAATTCCTTTTTCAGATCTGAAAAAGGTTGAAGAGTTTTTTAAAATCGGTATAGAAGTATATCAACCCACCGAATGTAATGTATGGTGGTTGAAAAAGGTACCAGCACACTATAAGGCAATAGGTAATAAAACCAATGACAATAGGACTGTTTAATAATCACGCATTTCTGATAAAAAACCTTAAAAAACCTATCTAAAATTTTACGCCTGCGATAATTGCAAACAGAAATTCACGAAAGCGAGTAATATGAAGAGACACGGACCAAAATGTATGAAAGGTGAGACAAAAATAGTATGTGATGGTAATTATTTAGAGCGCCCGCGTTCGTCGTTCGAGAAAGCGTTTTACCCAAAAGGTTCTAACAGTTATGGGCGATCGATTGGATGTATTATGTGGAAAAGCGGGAGGGAATTCACATTCACCACGAACAGTGCGGACACGGAGGTGAAAGATGGATGGATTTTAGGAGCTCCGGTAGATGGATACTGTCCAGAAACCAATACCGTATATCAATATCACGGCTGTTACTGGCACGGGTGTGAGATTCATGCAAAGCATAAAAAAGAAGAACGCGCATCCACAATGAGAAGAGATAAAGTTATTAGAAAAAGCAAAGAATTCAACCTAGTAGTTATGTGGGAATGCGAATTACCAAAGAACGGTAAAGATATAAAGATCGGTTGTGACACTACTCTTTATCCATATCAGATAGTATACGATTTTGAGGCGTATCTCCAGCCAGAAGTTGAAACTACCGGTAATAGTTTAGAGTACGAAGCTGAGCACGTTCCGGCAAGCGTTAGTATAGGAGATAATTTTCAGGAACAGTAACTCATATTTGTGATAAAGATCCCGCAAAACTTATAGAAAAATTCGTAGAGATTTGAAAGTCAGGGAAAAGCTATAAGAGAAGAAGTGTGGTCAAGATATAAGTTTAATACGGAATATTTACGTAAAAACCAAATCGCCAAGATCGAACAGTGGATAGAGCAAGTACCGGTTATAGGTTTTAACAGCAGTAAGTACGATATAAACTTAATAAAGAAATACCTAGTAGGCGAACTGACATCAACAACAAAGAAAGTAATGGTCGGAAAACGTGCAAACTCAACAATATTTCTATTTACTCCAGAATTAGATTTCTTGATGTAATACTTTATCTAGGACCTGGTGTAAGTTATGATAGTTGGATAAAAGCCTACGACTGCAAAGGACAGAAATCTTTCTTTCCTTATGAGTGGTTCGATTCTCCAGACAAACTGGATTACCCAGGACTACCGGATATAGAGAATTGGTATTCCAAACTATCTGGGAAAATGTTAATAGATGAAACAGAATTAAGTAAATGTGTAGAATTTTAATTTTTCGAAGAAAATAATATGAAAACTTTCAGAGATTGGTTGAAATATTATAACGATTTAGATGTAGCACCGTTCCTAGAAGCGGTGGAAAAAATGTGTGAATTTTATAAACACAGAGTGTGGATATTTTCAAAGATGCGGTAACACTACCTGGAGTAGCTATACAATATTTATTGAGAGGAACCATTAAAGAACAAAAATCTTCAAAGACGATTATACCGGAGGATGCTCTATATGCACCAAAAGAAGAAACAAATACGAAATGATGAAGGACGCTCTAGTTGGTGGTCCATCAATAGTATTTACACGCTATGCAGAAGCCGGTGTTTCCAATATTAGATCAAATGAAAGTAACAAACCTTGCAAGGCTGTTTTGGGGTACGATGCAAACGCGTTATATTTATCTACGTTAAATAAAGAGATGCCGTGTGGGAGAGAAACTATACACCATATAGATACCCCACATAACCCTAAATTTATTAAAAAGTTTTGTAAAAGAGTTTTATCTGAGACTGGTTTGGGTTTGTGGAGGTGGATATAGAGTTCCACACAACTTAAAACATAAGTTTTCTGAAATGTCCCCAATATTTATAAACAGAGAAGTAGAGGTTGATGAAGTTCCCACACACATGTTAAAATATTTGGAAGATACTGGAAGAACTAGAGGAAATGGAAGTTAAAATTGGTGGGATCTATGACCGCCACTAAAGTATTGCTGTACGCGCCACTGTTGAAATGGTATTTAAAACACGGCCTAGAAATAACGGGAGTTCATCGTGTTATAGATTATATTAGTGGTAAACCCTTCGAATGGTTCGCAAAGAAGTTACAGCCGCAAGACGAACAGGCGATGTAGAACCAAATAAGAAACCAGTAGCGGATATAATGAAATTATTAGGCAATTCGTGTTGTGGAAAAATGATAGAGGCAACGGAGAGACATTTAAATACGACATATACACAAGACGAAAACTGTGTTGACAAAGCGTTAAGATCTGCATTCTTTGATGATTTGGAAGAGATAGGATATGCGTACGAAATATCTTCAAGAAAACCCAGGTGTGCGCTAAAGAGACCATTCCATTGTGGAATAGCGGTTTATCAACTAGCTAAATTGAGAATGTTGGATTTTACTACGAATTTCTAGATAAATACATAAAAAGAGAAGACTTTGAATTAATACAGATGGATACAGATAGTATGTATATAGGAGTTAGTGGAAAAACGATAGAGGAATTGATTAGACCTAACTACTAGACGAGTTTGAAAAAGAAAAAAATAAATGGTTGGCTTGGGATAAATGGAGCGAAAGAGAACCCGGACTTTTCAAAATGGAATTTAGCGGTATAGGGCGATAGCGTTATCTAGTAAGTGTTATTTCGTAGAAAAAATTAATTTCACTAAAGATAATTTGGAACAAATTAAAATTAATAAAAACTCTGCGAAAGGAATGTCCAAGAGAACTAACAATTTAAATTGGGATAGATATACGAGTACTAAGTGAAACTACAGAAGATGGAAAACACATTATAGATGTAGCGCAAAATAGAGGATTTAAAATGAAAGACGGTGTTATGAAAACGTACTGTCAAAAAAAAATTATTGGACTCTCGGCGTACTACGATAAAAGACGCGTGTTACCAGACGGAATACATACCGAACATCTCTAAAGAATCTTACGATCCGGGGTAGCTGGGTGTCAGAAGGCACCATAAGAAGTTCTTCGCGAACAAAACCGCGAGATGGACCATCAGTCAAATAATAGAGCACGGCTCATCAGGTTTGGTAATAGAGCGATCCAGATGATATACATTCATTGACCACACGGGATCAGTCGCGCGGCGGCTGCCACCTTCGAGCTCTCCCGGTTGATAGAGGTACCGGACGTCAATATCTGATGGAAGTCGCTGCTCCTCTAAACCAACTGGTCGCCCGCGCGAGACGGCAGAGGGCTTGCTCGTCACCCTTTTAAACTTGATAGCATCTACAGGCTTCTTACCTATCAATCTGGTCACCTCTCCGTTCAGTGTGGAGACCACGGCGCAGTCTGGCCACCCACTCGGTCGATCGCGAATGAGGGTCTACAAGTTCTTTAGCGTATTGGTGTCCGAACAGTCTCTCAGCCAGGGTTCGATTGAAGCGTTCCACGATCCCCTGTCCCGGTGGATGTTGACGCGGCCGCGTCTGATAGAAACTTTATGCTTAGACAATAGATGAGAGACCGCGCCCATGAACTCGCGGCCGGGATCGACCTGGAGAAGATTCGGCCATTTGAGAGGACTCCTCTTATATATTCGGGAAAGAGCCTCGGCCACTTCCTTAGACTCTTTAGTGGCCAACGGCTCAGCCCCCTTGTAACGACTCGCTACGTCAACGATTGTCAGTGCGTACTTGTACGTTTTGCGACCGACGCGATCGTGAGGGAGAAACAGGAGATCCGCTTGGTGAACTTGGTTCGGCACCGGCACGTCGAATTTCGGGCGCGGAATATTGTGAGGCGCGGGTAAATAGATCTGCCAGATGGCCTGCTTCTTGAGCCATTCCTTGACAGCGTTTTCTGAAACCTTGGTCGCCGCCGCGCAGGTTTCTTGATGGCCCGCGAGTCCCTTCCAGTAGCCGCGTGGGACTATAGTATGTTTTATTTCGAACAGCTTGCGCGTTAGTTTGGTATCCCCAAAAAGGTTTGCGCGTGTTCAATCGTATGCGGAAGTTTTATTCTAATATATCGGACAATCTCCAAACATGCCCTCGCCTGTTTTCGTCCGGTAACTGCGTCGGTTAATAATAAACCTTTAGTTGGGAAGTACAATTGCGTTTGTCGCTGCTGCCCCAATCGCGTTTGGGTTGGAACAGGAGAGGGGAATCTAATTGCAATCTAATCTCCCAGGATTGGTGGAGGAATTCTAAACAATCCGCTTTTGCGAAAAATGGGTGGCCGGCTTTTTCGTCCTCTGAGACCAATCTCGGGCCAAGACGAATCATTCCTCTTTGCACCAGGTAAAACGATGTTTTTGGGCAAGTGTAGCCTACATCAATCATAGCGTTATAAAAGGTTCGTCAAACTAAAACTTCGTTTCTATATATATATTTTTATAAAAAAAATTAATAATTGTTTTCTTAATTAATTAAATTTAAAATCTCGAGTTGAATTATAATTAGGCGGCGAGACCCACCAACCCACCATTCCCTCGAGATGAACGCGATTCTCGCGGTCTTTTGGGGCTCTGGGACGGTACATAGAAATCTGTAAAGTTGGGGGCGTCGGGGATCCATTGGATCGAGAGTTTTGTTTTGGAGGATATGCCTGCGCGTTACTCGGGCGGTTGGCATTTTCTTCAACGTTTCTGAAAAGTTTTGCGGCGGCGTGGATTTTCGCGGCGAAGCTCTTTCATTTGACCCAGTCCAGATGGGCGGTTCGTTTTTTCGGACCATGCTTCCTTTGCGCTATTGAGTTGTTCTACAGCTAAATCATTGACGCTTACGCTCCATTCATCCAACGTTCGTGCTTTTCATTTTAGAGAATATAAAGTTGCTACCGCTGAACGCAATGCGTTTAAAACAGCGCACCACCTACTATTACTGCGATTGAAGCCATTTATTTCCATATATTTAACTGGTAGTAATTCCCAGCTTTGTAAACTAGTTAATCTCGGGTCAAACTGCGGGCCTCTACATCTAAGGTCGCGAGCCCATACGTCTTCTCACAGTAAAAGTCCAATTTGGGGCGAGCGGTTTCCTCCTAGGGCCATTTTGATAGTCGAGCATAACCCGATACTGAAACCCGATATCACCTCGGCGTGATAAAGCGCATTCAACTAACATTTTGTTTCCAATCTTGTTCTGCCATTGATTAAATAATTATTGCATATAAAAATGGGGTCGCGATCAATGTTTAAATGGGGGCGCATCCAAATTCAAACATTGTTGATGATTGGTGTTTCGTAACTTTCTTTCTGAACAACTGGCTGGTTGGTTTTTTGGGGTTTTTATTTCCAAAACGCAAACAGGGGCACCAACAACTGCCAGGTCCACCACCAACAAACCCAACCCAAATCCAATTCCTCGAATTTGGGTTCAATCGGGATTCGCCCAAAACTCCAACGGTAGTTTGGTATTGGGTGACAAATTTCTTTGAAATTTGTGAGTGTGCTTCCAATTTCGTGAATTGGGGGTGTTGTTGTACTCAACTCTGGTAATTCAGATGTTTTGGCTGTTCCTCCGCTCCCCAATCTCGATTGGAGTTTAGGCCTCTCGAAGCTCGGCGAGTATTTTATTATTTGTTTAAACTTTTCGGGGTTGGCAGCCGATGCCGCCCGCCCAGCTGCCTGTCTTTTGGGATTTTTTTATTTTATTGACGGTATGTCATTCCAAGTGGACGGTGTAACACTCTGGTTCGATTTGTGTTCTGGAGCAATTTCTGGTTCAACTCCGTCACTCTGTGGGTGGGTGGGTCCTTGTGTTTCATCATTTCAAAATTAATATTAGAGCTTATAGTTCGTGGGCATATATGGTCCAAAATTGACAGGTTTGTTACCCGTGGTCAACGCGGTTGTTAGGGTGGAGCTAAGTACATTCCAAAACTTGGTGAAAAATTAAATTTGAGCAGCATGGCGGTTCTAACGAGATGTGTCTATAAAAGGGGGTCAGTCTCTAGATTCGTGAATCAACCCTTCGGTGTTTTTGGTATAGGGAGTAAGTCTACTAACGGCGGTAGTGTACAAATGAATAGCGCCGATTCCAAGGAGTTTTTTGTCATCTCTGCTCCCAATTTGGATTCGTTGTCCGCGCCATACATTTTATTCGATTCTCCGCATCTGAACATCTTATCCACCTGAAAAAACTGAGGAGACGCCTACCGAGATAATGCTACGATTTGTCCTCCACAGCAATCCAGCGCAGCTAGCCGCTCTCGTCGCGACCGCATTTTTCATTTTCATTCGGAAGGTCGTTGCACTCAAACCCAGATTCCCGATTGCTTCGTCGGATTCAATTATTGGTTGGCAGTCGGAGTTGAGGTTTTTCTTCTATTAGCTGAATCGAGAAGTTCGTCGCAGTTCATTTTTGTTCTTAAAGTTTTTCAAAAATTAGTAAGTTTAACTATTCTAACAACTCTCATCACTTTTAACATATTTATTTTTAATTTTTTTCAAAAAAATAATGTGCTCCCCACCCGGATACTTATGATTCACCATTATGCTCGCAACAAAGCTCGCAGCGGGAAGCACCAAATTGTTAACCATTGTTCAGTATTTGATTCAGCATTTGTTCTGCATTATTCAGCATTTGTTCTGCAATTTTATTCAGCATTTATTCAAGCATTATTCAGCATTTGTTCAGCTAATTGCTAAGCATTGCAATTAGCTTATTACTTTGCAATTTTCCTTATTTTTCATTAATTTTTTCAAAAATCGGTTAGATTTAGTTGATAACCTTTATAATAGCAAGTTGGTTGTATCAGTCTTTAGCAGAAGGCTTGGGCGTGCTTTAAGTTTTCGAAATAGTATCTTGTCGAAACCTCCAGGGCGCTCCTCGCGCGTTGGGATTAAACGTCAATTCTCTCGAAGGGCAGTCAATCATTCTTTTTTTTTGTTGAATTGAGTCTCGGTCCTTGCTGTTGGAAATGAGGGCGACCAATTTTCGTTTGCTCGCGCAGATACCTTGGAGGAACGGGGCGTTGTATTTTTTGTGTGGACTTTATCCATACGCTTTGTTGCCTCGCATGGCGGCCTGAAAATGCGAGCTCGGAGAGCATGTCCTTTTTTTCTTTTTGGTCATCACGCCGCCTTATTGGCATGAGCAATCGGTCAATTCCACGTTTATAGGGTGGGCTCGCATGAAATATTTTGGTATAAAAACCACGCAACCAATCGTGAATGCCTATCACCGGGGTCAATAACGTATACCATCAGGGTCGGGTTCCCCATATCCGCGGGCACCGGCTGATAAGGGGAGGGTTTTACAATTTTTCGTTTTTGTGTCGCACAGTGGGGGACATTAGGATCCAATAATTGTGACGAAAGGCATCGCGGTAGGGATCCCTCCGAGTAAAGTTGAGGATGAAATATCCGTTTTTCCACAATTCCTGTCTGCCCAACATATTATGGCAGAGTTGAGCATCTCCAATCGTGGAATTGGTATTGATTGGCTAGTAAGTTTTCTTAATTTTTTGTTTTCAAAATTATGTATTAATAAATCGTTAGATGTTTTCTTTTTAATTTTTTCAAAACAAATTATGTATTAATAAATCTAGTTAGATTTAGTTAGATCCCCCATGGGCTTGATACGTATCGACCATCTTCTGAATGTTGAGTTGTGCGTCTGTAATTTAATATTTTTAAAATAAAAAAAAAGGTTAATTTTACCACGTTCAATGGCCCGGCTCCGTCCGCCTCTTTGGTTATCTGGATCGTCCACCACCCTCATAGCGGTTCTCAACTTGGACGTCGCTACCCAGTGTATTTGGTAGTCATCGTGCCTGGCTAGCATGTCTAGCCAATAACGCGTATTTGGTATTCAGGAAAACTCCGCGAGGGGAGACGGCCGAGAGATGCAGGGTCGTTTAGGCAAAACTTGCTGGCAACCTCCGGAGAGCGCTTAGAATCGGCAGCTAAACTTGCTTTTCTTACTTCATCCCACTGCTGGTGCGGCCGCGAAAGGACCCGCGCTTGTAGAGTTGATTGGGGACTCCCTCGATCGTCACCTCTACCTTTCGTGACTTTTGGGCGGTTATAGAATCTGTCGGTTTTTCTAGCACCGAACCGCGAACCGAGACATCCTCGAACCAACATCTGTATAGTGTTCATCGAGCGGGCGGGTTACGTTGACGTTAAATATTCCCACTATGTGTCGCTTTTGTTTTTCGGCATTCTTGCCGATGGCGAAGAACTCCGGTCGTAAAGTATGGCCAACGCGGCCCGGCGTACTGGGTTTATTGATCTAAATCGTGCTAGTTCGGGCATTCGTGTCCATTGTCGTGACTCCAGCGAAATACATTATTCGATCGCATACGTCGAATTAACATGTCGCTGGCTATGATAACTCGGCCGTAGTCGTTTTGGCTCGTTAGTTCGTATTCGAGGCGGTCAGGACCAAAAGAACTCTTGATAGTAGGGCATGTGACTCTCCAGCAACTCAAAGTCGTGGCGGGATGTAAGAAGCGGTTGACCGTAATGCGCCCGGCGACCGCGTTGTCACTAGCCGTTGTTATCTACCTTGTTAGCAGGCCCCGATTCTAAGTTTGGTTACGTTCGTTTTTTTTAATTTTGCTGGTGTCAAATACCTTGATTAGACAGCGTTTTTCAAGCTCGTGTGGAACGTCTTCCACAGGTCCTGATAGCAATGGTAGGACGTCCGCTGTCGTTCGATCGACATCAACCTCTTTACCAGGAAATTCTTTTATTCATGGTCTTCTTGGGACGATGGCGCGACCCAGGCTTCTGAACGTCGGTTCGGTCCGCGTCCGTTTTTTTCGACGTTAGCGAAATAGTGAAGCGAGGCGAACAGTACCGGCAAATACCGGCAAAATGGACGTCGTTAGCTCCGAGGTTGGGGAAGCGGACTAAGAGCTGCTGGTTCTGGTCGATCGTCGAATGGGTTGTTCGTAATAACGGACACTTCTGTTCTCACGGCCTTTTGCCCCGAGGGGCTCACGCAGTTCTGCGGTCTGGATTGAGTTTGGCGACCGTATTGACTCGAAGAACATAATTAATTTTTTCAAAAATTTTATTGTAAATATTAAAACCCAGTATGGGCTTTTTGTTTTTCTTTAATACATAATTAATTAATTTTAAGAAATTATAAATATGGGCTGATTACGATGTTGAAATGGATGAAATCGGCAAAGGACGATTACCTCGATTGGTGATCGATTAATTTCCGAGGATTCCCTCACGGGAAACCACCCATATTGAAACTCCAGTTCCAATCAACTCACAATTGGGATGGCGCTACTACTAGTTCCAAAGAGTCGGGAATTATTACTCGAGGGAAGGCTTGTTAAATAGACTACTACAATACAAGTTTGGCAGAAAGGGAGGTCTGGTCCCCTCTGTCAGGTTCGGGCGACTACTTCCAAGTTCAAAATTTGATTTATGGAACGGTAGATTTGCGACTTAAAAGCAGCATCTAATTCCCTCCCAATAGTCAACACGGGAGGACCGGTAAAACCCCTAGCGATTAGCACCATTGCCGGGAAACCCGGGCGGTGGCCGATTCGTAAGGGACGAACTAGGATTTCACGGAGATTGGAAGAAGGGGAGGGGTTAAAACAATTATCGGCCCGGCCCGGCTGATAGCGGCCCTAAAGTCTACCAGTCGAAACTATAGACGAAGACGGCCACCGCGATAGAAACGGTCTAGCTTCAGAGAGGTCCCCTCAATTATAGCCACCGTCGTTAATTAAATAACACGATGGAGACCAACGTTCAGCGTGCAATTCACAAATTGGGAAAAAATACTCCAACGATGGACCCACCGTTACCTCTTCGTGAACTCCGTGGGGATCTCGATTAAGGCTCTACAAACGGTCCGGGGCGAACTTGGTCCCTTAAACCTCTCCAAACTCTACGGCCGCTGGATGAACATATCGCTCTAGAAGAAAGAAAAACTGGTGGAAGCCGGTGATCGATAGAGAATCTACCGAGCGGATCAACCAAACTCC
Source organism: Conchocele bisecta (assembly GCA_029237695.1). Classification (NCBI taxonomy): domain Eukaryota; kingdom Metazoa; phylum Mollusca; class Bivalvia; order Lucinida; family Thyasiridae; genus Conchocele; species Conchocele bisecta. The sequence continues at coordinate 97,328,143 of CM055274.1, forward strand.
ATGCGGGTCTTTGGCGGGTATGAAAGAGAAGCTCGCTTGAGGCCGCCTCGGCTAAAACCGTGAGGCTCTCCGCACAACAAATTAAGTCGGATCCAGCGAATCAATCTCGAGGGTTCCTGCACGAGGAGACCGACACTCGGTGGGAGCGTCTTATTCGCACTCTGTTCAGGGAAGAGCTGGGCGTCACGATAGCAAGGACATCCTCGTTGCTATCGGCATGACTTATATCGAACCATAGTTCTAAACTTTCACTGGTTGGTGCGGCCCGCCACCACCCGCTCCGAGCACCAGCACCAGCACCCGCTCCATCCGGTGGAGCCAAAGGTGTGGATAAAAAACAACTTAAAAGCCCCTCGCCAGTCTTTCTAGCTAAATTAGCTGGGAATAGGGGCGGCTGCCGCACTCCACTGGACTGATCGGAATGTATCGTTTCTTACTTGCATTATCTATTTTATTATCAAAAAACGGCCGGATTGGCTAGCCAAAAAATTCACCTGGGCTTTAATTCGTGGCAATCGGCCGGTCTCCTATTATTCTCTGTCAGGAGGTTGTTTACCTAAACCAAAAAGCGTAATTAATAATCCGATCCGCCCGACGGGGATGGGACGAGTGACGAGACCAATTTCTCCTCCTCGGTGTTGTTGTGCATTTCCGAATTTCAACATTGTTGAATGATTGGTGTTTCTCCAAATCGCGATTGGTCTGTTGATGGAAAACTCGATGGTGCAATCCAAATTTACGCTTGGGGGTACTGGGTTCGATTTACGAATTTGGGGGAATGGTGTATCCATTTTGTTTTGTTTGTTTTTGAAATCCGGTTACCACTGTTGGGGTGTGCGCTTGATGATATCCGTGTTCAACGTTACCGCTTGTTGGGGCCGATTTTTTGATTGGCGGTGGCGATTACGATTTATGATTAATTGTAACCGTCAACGGGGTCGCCTTTTTTTTTTTCTCCTATCTCGTAGTATCATATTGGCTCGGCAGCCATTATAAATGAACCATATTCCAAATTACTAGTATACTTTGGGGTGCTGGCATTCTGCAAAATAAAGTCTTGATTAATTCTGGATCGCCTTCTCCAGGTCCACCCTAGCTGAGATGGCGTCCTCTAAACAAGTGCCAAAAAATTGTTTTTATGTGCATTCAAACGCTGTTTCCCATTGCCCAGTATAGAACCTGCGAGTTTGCTTCTGTGCGCCGTGAAATGGCCCAGGACGTAACGTGCGAAGAATGGAGTCGTTGACGCGAGTAAACCCGGCCCTGCGTGAACCCTAGACCCGTATCTAACACTAAATGGTACCCCACGCGTCTGAAACCCCCCCCCTCAGCCTGCCTGCTGTATGTAATCGACGATTGAGACCAGTTTCTGGAGGTAACATTTTTACAAGAAAACCGGCCGCAGTGTCCGACCTCCAGACACTTTCCGTCCCGGAAAAGTCCAATAGTCGCGGGGAGGGTCAAAATTCCTTACCGGCGTTCCACGTCTGACCGATGTGGTCACCGGAGTGATCGTGTCTAAAATCAGTCTGTGTCCAATTTCCCGGACTGGCCGTGAATGGCGAAACGTCCCCACGAGGCCGGTGTGGTAAGGGAAAATCTTTGCTTTTGTCTTTCCAGTCCGCAATCTTTTGAAAACGTAAAAATTCGTTTTACACAGTCTTTCAAAGGCCATTCGGTTTATATGTGTTGGAAACTGGGATCCCAGGTGTCGTCCATTGAGGTAGTGAAATATCCTAGTTCTTTGAGAAATCCTCCTAAATAGTATAATACACGTTGAAATAGTTGTAGACTCACTTCGGAGCATGAAACATTTCTTGGATGTCTGATGGTCTTTATTATGAAACTCCACACCCGGCTGTTGCGCTCCATACCAGCGAAATTTATTTGGTTCTGACCAAAAACTGCATCGGTGTTGCTTTCCTGCCGTTTACCACCTCCATCGTAGTAATCTTGGGCAAAACCTTTATTACTTGTTCAAAAGATTGTTAGGGAATGTTGGTGGCAAAAGGCCACTGTCCGGTCTAACCGTTACGGTTAGGGGGTGTACAATGGCGGTTAAATCAACGTTCTTTTTGGTGTGTATTTTACCTCCGACCGGCGTACTTTACATTAGAGTTAAATAGCTAAATGCTTTGGTTGTTCCAATTGAAAGAAGTATTATTATGTTTTGCTACTTTAACTAAATATTGTTCAAAAAGGGGGAGTTGTGAACTTCAAAAATTTAATAGTACTAAACTGCTGCGGGAAAAAACGCCGGGTAGGCCTTTAGATCAATCACCTTCACGGTCGGGTGGAAAAACCTTTCAAAACGTACGAGTTATATCAGGACCCTTAGCTCCTTTAGAATCTAGAGGACGCCGCGATTAGTCATGCAGAAGTTAGAGAGACGCATTGCGGGAATCAATGTGTCTCATTTACTTCCATGGCCTTTGGGGTTTCGGTAGATCTCCAAGCTATTTAATCGCGAACGAATATGCCTCGATAATGGTCACTCTCACAGTTCTCAAAAGCCACGGGGATTGCGACATTGGTCCGTTGATAAAAAAAAGTTAGAGATCTCCGGGGTTGGCCTCAATGTTAGGATTTAAAATTTGCACCCCCTTACGTCGGAGGATGAAGGGTTTAGTACCCAGTTGATGTTTGTTTCCCCTTCCCATGGGAGTGCACCGCGGCGATTGCCCCAGTAAACTTTCCGCCGTCACCGGAAAACTCTCAGGGGGTGCACCTGGATCGGGTGAAACCACATCGTACAAACACTGATAGACGGATCCCCCAGCACATTACCTGTAAAACTTTGTGCCCGCCAGCGATTGTTTTATATGGCGAGACTGTAACGTTAGACTTCCACACCCAGAGATTGAAAACGTTTTGGAATAGGGGACACATCCACGAGTTGTAAGATTTATATTCATTGATTGATAAAGGGCGAGAGTTGAAGAACGGATTACCCGATTTCGGAGTCGTTCCTAGAAATTTCAAATTATTATTTTAATTTTAAGAAAAATTAGAATTAAACGCATGTTCGTAAATATATATTTTCAATCAAAATTATGAGTTATATACGGAACCAGGTAGTTCTTCCGATTGGGTGACAAATTTCAAATTAATTTGGAACCTGCAGAAGGGGGTGATTCATCCCGACAGAGGGGGACTTTTTAACTTTTTAACCCTCCAAAAAACAAAAATAAAAAAAGGCCTTGATTAATAGAACTTTATATCGAGGGGCACGGACGAGCTTCACAAGAGGTTATACTATCACAACTTAGAGAATTATGCCCTGGCTGGTGAATACACAACGGTCGTGAAAGAAAACGCATACGGAACTAAAACGAACTAGGTAAAAAAATAAAAAATAACAAACATTTAATTTAGAAAAGAGGGGGGCCCCACCCGGGTTAGGGCGTTTTTTTGTTTTTGGGGATTGATAATGCCCGAGAAGACCGCCCAGACTGACATTACGGAGGATTTATGGGGTGTTGCGCTTAAGAAATGGTCTCTCTCAGCAAAGAAGCTACCACTTGCTGAAATTAGACGGGAATGAAAATAATCGACTTTTCGAAATGAGGGACCACGTCGGGTATTGAAAAGAAAAGGCACGAGAAGACCACCAGGCGGAACCTTACGAAGGCTTAATGAGGTGTTAGCGCTCAGAGGGAAGTCTTCTCATCAGAGAAGCGGCACTTTACTGAAACTAGATAAAAAAAATAAATAAAAAATTTCTTTCTAAAAGATGACCCCGGTCGGGTATTGATTAAGTCGAGAAGACCCAACAGTTCTAACCTTGCTGAGGCCATTGCGGAGGGCTTATGATTGCGTTTGCGCTAGGGAAGAACTCTCAACAGCAAAGAAGCGACACTTACCGAAAACTAGACGGCAAAATAGCCGAATTTATAAAATGAGACCAGGTTCTGGGGTTGGGGGGAGGGGGTCCGAGTAAGACCACAAAAGAGGGGCATTGCGGAGGTGTTATGGGGCGTTTACGCTCAGAGGACTCTCTCAACCAGAGAATGCGGGCACTTACTGAACCTATATGAAAAAAAATAACCGAATTTAAAAAAAGAGGACCCGGTTTGATCTTGATGGAGTCCGGAAACGGGTATTGATAAAAAAATCAAAAGGCCCACCCCCCCCTAGAAGACCACCAGGCGGATATTAATGGGATGGCTTATAGGTGTTGCTTTCTTAGAGGACTCTATCTAACAGGTGAAGCGGACACTTACTAAAACTAGGATGAAAAAATTAAAACCGGAATTTCAAAAATGAGGGACCGGTTCGGGGTATTGATAAAGCCTTAGAAGGCCACCAAGGGCGGACCTTTCGCAAAGGCTTAATGAGGTGTTGCGTCCCAGGGAGGACTCTATCTAACAGAGAAGCGACACTTAACTGAAACTATAATGAAAAGTTAATACCGATAAACTGAAACATGATTCGTATAGACCGCGAACCAAAAGCTCTTGAGGAGGCCTTTCTTATGAGATTCGTACTGAGGCATATAACGGCAAAACAATGCTTTCTTGCCGGGAATTAGTGAAAACCAATGAAAAACACCAAAAACGTGTCATAAACACAGTTTGGGCTGAGAATGCGGGGCCCATTGGTTGTGGGGGCACTATGGAATATTCGTTCGGTGCCTAAAGCGAGTAATAAATATATGGGGGATACACTATGGGGACAGCTGCAGGTGGAAGTTTCTCCAAAATGGGGCGGTTCTGCTCGGTTTAATGCTAATGGTAACCTGTTTGGGCGCGGTCGCCGATAAATATTGTAGTAGATGGGGAAGTAACGGGGGGGTTGGTGTCACTTAAAAATCTTCTGGAGGGGGGGGATAGTTCGACGGTGGCTTTCGTTTCCTCCGGTGCTGATCGAATTTAGACATTTCCCAAGGTAGTGTTTATTAAACATTTAGTTACGAAAATTCGGTGACTCAGGAGTTGTTCTTGCCACTATTGGTCTCATTAGTTAATTGAACATTATTGTGTAAACTACTTAATATATTGAAATAAATTTTAACTATGAATACGAATCACCGCTTGTCCAATTGTCAATACGATCCACCAAATAACTGTATCCAAACTCTCAATTACCACTCCACCAACACTGTATTCAACTTCCACCAAACCACTGTATTCAATTAACGAAAAAAAGTTCAGGATTTTAGGTTGAAATAATATTTCGTCGCTAGGCAGGATATTTTTAGTTAGAGAATGGGTGCTAAATAGAAAAAGAACCACTCTTTAATAAATTAAATATTGGCGCGCGGCAAACATAGCTGAAGCAAATCTAGTCGGTTCTGGGCAAGTGTTTCTGTGTTGTGGTGGGGCGGGGCCCCCCGACGCCATGCCATTGGGACTGTTGCAACGCTATACTTACAAATTGTAAATGATTCCACTTGCAGGGGCGGGTTTTGAGTGGAATTACCAGTTTTTCTTATGGAACACTTTTGTATGGTAATTAGGGCGGCGGGTGGAAAATAACTCAGAGAAAAAAAAGTAGGAAAACATGATTAGAAATTTATCCGTTCTCGCTAGGTTAAGAAAAATAGCATCGACGTTATGGTGGTCCAAAGCGTTGGCCGATAAGAAAATAATATCAAATTTAGGAGTTTGAATCCGTTGGTGGAAGAAATGGGGAGATTATGAAGAATTAAAAAATAATGATATAAGGATCAAGGCGCGCGCCACCATTGCCAAAAACTTGGAGTGTTACTGATTGGGATAAATTTTGGGTTGTGTAAACTTAGGAAATAAACGTCGGAGGAAATGTTACAGCAACCATTTATAAAATAATTAAAAAAACATTTAAAAAAAAGTAGTTTATAGAGGGAGTCAAAATGTTACCACCCTTCTATAACTACTAAAAATAAAGTAAAAAAAAAAAAAAAAAAAAAAAATAAAAAAAAAAAAAAAATTAAATAAAATAAAAAATAATTTAAAAAAAAAAAAATTTCTTCTTTTTAATTTTTTTTCCTCCTAATTTTTTCCAAAATTTATATTGGGGTGCAGGTAAAAAAATTCAAATTTTACAGTACTATACAAACATGTGTTTTTCACTGAGAATTTATCGGCTCTGTTTAACCTCGGCTATCAAATTTAACGCATGGGTGGCCATAACCCGTGTAATTGAAACATTGGCTCGTTAAACATAAACATTAAATTAATTACTATGTAATAATTAGGGAGTGTTCAGCTTTAAACTTAATTAAAAAAAAATTATAAAATTAATTTAATAAAATTAACAAAATAACGAACCATCACATGTTTATTCTTTCGCAATAGGTATTAATAAATTAATGTTATAAATATGCACACCATTTGTATGTTGTATTAGGAAACTGGATTTGGAGTTTTAATATATATGTTTGTTGAACCTTACAACTAATTGGTTCCATCTCGTGTGTGCTATGTTGTTGATTCGGTATGACGTCCGTCTTCGTCTGTTTAAATTGGTAGCTAGTCTTTATGCAATTATGTGTGTATTTGGCTGATGTAATTGTGTAGCTCCAAAAGGTCGCCGGCCCTAAAAGATTTTCTGCCTAAGGAGCTTTGCAAATTTCGGTAAACCCCCAAAAAATTCACTCATAGGCTCGTCTTACTTCGACTGGTTTCTCTTAATAGAGGAATTGGCAATGGGGTTCCAAGGCGAACCCAAGGAATGTGAGGACCCAAACCGATGCGTGGGCTTAAGAAAGGTCCCAAACATCCCCAGAAAAAAAAAAAAATAAAAAAAACAACAAAAAAAAGGAAAAAAAAAATGGCTGGGTGCCGGCTAGGAAATCTGCCCAGTCGCTGGGGTGTTGTGCTCGAGTGGTGGCTTTTGCTATTTTTTTTTTTTAATTTTTACAAATTATTAAATTTCTTTTATACGCCGTAGACCTAAATGTGTTTAATCTCTCTTAAAAATAAAATGGGACAACCCTAATTTACATGTTCATAAACAGTGTAATTGGAAACATTTTGTCGTCTGCTTGGTGTGCTTAATAAAATACATAAATTAGGTTTCTGTTCAATTAATTTTCAATTTTTCTTTAATAATTTTCCAATTTCTTCGTTAAAAAGCGATTATTGTAAGAAACGCATATCCGTAAACGAAATCTTTGATTTTAAACTGTTTTTAAATTAAAATAGTTTGATAATGTTTCGGTAGTGTTTTCTCCGGATTCCTATTTAGTGCGTTCAATTATATAAAATTTGAAGTTACTTTATACCGGCGATCATAATTGCCGGTTTAATTATTGTAAATGCCAACGTTTTTATCGCAGCGCTAAATAAATTTCGCTGATGTAGTTTTTTCATGTATTCGATTATCACATTGTATTTGTCATTTTTTACCGTGATTTTAATTACTGTAGAAAAACAACAGCGTAAAATCCTTCATCCAAACTGAATCATTTAAATAAACGTCCAATTCGTTGGTGTTTTTATTATCCATTTTGTTATAATTATTTTATTATCACCTATTTAATTTTAATATTTATATGTTCAATTTGACGTGAAAAAAACATGATTGTATTTATGACCAACCAATTTTGAATATTTTCGTGGTTGGTGGGAGACCAATTTCATCGTTAAAACTTTTTTTTATTTTTTGATTTTTTGGGGGTGGATGGGAGTAGTTTATAGAGGGTGGAGGAAAATGATGCCTCCGTTAGGTTGGTATTCATTTTGACTCCCTCTATACTACTAGTTTTGTGGCACAAAAGTGAATTTTAAGTGAATTTTGTGACACAGAATTGAATTTTGTGGCACAAAAATGAATTTTGTGGCACAAAATTGAGCCATGTCCCACTTGGCGCCCCGTACTATCAGTATCAGATATTTATGTGTGAAATGGCTTAAAGGTAATGCAATATTTCATTTCCAATGAAACCTCGCTAAAACGTGGGAAATGTATACAATATAGCCAAAAACGTAGTATATTTTATATCCTAAATCATTTGGTCAATCAATCGTATTTTGTGCGACTGGAAATTGGATTGAGAAACATCTAGTCGATTTAAAATACATGTATACGTTTTAATAGCTAAAAGTTTCATGTAAACATAACAAAGTACATACAGACATTACTGCTATATATATAACATACACGTTTTTCCGTAAATCACAGTTTATGTTCATATACAGATATGTCTGAGCATATATCGGAGTGTTTATTTACAGGGGAAAATACAACAAAATATACACACTACAAATGTATAAGTGTTCATACAGTGCACATGCATTCCACTTGAATATTATGCATACGTGTTCAAGTGAGCGCAAAACTACTTTTATCCCGTCAACACAGTGCGTATGTGCCGTGAAACACGGTGCCGTGAAACATTTTTGATATCCAGTCAATACAATTTTTGCATTTTACAGCCATTTGTAGGTGTTGATGGGATAAATAGAATAGTAGGTTAGTGCCGTGAATGAGAAAAAATATCTGGCGCGGCACGGAAACGGGATGTGCTCGGCAGAGCCTCGCCATCCCGTTTCCTGAGCCTTGCCAGATATTTTTTCCCATTCATGGCACTAACCTACTATTCTCTATTTCTCAGCAATAATATGATGGGTAAACTACACACACGTTCGTATGTAGTGGTTCATTAGACACATTTTGTTTATTCGTTCTACATAGTGTAGATACGAACATTAAAGGTACATGCCCAATCAGTGGACACAGAATATTCTTTACAGGAATTAGATAAGTATAATTGTGTCGCTATTTATTTTACACTGATAGTGACTCGGGGTGGTATCATGCTATTTTCATATGCAAATGACGCATACATTGTTTTAATTAGTTATACTAATTAAATGCGTCACCTGAAACAAACAATATTTTCGACAGACTATATTAAAAAATAAAGTACATACATAAATAAACACAGAGAATATATAGTAATGTACGTTAACATGTTAAGGAAACACGGTTATCGCCCCTGGGTGTGGAAATTTACGTCCGATATAAAGTGTACAATAATGCCAATCAATACGCGAGGTAATGGTGAATGAATGTTGATTTTGCCAGAAAATGTCTCGGATGATGTCTCTGATATAAAGAACAGTTTGTGCCTACTGAGTGGGCATGTACCTTTAAGAACCTTAATTTTCGTCCCTACACGACGTAGAAACGAAGGAACAACATGTGAATGTTTTTGATTTAACAAGGTACCAATAACAACGACCACAAAGCCTGGCAACAGTTGGTACATACAGTGAACCCTCTTTACAGCGGGAGGTCCTCAGGGTGTCCGGCGTAGAGAGGTTTCACTGTCAATCAGTAGCCTATTTCACTAACATTAAGTATACTTATCTAGCAAAGTATACTTTGAGGGAGAAATTTTCAATTTAAGGATAAATTTATTAATTTTTATTATACTGAATTTATTACATTATCACAGCCATTTTGGCTGTGATAATGTAATAAATTCAGTATAATAATTCTGCATAATTTTAATCATCAAATATATGCAGTCGTTAGTTCTATATGAAATAATGCATTTCAGGAAAAATAAATAATTACTCCCTCAAAGTATACTTTGCTAGAAAAGTATACTTTGCAATGTTGGTGAAATCGGCTACAGGCATTTGATCAGTCTGAGCCATAGTTGTGTGCTACGCGATCACGAACATACATTATCACCTGAGATAAATGACCAAGAAACTCATGAAAAATAACATCACATGTGTTTTCTTGGTGACCGGTTTAGAGAGGTCCCACTGTACAATCAAGTATGCGAGCTCTTATAAATGTCCTCATTCGCAATGACTTCATCATATGACGGCGGTGCGGGCATTGATCCACCGTCCGTGACCGGCGCACAGTCCTCGTACGCTGGTGGGGCGGTAGGCGTGATCGGATCATGCGTTCCTCTCGACGTGTCGTCATCCAGTGACGTCAGTGAACGCCCACCTTCGTCAGACGATACGGATACACGGTCGGACATCTACTCCAATCAAACTGAGACAAGTCCCTGGCAGTTGGTCGGTCTGTTGGATCCAGTGACGACATGCTGATGGTCAGAGATGGTCGCCTTGGAGAGTCCTGAAATATTGGTATTACATTGCGACATGACGTCATCATATATAGAATCACAGTTTACCACCAGTTGGAATTTAAATGCCGTAAAACACAGGAAGTGCATTTCGAAAAGCTCGAAAATAGGAGAACCCCCTGGTTGCGAACGGTAACTTGCAATTACTCCCGTACCGTCCGTAGCTAGCTACGGGCGATACGGGAGTAAATTGCAAGAGTTACCTTCGCAACTAGACACCCCCACCCCCGTTCCCCAAAATACTGGATCCACACCTGACGTCGTCATACTAATGCGAGATAAACAATAAGTTATTGCGATTTCACACAGTCAATATCAGGAGCGGATACTGGAGACCTTCCTGTGGATGCAACCGCCCCACCCCCACCCCCACCCCCCCCCCACCCCACTCCACCACCGTTCAGCCACGGAGTTTACATAGATCACAGTTTACCACCAGTTGGAGTCTGAATTTAAATGCCGTAAAACAAAGGAAAGTGCATTTCGAAGAGCTCAAAAATAGGACAAGCCCCTAGTTGCGAGCGGTAAATCTTGCAAATACTCCCCCCCCCCCCCACCCCCCGTTCCCCAAATACTGGATCCGCCCCTGGAACTATGCATCTATGGTGTACGAACAGGGTTAAAACTAAAATTGCAGGTACACTTGACCTGTATATTTTATAGGTGCACCTGTAATTTTAGTTTTGTCCCCATTCGTACACCATAGTCATCTCCCATTAGAAGTACGCGAGTATTCACTGCATTGCTTTCTGAATCATTTGTATCAAATGATCATTTTTTACTACAGTGAAACCTCTATAACTGGACACCCTGGGATGTCCCAGGGTGTCCGGTTTAGCGAGGTTCCGCTGTAATTAAGCAATCCATGAACAAATTGTGTCATTCTCAATTAGTATGAACAACCACAAGAATGAAATAAATGTCAGTGAAAACCCTTCTCAATTAAATACAATGGTGTCCCCAGTGTGTCCGTATTAGAGAGGTTAGTCTGTAAAGTCTTACCATGTGTGGTCTTCCATCTTGACATGGTTTTCCAAGCAGTGGAATATGGAACTCGCTGACCAACTGCGCTGCTTGCATGTCGCATGCAATTGTTTTAGTATAGCATATGCAGCAATTACACAAACGTAGTATAACAAGCCATTTCAAATTCTTCTCAAACCAGGCTTTAAAGTCGTCAACGATTTTCTTCTCGGGACAACTTGAGTCGTCTCCGCATGGATTAATTTCGTCAATGCATTTTAGACTTTCATCCAAACAGCGATCATTTGAACACTGAAAGTCGGAGTCACACATTCGCTGTAAGCAAGAAAGAGGAAGAAATAAACTTTGGCTTGTGATGTTAAATACTTTCTAAGCATGTATTGAAACCAAGAAGATTGATTGGTCGAGGCTGGGGGGTGCTTAACAAATGATCAAGTGAAATACCACCATACATGCGATAAAAACAATGTACTATTTTGTTCTGGTAGTCGTGTCCAACGATTCATAGATCGTGTGTAGTTTCGTGTGAATATATTATAGGAATGAATGGCCTTTTTGTGGAATTTATCGGGGTATAAACTTGGAAAAGTCGCGGGAATACTGGACGAAGGCCGGAAGGCCTCGTCCAGTATTCCCGCGACTTTTCCAAGTTTATATCCCCGATAAATTCCACAAAAAGGCCATTCATTCCTTATAATTCCAGCATTTGAAATAAATTCATGAAGAAAATGTGTTTATCTTCCGTTTTCTTAAAAATTATTTTAAAACTGCGCCTCACGGTTACGGAAAGTAGTTCGGCGTGGGAGTTTACTGGGATATAAATTTTGGATATATTAAATTATAAAGTTAGGGAATTGTGTAAATATGTTTGTGCTGGAATTATTAGACTTTGAGTCTTGTGAAAACACTATGTCCCCAACCATGATCTGCAATAGTGTGAATTTCGCCGTATAGCAATCAAAAGATCGTTTTAAAACAAGTTAATAGATAAGTGTAACATGAATGTCATAAAATATAACGCAATGAAAGGGCATTGAAAAGTTTAACATTATCATAACACGATGGTATATATGATGGTATATCGCGTCAATCGTATACACGAACAGGTTGGGTTACATGAACCTACTTCACAATAGCGCATGAATAATGACCGCCTTAGTTACATATGTGAGTAGTGTCCTTGTGTGGATCTGATATATCATACACCATTTCCACCATTGTCCTGTGCGTGCTATTATTATCCTCTCGCCGATATGCAGGAGGAGATATAGCGTTAGTCCAACTACGTACGTGCGTGCGTTAGTAACACATTTCATTTTTCAATAACTTGTGAACCGCTTCACCGATTTTGATAATATTTGGGCACAATGTGTGTCATGAGGGATGGTGCTTTGTTTTGCATACGACCCACGTCCGATCGCTCAAGGGCAATGTCACCGAGTACTTAATACGTTCACCTTGTTTGTAAGGCAAACATGTTCAAGTGTTTTTGGGATTTGTATTATCAAGGCCGCCAGTGAGGGGATTAGTTTAGATATAACGATGCCCGTGTTTATCACGTGCGAGGTAATCACTTGATATTGTTTCAGTTTGTGATTTCAACTCGGGTCCTCACACAACCGCCTGCGTTAAACTCGTCCAGGTGTAAAGGTTTCTGAACATCTATTGACCACAGCTCACAATCAAGCAGATTGATTGGCGGAGCCTGAGCTAATCACTCTGCCTTTATTTCAAGTACAATATTCAAGCACTTAGAAAGAAAACAATTGACAACTATTGTAAAGATTAGCGCAGGCGGTGGAGTATGTTTGCAGAGGTTTGTTTAAATAGTTCCGAGAAGAGGTGGAAGACTCGGACATACTGTCTGTTCCACGTTTTGCTGCGGCGAACTTTTGGCTATTAAACACATTAAATCTAAAAAATATTTAATAATTGTAGGTAATTTTTTATCAATAACAAAAAAGTCACGATTTTCCTATGTGAATTTAACATGGGGAGTCGATTTCCAAAACTTTTCGTTTTTTGATCCTCAAGGATCAAAAAACGAAAATTTTGGGAAATTGATTCGGAAACCTGGCGAGATATCTTGCAATTGATGTAACTAAGAAGACAAAAGTTAGATTTTGAAAATCGGTCCAGAAATAAAAAAAAAATTTTTTTTAGCCCCCATGTTAAATTCCCATAGGAAAATCGTTTTTTCGCAATAAAATCAATATTTGATGGAATTTCATCAAACAAATGTATTGGGAGGGTGACTTTTTTGTTATTGATGAAAATGTACTTACTGTTAAATATTTTTTATATTCAATGTGTTTAATAGCCAAAAGTTCGTCGGCAGCAAAACGTGGAACAGACAGTAGGACCCAATAAACGGCTCATTGAAAACGTTACCCACCTACCCATTTCCATACACTGTATAGTATGTACCCTTTTCCGTATAGTGTGTGGAAATGGGTGGGGGCCCATTATTGGGTCCTACATGTAGGTCCGAGTCTTCCATCTGTGTTTCCCAGAAGTTTGGCACCGTTGCTCATTCAATTGCCTTCTTCAGTTTGGATTCCCTGCGTACATAAGCAGTGACAGAGCTCAAGATAAACTTTGTGTCTAAAGAGTATTACACCCCCTGATTTAAAATCCAATGCAGATTTTATTTTTGAAAATGGGATATTGAATGTATCACATGTATTATCCAATATAACCTCGGGGAATAAATGAGTAAACAATATTGAAATTTCACTTATTTGAGCAGTTCAAATAAGTGAATTTTCAAAATTATTATACCATTTTTGCTCCTCAGTTTGAAAATATATAGATAATTGTATTTATTCTGTAACGTTTTTCTTTACGTTGTGTCAATATACTGACGTCATTCGGTAACTTAATGTGACCAAGGAAACATAGTTTTGTATTCGTTGTATTATTAACCCTTAAACGGCGGAACAAAAAATAAAATTGTCGTCTGCTGTTGTTTCATATTTTGTCTTCTTTCTCCATTAAAATAGTGTTTGACAGCACATTAGAATCATTTCCATTGGAAATGATTCTAAAGTGCTGACAAACCATGTTTTTGTTCAGAACTATGGAAAATATAAAATAATCGGCAGATGAACATAACATAATTCAGCATTGTATGGGTTAAGCACGTTAACATTATACGACACATGTCCAATAAAGGCAACCTTCGAACACACGACCAGAGAAATACATACACACTCAGTTAGCTGTGCCATCGATGTTTTAAAAGTGAAAAGTTTGTCTATAACCACAAAACAAATGGCAATGATTCTGAAGTGCTGTCAAAGCATGTGTTATTGAGAAAACAAGACCAATTATAAAACAGCAGCAGACGATACGTTTTGTTTCCCGCGTTCTAAGGGGAACAAAGAGTAGACACTGGTAGAAGACTCGGATCTGTGACACACAAAATGCCATTAAAAAATCCAATACCCCACCCACTGGTCTCATACCAGTATGAGACCAAGTGGGTGGGGTAATGCATTTTCTTTAATGATAGATTTTTTGTTTAATGGGCTCCATTACCCCCACCCACTTGGTCACACACAGTACTATGCTCTATATATAAAGAGCATAGTACTGTATGAGACCAATTGGGTGGAGTAATGGATTTTGTTTAATGGGCATTTATTTGTATGTCACAGGTCCGAGTCTTGCACCTGTGAGAGTTGATGACCTGTGAGAGTGAATTGACAATTGAAAATCCCCGGCCCTATGGAACGCCAAATGTCCATAAACTAAATAAAGTTTGCTAGGTCTAAATAATTAGAGCTAGCATTAAATATTTAGAGGTAGCTCCAAATAAATTGAAGAGCTCTCTAAATCATTTGAAGCTAGCTATACATAGTTAATGCTAGCTCTAATTATGTAGAGCTAGCTATACTTATTTGAGTTTATGGACATTTGGCATTCGAACGCCAAATCTACATAAGCATGCGAGCTCTAAATAGTTAATGCTAGCTCTAAATATTTAATGCTAGCTTTAATTATTTGGAGCTAGCAATAATGATTTATTTGAGTTTAGCAGGGACGCCAACTCTACATAAACTCAAATAAGTAATGCTAGCTCTAAATAGGTAATTTTAGCTCTTAATGATTTAGAGAGCTCTTCAAATGATATGGAGCTAGCTCTAAATGTTTAATGCTAGCTCTAATTATTTAGACCTAGCAATAATTATTTGAGTTTATGTAGATTTGGCGTTCCATACGACCCACTTACCTTCGTGGAAAGAGGCGAATTTCAAATTGAAGGTAGACTTTACACATAGCCGCCCATAGACGCTCTGTTTAAATGTCACAACTAAATGGCTATATCGTGTTGCCAAAAACTTAGCTCGTTTAACGTACTGTTCTTCCACAAATCGTATTGTGCACTCCTAGTACCGTCGTCGCCTCCGACGGACTAAACGGTAGAGAGCTTACTTCTTGGATGGTCACGTGTGTGTCGTGACATAATATACTTAGATGGAAATCGGTGAAGTAGAATAGAACTAAATCACCAGAGCCTGCAATTTTGTTTGGAGTAATAATTATTTGGCATATATATCCGTAATTGCCAGGCAGATGGGTTTTGAACGTTATTTCTCCCGCGTACTCATCTTGGCCGATGATCTGTCCGCAGTAGTTCTGCATTTCCCCTTGAAAAAAAAATATAAAAAAAAATACTATTACCAATTTGTCACATGTGGATGTGGCTGGAGAAATGGAGCTTATGTGTTATCCGAGCTTATGTGCATCCGCACAGTCTGATCAAGATCAGCACAGTTCGGCGTTCCACAAATGATACACCCGCCATGTATACATAGTAATCAGCTTACAGGAGTGTGCTATTTGCCAAACTTCTGGGAAACACAGACTCGGACACTCGGACCCCTAGGACCCAATAAATGGCGCACACCTATTTCCACACACTATACGGAAAAGGGTACATACTGTATAGTGTATGGAAATTGGTGGGTGGGGTAACGTTTTTACTTTTTCAAAGGAGCCATTTATTGGGTCCTAGGTCCGAGTCTGTGTTTCCCACTATAATTTAATGCAAACATACTCCACCGCGTGTGTTAATCTTTCTAATAGTTGTCAATTGTTTTCTTTCAAAATGCTTGAATATTATACTTGAAATAAAACAGATTGATTGGCGGAGCCTGAGCTGTGAGACAGTTCAGGCTCCGCCAATCAATCTGCTTCATTGTGAGCTGTGGTCAATATATGTTCAGAAACGTTTGTGTCAGGACCCGAGTTGAAATCACAAACTGAAACAATATCAAGTAATTCTCTCACACGTGATAAACTAGGGCATCGTTATATCTAAACTAATCCCCTCGCTGGCGGCCTTGATAATAAAAAACAACAAAACAATTTAACATGTTTGCTTTACAAACAAGGTGAACATAAGTACTCAGTGACCTTGCCATTGGGCGATCGGACGTGGGTCGTGTGCAAAACAAAGCATCATCCATAGACACACATTGTGGCCAACTATTATCAAAATCGGTGAAGCGGTTCACAAGTTATTGAAAAATGAAATGTGTTACTAACGCACGCACGTACGTACACGTATGTAGTTGGACTAACGCTATATCTACCTCTTGTATATCGCGAGAGGATAATAATAGCACGCACAGGACAATGGAAAAATGATGTATGATATATCAAATCCACACAAGGACAATCCTGACATATGTAACTAAGGCGGTCATTATTCATTCGCTATTGTGAAGTAGGTTCATGTAACCCAAACTGTTCGTGTATACGATTGACGCGAAGGGTTATACCATCGTGTTCTGATAATGTTAAATGTTGCAATGCCTTTTGATTGTGTTATATTTTATAACTTGTTTTAAAGCGATCTTTTGATTGATATACGGCGAAATTGCAGATCATGGTTGGGGATATAGTGTTGTCACAAGACTCAAAGTCTTATCCATTCAGACGAAACTACAAGCGATCTATGATTCGTTGAACACGACTACCAGAACAAAATACTACATTGTATATAGCATGTACGGTAGTATTTCACTTGATCATTTGATCGAAGCACCCCAGCCTCGACCAATCAAACAACTTGAGTTTGAAGCACCACCCAGCCTCGACCAATCACACTTCTTGGGTTTCAAGTACATGCTCAGAAAGTATTTAAAATCACAAGCCAAAGTTTCTTCCTCTTTCTTGCTTGCAGGCGAATGTGGTGACTCCGACTTTTCAGTGTTCAAATATGATCGCTGTTTGGATGAAAAGCCTAAAATGCAGTGACGAAATTAATCCATGCGGAGACGACTCAAGTTGTCCAGAGAAGAAAATCGTTGACGACTTTAAAGCCTGGTTTGAGCAGAATTTGAAATGGCTTGATACACTCGTTTGTGTAGTTGGTGCATATGCTATACTAAAACAATTGTATGCGATATGCAAGGAGCGACATGCAGCGAGTTCCATATTCGACTGCTTGGGAAAACCATGTCAATATGGAAGGCCACACAGGGTAAGACTTTACAGACTAACCTCTCTAATACGGACACATCGGGAACACCATTGTATATAAATGATAATTAATTTATTTCATTGCTGTGGTTGTTCATACTAATTGAGAATGACACAATTTGTTCATGGATTGCTTAATTACAACGGAACCTCGCTAAACCGGACACACTGGGGACATCCCAGGGTGTCCGGTTTATAGAGGTTCCACTGTTGTCAAAAATGATAATTTTATACAAATGATTCAGAAAGCAATGTACAGTGAATACCCGCGTAGTTCTAATTGGAGGTGACTATGGTGTACGAATGGGGTGAACACTAAAATTACAGGTGCACCTATAAAAGTGTAAAATATGCAGGTGGACCTATACATTTACAGGTCCACCTGTAAAATATACAGGTCAAGTGTACCTGTAATCTTAGTTTTAACCCCGTTCGTACACCATAGATGCATAGTTCCAGGGGCGGATCCAGTATTTGGGGAAGGGGGAATGGGGGTGGGGGGAGTAATTGCAAGAGTTACCGTTCGCAACTAGGGGGTTGTCCTATTTTTGAGCTCTTCGAAATGCACTTTCCTGTGTTTTACGGCATTTAAATTCAGACTCCAACTGGTGGTGAACTGTGATCTATGTAAACTCCGTGGCTGAACGGTGGGCGGGGGGGGGGGGGGTGTTGCAACCACGGAATTTCCTCCAAATCCGCCTACCATATTGACTGTGTAGAATCGCAATAACTTATTGTTTATCTCGCATTAGTATGACGACGTCATGTCACAATGGCATACCAATATTTCAGGACTCTCCAAGGCGACCATCTCTGACCATCAGCATGTCGTCACTGGATCCAACAGACCGACCAACTGCCAGGGACTTGTCTCAGTTCTCAGTTTCAATTGGAGATGTCCGACCACGTATCCGTATCGTCTGACGAAGGTGGGCGTTCACTGACGTCACTGGATGACGACACGTCGAGAGGAACGCATGATCTGACCACGCCTAGCGCCCCACCAGCGTACGAGGAATGTGCGCCTGTCAGGGACGGTGGATCAATGCCCGCACCGCCGTCATATGATGAAGTCATTGCGAATGAGGACATTTATAAGAGCTCGCATACTTGATTGTATAACTGAACCTCTCTAAACCGGGCACCACGAAAACACATGTGATGTTATTTTTCATGAGTGTCTTGATCATTTAAAACAGGTGATAATGTATGTTCGTGATCGCGTAGCACACAACTATGGCTCAGACTGATCAAATGCCTGAATTACAGTGAAACCTCTCTACGCCGGACACCCTGTGGACCTCCCGCTTTAGAGACGGTTCACTGTATGTACCAAATGTGTCCAGGCTTTGTGATCGTTGTTATTGGTACCTTGTTAGTTTAACAATCTTCACATGTTGTTCCTTCGTTTCTACGTCGTGTAGAGACGAACATTAAGGTTCTTAAAGGTACATGCCTGTTGTATTATGTACCATATATTATTACATCAGTCTGTGTTCCAATTAGCCAGCACTGTTACATGCTATACAGAGTTAGTTCCCCTGCTACTGTCATATAAATACAGCCCCATTTGGTATAGCAACCACTCTTAGTATAACACTCAACCTAAGCAGTCATAGATGTTACATGTATTAAACTAGTGTATAGTTAGAATACTATTTGCCATTCTATGAAGTCCTACATCACATACATCATAACATTACATGGTGTCAGAAGTAAAAGAAGTTAAAAGTTACCAAGCATTATTTATGCAAAAAATAATTAATCGACTTGGATTAAACTAAATAACGGGACAATACACAAGAGAACAACAATGGAATTATCTGGCGTTCCAACTCCGAAAATGGACTGGGATTCACCCAACCTGCCGGAAGCGTGGGAGAAGTTCGAGGACCACCTTCAGCTCAATAAAGTCGGATGAAGAAAAAGTTACTTATCTACTTTTATGGGTTGGCAATCGAGGCAGGGACATCCGGAAAACGTGGAACCTGGATGCGGATGACGCCAAGAAATTGAGTGTCATCTGTGACAATTACAAAGCTCATGTTCGTCCCAAGATGAACCCGTGTTTGGACGATACAAATGTTATAATGAAGTACAGGGATCCGACACCATGGAGAACTTTCTGACTCGCTTGAAACTCGCAGCGAGGGAATGCGAATTTACAGATTCAGACTACATGATCCGAGACAGGATTGTGTTTTCGACGAACTCGTCAAAAGTTCGTGAAAGACTCATCAACGTGGGTGCAGACCTAACATTGGACAAGGCAGTCCAAATCGCCCAGAGTTACCAATACTCTCAGGAGCAACTCCAGAGCATGAGCGATCCGGAAGTACATGCCGTACGCTACAAACAACAACCTCAGCAGAGGGAGGCCAGCCGATACCCATCGCATAACCCCAGTCATTACCCGTCTAACAACTCGAGAACGACGAGGAAACCGGAGTACCACCGTAACAGACCGACGACATCATCGTGCGGGAACAATCCGACGACATCATCGTGCGGGAATTGCGGATACAAACACTCTAAAGCGGAAACATGCAGAGCCAAGTGCAAACAGTGTGATTACTGTCACAAATGGAATCATTTTGCTTCTATGTGCCGTAAAAGGAAGCATGATAAATCTAGGAAATCCGTCAATGTTGTCAATTGTGCACCAAATAGTGATTCTGAAGATGGAATATCAGATTTCTTTGTTGATAGTGTTGATACGAAATCAGTAAGAAATGGTCAAGCATACGTGGATCTCGAGGTAGGCCCTAAATTATCTAATGTCACATTCAAGATTGACACAGGTTCACAAGTAAACATTTTGCCTGAACGCATATACCATAAATTAGACATCAAACATGTTTTACACCAGGTCCACTCGCTTACAATGGTGGCATACTTCAAAGCATCTGATTTTGTAATTTGCCATGCAGACGTGATATCAATGACATAACAATTGATTTCCATGTAATTCACACTGAGTCAACGCCGATATTGGGTCTCAATACATGTCTTGATCTTAACATTGTCAAACTGACATACTCTGTAGAGGCTACACATACGGATGACAAACCCCTTGACAAGAAAACTGTCTTGTCTGAGTACAACGACGTATTCAAAGGTATAGGCACGTTTTATGGCCAGTGCACCATTCAAATTGATCCTAGCGCCAAGCCTGTGGTCCATCAACCGAGGCGTGTCCCCGTCGCACTACGTGATCGACTCAAGCAAGAACTCGACCTTATGCAAGAACAATCCATTATTACCAAGGTCACAGAGCCTATCGACTGGATACATTCCATGGTTATAGTTGAAAAAACACAAACAGGCAAACTCCGCATATGCATTGATCCCCATGATCTAAACAAAGCAATTCTCAGACCGTATTATCCTATGCGAAGTCTCGAGGATATACTGCCTGAACTTGCCGGTTCACAGTATTATACAAAGCTTGACACACGGTCAGCTTACTGGACATGCAAGTTATCGAACGAAAGCTCGTTCCTCACAACATTTAATTCTCCTTACGGCCGGTACCGCTATTTACGGCTACCATACGGTTTGAAATAATCCCAAGATGTGTTCCAACGGAAATTAGATGAGTGCCTTGAGGGTCTAAACGGCGTTGTGTCCATAGTTGATGACGTCATTGTACATGCTCGTACACGTCATGAACATGACCAGAATTTGCATGAAGTTTTGCGTCGCATGTCTGAGAGTGGTATCAAATTGAATGAAGACAAATTAGATGTAGGAGTCAGTGAAGTCCAGTACTTTGGACATCTCCTGACCTCAGATGGTCTCAAACCTGATCCTGCAAAAGTGTCTGCTATTAGAGACATGGACCCGCCGTGCAACCGAGCGGAGTTGGAAACTGTCTTGGGGATGATAAATTATTTGTCCAAATTTGCCCCAAACTTGGCAGAAATCACCAGCCCTATGCGCAAGCTGCTTGTCAAGGACGTGATTTTCTCCTGGGACAAACCGCAAGACACAGCTTTCCGAAAGGTCAAAGACCTCATTACTCAGAGTCCAGTCTTATCTTACTATGACAGTAAGAAATGCCACTCATATTGCAGACAGATGCATCTCGCTCGGGACTAGGCTGTGTTCTTATACAAGAAGGCAAGCCAGTTGCATTTGCATCCAAATCACTCACCACCTGCAGAAACCAAATATGCCATGATTGAGCTAGAATTGCTAGGCATATTATTTGGCGCAAAACGGTTTCACCAGTATGTCTATGGTCATACTGTGCTTGTGGAAACAGATCATTTACCACTCATAGCAATTATGAGTAAACCACTTCATTCATGCCCTGCAAGGTTACAGCGTATTTTACTACAGCTGAAACAATATGACCTGCAGGTCAAACACGTTCCTGGTAAAAACATACCAGTCGCTGATACACTATCACGGAAAGCTGTACCTGACACATTCCCCAGCCTAATTACAGGCATGGATGCACATGTTCACACAGTACTAATCCAGTTTACCGTCAGTGATCGCAAAATGCAAGAAATTACAACTGCTACGGAAACGGATGCACACATGACAATTCTCAAAACGGTTTATCATCAAGGATGGCCTAGCACGAGAAAACAATGTCCACCAGAAATTCTCAGTTTCTGGAACTACAGAGACGAGCTCACAATTGCTGACACTTTAATCTTAAAAGGTCAGAAACTTGTGATCCCAACATCAATCAGACCTAAAATGCTAGAAATACTGCACACAGGTCATATGGGTATTATCAAAACCCAGAAACGTGCTCGTGATGTGATGTTTTGGCCAAACATCAGCTCAGATATTTCAAACATGATTCAGCAATGTTCTGTTTGCCAAGAGCATAGAGCATCGAATGCAAAAGAACCGCTGATCTCACATGAAACACCTGATATCCATGGCAAACTGTCGCTACAGACATATTCACATGGGATGACAAAAACTTCCTTGTAACCGTGGACTATTATAGTCGTTTACTTTGAAGTCCAACGCTGTACAGAACCAGTATAAGGCGGCTGTCATTGCTAAGCTGAAATCTGTATTCAGTAGACATGGAATTCCAGGTCAGGTGAAATCCGACAACGATCCTCAGTTCTCATCTCAGGAATTCGCAAACTTTGCAAAAAGCTGGGATTTCAGCCATGTTACCTCTAGCCCAAAATACCCAAGGTCAAATGGTTTGGCTGAGAGAACTGTCGGCATAGTGAAAAGCATTTTCACTAAGGCCAAGGTCGCTGGTACTGATCCATATCGTGGGTTACTAGAATACCGCACTACCCCTCTGACAGAAATGGATTATTCACCGGCTCAATTGATAATGGGTCGCCGTCTCCGGTCATATCTTCCAACAATGTCAGAGCAATTAAAATCACAAATCCCCCCTCAGGACATAGTACATGAGAAAATCACTCTGGCTCACAAACAGAGTAAGAAAGATCATGACAAGACAGCAAAGTCGTTGGTACCCTTGAATGTTGGTGACTCTGTGCGAATTCAAAATGACAACAAACGTTGGCAGCCTGCTATTGTTACCAAAAAAGCACGACCAAAGATCATATATTGTTAGCACGTCCTACGGTGCCGTTTACCGGCGAAATCGCCGACACCTCTTAAAATCAAATGGGAATTCTCAAAATATGTATTTTCAATTACCATCAGTTAACTCGAAACCGCAAAGCTCCAATAAACAGTTAATGTGACATTGATTATAATTTGCCTAACCACGACATACAACCTGTTTCGCCAGCGAAATCTGACATTCCACCTCCAACAGCCCCAGGAATGATTCTACGATCTGGCAAAGTTAAATCAGTGTAGATATGACTACATTCAGATACAATGTGCGTACTGCAGATACAATGTGCATACTAAAGGCAGAATAGTATTTTATAGTGTTTAGTATTACAGTCATCAATATAGTTTATGCTACATTACACATTATAGCAAATGACATAAACTCTATAATGGACAATGGGATTATCCAGAACTACAGAAACACACATTGTCGTTTTCTCGTGATAAGGGTACAAGTACTGATATGGGACCCCACAGTTAGTGTTGATTACAACGGATGAATCACTGTTAAGTTGACATAAAACAATAAACCACATTTATGTAATGTGACCCATGTTTGACCTACGAGATTAAAACAGTATTGGGGAACGGATATATGCCCCACACCTTCACATTAATTACAATTAACATAGCAAACATAGATTAATCTGTCAATCCCACACTCGTGAGATTTGCACTGATGTTACATGTTTATACCGTTTAAAGGTATCCTCACAGTAAGGGCAATTCATAGTTTTTTTATTTTAAAAACAGGGAGATGTTGTATTATGTACCATATATTATTACATCAGTCTGTGTTCCAATTAGCCAGCACTGTTACATGCTATGTAGAGTTAGTTCCCCTGCTACTGTCATATAAATACAGCCCCATTTGGTATAGCAACCACTCTTAGTATAACACTCAACTTAAGCAGTCATAGATGTTACATGTATTAAACTAGTGTATAGTTAGAATACTATGTCTTCTATAAGTCTACACTGCAAACACATACATCATAACATTACAATGCCCACTCAGTAGGCGCAAACTGTTCTCCATATCACAGACATCATCTGAGTTTTTCTGGCAAAATAAACATTAATTCACCATTACCTCGCGTATTGATTGGCATTAGTTTAAACATAGGATATCATAGGATGCCGAAACCAAGACCTTCCTGCCATCAGTTTTAGAAAGGTTTATATTCTGTGATAATTTATATTTTCTGGATTATAAGTTGTTCTGGTTTCAGCATCCTCTGATACACGGCAATTACATTAAAGCAATTAAATTTAAAATTTCCGAAAAATATAGTATTGACACAAATGTACAGGCAATAGGTTCTATATAATCAATTACGTGATACATGAAATGGAAAAAAATAAGGAAAGAAGCAAGCCACAATAGGAGTTGGAGTCTTGTTCCCACACCAAGCCATGCCCAGTTATCGCCACCCCAAGTCAGTTAGTGATAAGTATGTGCACACACAGGCATCCTTATATGGTGCATTAAAAACGACCGGTGTTTTGTATGAATAGTCTAACTGATGCGAAAATGGCTTCATTGGAGTTATTGTCAGGTTGTCTGTTATCATAGAGCATAGTGTGGAGGGTGGGTTGGCAAAAAGTTTGTATGTCGTCTATTAGTTGAGCTCTATGTGCTCCATATTGAGTGCAGTGGAAAAAGAAATGGGTGGCATCTTCAACTTGTCCACAGTTACAGTTGACCAAGTCAATAATGTTCTTACGATATAAATCATGATTGAGAGAACTGCATTTCGTTCGAAGACGTGTGTGTAATACCTAGACATACATAGGACCACTGCAGTAGTAGGTTGGGACCTCTCCGGTATTTTTTTTTATTTTGGTTTTATAACAATTAAGTGATGGGGAGTTCCGTGTGTCATCTGGAAGAGAGTTCCACTTCCGGATTGTGGATGGTAGAAACGAGTTATAATAAAGAGTGGTTCTGGACCGTAAAATCTGTATATTCTCAGGGTTTCGTAAATTGTAACGGGACGTATCTGTTTCCGGTGGAAACACATCGACCAAGTAACTGGGTGGTGAGATGCCATTTTTCATTTTGTAAAATACGGACAATTTATGGGAGTGACGTCTATTTTCTAATGTTTCCCAGCAGGTTTCTATATATAAGGACTCGATTGAAACAAGCCGAGTGGCACATGTAGCGATACGTGCTGCTTCAATCTGAATTTTTTCGACGGCATCCTTCTCATACTGGGTACAATTATCCACACTCAGGGGCGATAACCGTGTTTAATTAACATGTTAACGTACATTACTATTTATTCTCTGCACATATTTCTGTATGTACTTTATTATCTGTCGAAAATATTGTTTGTCTGTAACCACTGCATACGAACGTGTGTGTAGTTTACCCATCACATTATTGCTGAGAAAAGTAGTTTTGCGCTCACTTGAACACGTATTCATAACATTGTCAAGAATGCATGTGCATTGTATGAACACTTATACATTTGTGGTGTGTATATTTTGTTGTATTTCCCCTGTAAATAAGCACTACTGATATATGCTCAGACTATCTGTTATGACATAAACTGTGATTTACGGAAAAACGTGTATGTTATATATATAGCAGTAATGTCTGTATGTGCTTTGTTATGTTTACATGAAACGTTTAGCAATACTATTAAAACGTATACATGTATTTTAAATCGACTAGATGTTTCTCAATCCAATTTCCAGTAGCACAAAATACGATTGATTGACCAAATGATGTAAGATATAAAATATAACACGTTTTTGACTATATTGTATACATTTCCCCCGTTTCAGCGAGGTTTCATTGGAAATGAAATATTGCATTACCTTTTAGCCATTTCACACATAAATATCTGATACTGATAGTTATATGTCATTTCTGGAATATTCCATTGATCACATTGGAGGGTTTTAAAAATATCTGAATCTTAGAAATGATTCCGTGGGACACGGATGCCCACACTGGCAGCATACGTTAACGGAAGCGGTAGACCTACATGGCTATCCGAATATCTGCACGTGTATACTATATAATATACATGTGCAGACATTCGTATAGCCCTGTAGGTCTATGCTGGGGTACAGTTCAAGTAAGTTGACAGTCAAGGGGAAGCAACCTACTTTCTGGAATGGTAAATAAATCTGTCAGCGTATCGCACTGTTATGAATCGCCACGACAAACATGTTTTTAACTGTTTTTACCGTTTTGTTTTTTTAAAAAATCCGGCTATTGGATTGGCGAAAGCCGTGCGGGCGGTGGGCGGCGTCCACAATGTTAAGTTTTCGTTTTTAGGTCCACTATCCATCATGTGACATTTTTTACGTTGACCAATTTTTCCCACGTAATCGACTTAGACATTTTCAATGTTAAGTTTTCGTGTTTATGTTAATTTATCTGTTACTGTACCACATAGAAGCACCATACTTGCACAACTTCATAGCCCACTGGTGCCCAACACATACCAATATGCAACATGTGACCGTTCTTTTACCTTGACCGATTTTTTTCTGCGTAATGGACTTAGCCATTTTCAATGTTAAGTTTTCGTGTTTTGGTCCATTTCTCTGTTACTGTACCATCTAGGACCACCATGCTTGCACAACTTCATAACCAACGGGTGCACACCACATACCACTATCCAACATGTGACCTTATTATTTACCTTTACCTATTTCTTCCGCGTAATCGACTTAGCCATTTTCAATGTTTGCCGATTACAAAAGCACATGTACAGTTACCACGTTCACCTTTGTCATAGCAATGTGTTGTCACCAAATGTACCACCTTCTTTATGCGGCGATATGTATTTCCATTCTCATCATGTTATCTCTAACAGCAATAAAACGTAAAACCATCGTTCCAAGCGCTGTATATCCAGATGAGGCAGCTCGAATGTGCTTTCTCATCAGATACACAGCGACTGATACTGCGCTTACGATTTTTGTTTAAGACACCCCTGCTGTGACTAATGGAATATTGCACATGTGTTATACAGTCGATGATTTCCAGGCTTAGATGTACGGACTAAGGAAATACATAGCAGTTTGTGTGTGTGATGATGGCGGATCCTCATGCGGACTGTAACGAACTGCAGTCTCGACTAATCATTTACCTCGCTTGCTAGCTTGCTAGCTCGGTGACAATCAAATTCAAACTGTTCAGTCAACGGTCCAGGATGAATATATTGTAGCTGTGGTGGGAATTATGAGGCGTATAACGACCGAGGCACATTATTCTCGCTTCAGGTCTACACTGTTTCGCAATGTCATGAAGACAACTGTTCGTTTCTGTCAGGACAAGGGTCGCGCCCATACTTGCATGTACTGTCGACTAGTATCTGGGAAATTGTTAAAGTATCGTCATATAACGTATGTCTTCGTAACCGAATAATCCACAGTCACCAAATTATTGTATGTTCGAAGATAAGCTGTGTGTAAATATTTGTTTGCGCCATGAGAAAACGGGACCAACATATATGATGCAGTTTGATCGTAATCGTGTATGTGACGGACCCAGAAGTGTAACGAGCGACAAACGACCTTAGTCAAGCTGCATAGGGACTCCATTGCTCACGGTCGCATTTGAGCCTATTTTCTCATGACGCGTCAAACAAACATGGTAACACATGCCTAAACTGATATCACTTACATTACCCTTTTGTCGAAATATATTCATTCTGCGAAATGGTAAACTCTAAATAACATGTACATAGGAAGACAATTCATTGATAATGTCCCGACTCACGCCGATAATGATACTTACAACACCCATCCCTCCTCTTTGTGCACACGTTACTGCTGGTGGTTCCCTGTCCTTCTGTCATACTTGTCTCTTCATGTCGAATCTCACGTGGACGGCGCTTGGATAAAATAGATTGAGATACCATCCTCCATGATTCCTATATATACCAGACCCCACAAGTGTTGTCCAGAGCTATCTTCCCTCTTCAAGCCACATCGGTTAAGAATCCTTGCCTGGCATTTCAGATACATATATACACACTTTCACTCGTATTCGGTCTATTGTTACTGTGTATCCTTGTTTTAGTAGCATTTCTCCTCATCAATTCGGGTGATGTTCATCCAAACCCTGGACCAAGCACACACTCTGACACATCACATAACATATCTACATCTACTGCTTCCTACATCGAAATCATTAACAGTGGTCTTAGCATCATGCATCTTAACATACAGTGCATCGAACCAAAAATCGATATCTTGGAAGTCGAAGCTCAATCTTACGACATTCTCATATTTTCAGAAACCTGGCTCTCCCCTGAGACTTCATCTGATGACATACACATTCCTAACTTCAAACCCCCACCCCCATTCCGGCGAGATAGGGTTGGGAAACTTGGGGGCGGAGTAGCTATTTATGTCCGTGAAGGGCTCACTGCCACCGAACGTACTGACCTCTTCATCAACGGGCTCGAAGCTTTGTGGGTCGAACTCCACATACATCAGCGCAAACTCTTAGTAGGAGGCATCTATAGACCACCTGATTCCAACAACAACCATTGGACACTACTGGAACAAAGTATCGATCAAGCCTTCGGTCAATCATGTGACAACATAGTAGTGGCGGGAGACTTCAATATCAATCTTCACAATTCGGTCTCAGATAAGATTAGTAGGCTTATCTCATCTTATAATGCTGAACAGCTGATTTCTTCACCGACTCACTTCACTGAAACTTCTAGCTCTCTTATCGACCTTATTTTCACAAAAGACAGGACACAAATTATTTCAAGCTTTGTCGCAGACCCTTTCCTTCCTGATATTGTGCGATACCACTGTCCCATAGCAGCTGTTTTAAAATTCGACAAACCTAAATCAACGTCATTTAAACGGAAAATTTGGCTTTATGATCGCAGAAATTTCTCTGAGTATAGACATATTTTGGAATTTTCAAATTGGAACGATATATTGAACGATGAAAATTTAGACACAATTGCAAATAAAATTACAATGGCAATCACATCCGCAGCCACAGAAACTATTCCAAACAAAACTGTAATATTTCGTCCTACAGATATCCCTTGGTTCAATAACAACTTACGTAGGTTAATGCGCAAACGAAACAGATTACATAGAAAAGCTAAAAAAATGAATAACATCCACTTATGGTCCGAATTCAGAAAAGTACGTAATGAAGTCACTAAACTTATTCGAAAGTCAAAGTCAGAGTACGAAAATAAAATAATAGAGACAATTAACGACAACAACGTATCATCAAAATCTTGGTTCAAATTAAGGAAACAACTGTCTAACAAGAAATCGTCTTCCGTTATTACAACACTTTACGATACTGGTCCCCAAGCTACCTCTGATATTGAAAAGGCAACTCTTTTGAACAACTTCTTTTGTAAACAGTCCATTATCGACGACAATGCACACACACTACCATTACCATCGGAAACCTCTCAACCTTCAATCTCTACAATCACAATCTCTCCTAGTGACGTTTGTGACGCAATAAAGACAATTGACCAATCCAAAGCTAGTGGTCCTGATCTCTTATCAGCCCAAGACTTCTACGGGAAGCAGCAAATTTATTATCACTCCCCCTCTCTACATACTTTACAACATTGACCCGCATGTCTCATTTCACCTCTTCTTGGAAGCTAGCCAACGTTGCACTCATCTTTAAAAAGTCAGATCCATCAAAACCACACAACTACCGACCAATATCACTTCTCAGCTGCATTGGTAAATTGATGGAGCGCTGCATCCACAAGTATCTGTACAACTTTCTCATTGACAACAATAAGCTAACTTCCTTTCAATCAGGCTTTATTAGAGGCGACTCTACTATCAACCAACTTACTTATGTATACAACGATATCTGTAAGGAACTTGATGACGGCAAGGAGGTCAGAGCAGTCTTTTGTGACATCTCCAAAGCGTTCGACAGGGTCTGGCATCGCGGTCCTCTATACAAACTGTCTTCCCTTGGTATTCACGGTCCTCTTCATAAATGGTTATCTTCCTATTTATCAAAAAGACAGCAAAGGGTAGTTTATAACAATTCCAATTCGCAGTGATCCTCATTGAATGCCTGTGTTCCTCAAGGTTATATTCTTGGTCCTCTCCTCTTTCTTATCTTCATAAACGATATCGTCGAGGAAATTAAATAAAACATTCGTCTTTTCGCCGACGACACCAGTCTCTACATTATCGTCGATGACCCTGTCCTTTCTTCAACTATTCTAAACAACGATCTTAACACTATCCACAATTGGTCAGAGAAGTGGCTCGTAAACTTCAATCCATCAACAACTGAAACTATGACTTTTTCCCGGAAATACAACAAACCACAACATCCTCCTCTACTCATGAATGATGCCTCGCTCGATCCTGTCAAAGAACACAAACATCTTGGACATACATTATCTGACGATGGAAAGTGGAACTCTCATATCTCACAGTGTATTAACAAAGCATGGCAACGTATAGGCATTTTGAGATCTCTAAAATTTCGTCTTAAAAGGTCCTCGCTGGAACGTATGTATTTCTCTTTTATTCGTCCTCTCCTTGAATATGGCGATGTTGTCTGGGATAATTGCTCGAACCAGATGAAGATGACATGGAGGCTGTGCAAACTGAGGCTGCCAGAATAGTGTCGGGCGCGACCAAACTTTGCAACATAGCCAGACTCTATCAGGAACTCAAGTGGGAAACATTGACCGATAGGCGTAAGAAACACAGACTAGTCCTTTTCTATAAGATGTTAAACAATCTTACACCATCTTATCTTGCAAATGTAATCCCCGTTCAAAGGCAGCCTCGCTACAATCTTAGAAATGTTGACGACATACCTCACATACATTGTCGCACACAACAGTACAACCAATTATACTTACCATCCACCATTCGTGACTGGAATGCACTGAATCGGAACATAAAGGACTCTCTAATCTCTGTCTTCTTTCAAAGCAAACCTAAACGCAAATTATGTCAAATCATCACCCCTTTTTAACATCGGAAACAGGACAGGACACATTCTTCATACACGCCTTCGTCTTTCATGTAGCGCTCTCAACTTCGACCTTCACAGGAGATATATTGTTGACACCCCACACTGCACATGCGGATCCATAGAAACAGTCAGCCAATTTCTATTGTATTGCAACAAATATACACTTCAGCGAAACACACATATTAACAACCTTCCATGTCCTCTCACAGCAGACACACAGCTCCGCGGCAATGAACATTTGACATTCGAGGAAAACAGCTTCGTATTTCAGCAGGTCCAGAAGTTCACCAGGCGTTTCGGAAATTGAGGAGACAAGTGGGCAGATGTCCAGTACGAGCCACCATGCCAGCAATGAGTGCACCCTTTACCCCCCCCCCACCCCCCCCCCCCCACCCCCCCCCCCCCCCCCCCGCCGCCCTCACCCAGTTACCTTGTCGCCATCGATTACATTGATCATTTTATGTGTGTACTCCCTTGTTTAGTACTGAAATACTGAACTTATAGTTTTATAAATAATGCTTTTAAAATACATATTCCACCATCAATCTACACATATTACCATCTATTTGAAATATAAATGATCAATTGTTACTTCAGTCACCATTGATAATTAACTAGCTATAACCTGCCTGACAGTAATTCCATGTATATTGCACTCACGCTTATAGTGGAGAATAATTCATATAAGCTTTTTCAAGCTTGTTTTACAATCCACACATATTTAATGCATGTATTGTTCTTTTGTTTTACATGAATATAACTTAATAATATTGTTTAAATCTAATGTTAAGTTTAAATCTGTTTCTCACTTACTATACCACATAGATCCACCTTTCATATATAATAAGTTATCAAGTGTCTATGCCTTGTAGAAAACCCGGCCTTCGTGGCTTTGCCTCGTCTCTTGTGTTTGCTAGTTTAGCAGCTATTGGCCCGTTTGTTTCCGAATTTACTAATATCTGCGATGCAATTCAAATGTGTTCATTAACCCTTTCAACACTAAGTAACCGGAATGGATTTTGATACATGTCAATTTTGCAACCAATCAAACCGTTACAAAATGATTTTCAGACGAGTCCATTTATGAAAGGCTAGAGTTTTTGCTCTCGAAAATATGAAAATTACCTACAAAAAGGGCAGATCCTGATGAGACGTCTCATCATGATCTACACTTTTTGCCAATACCACTACACAGACCGGTGAAGTTGAAAGGGTTAAATGAAGAAGGCGACTGATGTAACATAGCTAGTTCATTCTCCTATCGCACTATGCCGGTATGTCAGACCGTGTTAAGGGCTGAGTGAGTGCCTGTGATGTATGGAGACTCAGTCATAACAGTGTCATATATGATGATGATATTTGAGGGTCGGTCAGGGCAAACACATTATATTGAGGCGGTACCTTTACTTTTATATCTACTTATATCGAACACAGGCGCCTTTAATTTGTTTATGGCCCTTTGGACGACATTATAATTCAATTAACTTTATTATAATATGTACTGGTCAGTCAGTCGACCAGGGGTCCGTTTCACTAAACTTCGTACGAATAAAATGTTCGTAAGTGAAAATTTAGAATCGTATGTAAATTTCAATTGATGGATTTACATTTATTGAGCATATGCAGCCTATGCTCAATAAATGTAAATCCAATACTTGTTTACACGCAAACATTGTTAATGTTATCATAATTTTGCACTTACGAACATTTTAGTCTTACGAAGTTTAGTGAAACAGCTCCCGGTCTGTCCGTATTTCTGGCAGGTCGTCTTATTCCACTTGCCCTAGGCACAGGTTGAAGTAACGGACCGAGGTCTATAAATACATTAAATATGCCTAAAAGCATCAATAAACGAAAACAAAAATAAGCTAAATATGTTTTTTACTCCCCCTGGGAGTCTATATGGAGGGCGGGACTTAAAAAACACTTTATTTTTATTTTTTTTTATTTTTTTTTCGTTTATTGATGCTTTTAGGCTATTTAATATATGTATAGACCTCGGTCCGTTACCTGTAACTACAATAGTTTTCAGTGAAACTGATGAAATTTATATTTGGTATGTTTCACAACAATCACGGTTAGGGATACGAAAATGAAAATAAAGAAGAAGTTACAACAAGGGCCATCATATGTGTCATATAAACACAATTTTCGAGTTTTTTTCACAAACATAAAATACACTTTTAATATATGTTTCTGGTTTATTCTAGTACGGTGGTGTCCGACTAAAAAATTTCCGTTTGCTTATCTATTGATGTCTATGCATAACATTTACAATTTGATACACGGGAACATTAACCCTTATATTGCTGAATTATATTTTGTCGTCTGCTGTTTATTTTTATTTTCCATTTTTCTTAACAAACAAATGCTTTGACAACACTTTATGTTGTAAAACCATGTTTTATTGACAGAAAACTAAGGGTTAAGCTTGTCCCAAAGTGAATACATATACATCAGATATAGATCAGACATTTGAGGCGGACATCTGAATGTGTTAGGATATGTGTATTTCACGCGTACTGGGTCAAATAATTTGTGAAACTACATTAGGCCGTACAAATATCCTTCTCTGTTAAGCGTCCGCGTGCGGGTAGGTTTTAAGAGTGGTTCTGTGAAAAAAACAAATAAACCATGCGTGCTATTTGACATTATTTACTGGTGAAGTACTATGAAAACTGATTGGAGATGTGTGCACGTTTTATATCCATTCATAAATTTACACCTAATAAGTTTAATTCGAGTATTTTCTTCTTATTGTTTTCTAAAGTTCGTTGCCGGAAATTTATATTTATGCTATAAACTTCCTCAACCCTTTGCAGACTGCAAAGGGTTGAGGAAGTTTTTAACATAAATTTACATTCGTTTTTTTCTTCAAGACCTTGTATATTTTCACCGAATACGTAGGTATGTTTTGGCCATCTGGGTGGACGCTTAACAGAGAAAAACAATGGCATGGCCTTATTACACTTCACAGCGTAACGTCACACTAATATACAATGTACTTGTAAGAGTGGAACTTTGCGAAAAGTAGGTATTTGCTGTATTGAAAAAAAGAAGCATACTCCTCTCTAGAATATCGATAAATGATATGTTGATGACGATGTATGCGGCGAGTCTATAGTAAATTATTGTATTACCTATTATAATATCAGGGTCATTGAACGGACTACTTATTTATATAGGGTATAATATGGAACGCCTTTACTACCTCGCCATACTTCCAGCGGTGATGTCCTGTATTGTCAGCGTTATATTTTATACAAACATCTTTATATTATTTGCCGACTTTGTGTTATTATTTGCTATTATATACACACACCTTTATATTATTTTCCAACTTTGTGTTATTATTTGTTAACGTCTTTATAATGTGTACGAACGTCTTTGTATTCTTTACGAACTACTTTATAGTATGTACACACATCGTTATGTTATTTTCTGACATTGTGTTATTATTTGCTAACATCTTTATATTATGTACAAACGTCTTTGTATTGTTTACGAACGTCTTTATATTGTGTACACACACCTTTATATTATTTGCTCATATCGTGTTATTATTTGCTAACGTATTTGCTAACTTTATATTGTGTACGAACGTATTTGTATTGTTTACGGACGTCTTTATATTATATATACACACCTTTATATTATATGCCGACTTTGTGGTATTATTTGCTAACGTCTTTATATTGTGTACAAACGTTTTTATGTTGTTTCGTTTCGTCGATATGTCAGTAATCGTTATTATGTGTCATATTCAGTGGGGAAAATTTGTCTCTACACCGGCTACTTCAGGTGGGCCACCACCATTAATTTTTCCTATAGGTTAGAGGTTAGACTATACCAAATGGCGCGAAATCGACAAGGGTGTATGCATTAGTAGTCCGGTATAAAGAAATATTGCGGGCGTTTTAAGGTCACAGACACAGTTTACTTGCAAATCTTGATCCATTACTATCCAGTTTCACTTGAGGAACATTTTGTGGTGCTTTTAACACCAGTGTTCAACATATTTGTAGCATTTATAAGAAAGCACTGAACCTGTTGGTCACGTGAGTTTCCGTGGCGAAAAAATGTAAACAATATTGGGGGATATGATGAGGTTGGATTTTTCTTTCTTAGGAGTAAGTAAATCTATTGTTTAATTCATGCAGAACCAGTACAGACTGGCTGCATGTCATGTACAAGTAGGTCCCACAGCATCCATACGAATAGTGTAAGTAGGAGAGATTGGCCTTATTGGATGGCATTCGGTTTAATTATATAGTAAAACTATTTGGTGTGGTCTAACCTAGAGAATACTAAATGGTGTGAAATTGCCAAGGGGGTATGCACAAATAGTTCGGTAACTGGTCTGTACTGGTTCTGCATGAATTAAACTATATGTTCACTTACTGCTAATAACGAGAAATCCAACCTTATCATGTACCCCAATATTGTTTTGTCCCCTATGCGACTTAGCAAGGGGGCATATTGCTTTGCTCTTGAGGTTCCGTCCGTCCGTCCGTCCGTCCGTCCGTCCGTGTACATTTACGTAAAAAGTCGAAAAGTTTGTAAGAGTTTCTCCAACATGTACTCTCTTCAATATTACGCGAAGGATTGCTTCAATACTTGGACACTTGGATCACCTGAACATTTGTCACACACTCGCTCAACCATTAACACGACATTGAGCCTTCAAATTTTTGCTGAATTATTTAGAGCTAGCAAAATTTATTTGAGTTTATGGACATTTGGCGTTCCAAAGGATCAGGGATTGATTTCAATTCACCCTCACAGGTCATCTACTCTACTTGGAAGACTCGGACCTGTGACATACAAATAAATGCCCATTAAACAAATCCATTACCCCACCCACTTGGTCTCAAAAATGAAATCCGCGTTGGATTTGAAATCAGGGGGTGTAATACTCTTTAGACACACAGTTTATCTGGAGCTCTGTAACTGCATATGTACGCAGGGAACCCAAGTGCAGGAAGGCAATTCAATGAGCAACGGTGCCAAACTTCTAGGAACAACAAATGGAAGTCTCGGACATAGGAACCATGAAATGGCTCCCACCCATTTCCACAAACTATACAGAAAATGGTACATACTGTATAGTGTATGGAAATGAGTGGGTGGGTGTGTAACTTCTTCAAAGGAGCCATTTATTGGGTCCTAGGTACGAGTCTTCCACCTCTGCTCGGAACTATACCTTAATGCAAACACACTCCACAGCCTGCGCTAATCTTTCCAATAGTTGTCAATTGTTTTCTTTCAAAATGCATGAATATTGTGCTTGAAATAAAAGCAGAGTGATTGGCTGAGCCTGAGCTGTGATACAGCTTAGGCTCCGCCAATCAATCTGCTTGATTGTGAGCTGTGGTCAATAGATGTTCAGAAACCTTTACACCTGGACGAGTTTAACGCAGGCGGTTGTGTCAGGACCCGAGTTGAAATCACAAACTGAAACAATATCAAGTGATTACCTCGCACGTGATAAACAAGGGCATCGTTATATCTAAACTAATCCCCTCGCTGGCGGCCTTGATAATAAAAAAGCCATAAAACACTTTAACATGTTTGCCTTACAAACAAGGTGAACATAAGTACTCGGTGACATTGCCCTTGGGCGATCGGACGTCGGTCGTATGCAACGCAAAGCACCAGCCCTCATGACACACATTGTGGCCAAATATGATCAAAATCGGTTAACAAGTTATTGAAAAATGAAATGTGTTACTAACGCTATATCTCCTCTTGCATATCGGACAGAGGATAATAATAGCACGCACAGGACAATGGTCGAAATGATGTATGATATATCAGTTCCACACAAGGACACTCCTCACATATGTAACTAACTTACTAAGGCGGTTATTATTCATGCGCTATTGTTAAGTAGGTTCATGTAACCCAAACTGTTCGTGTATACGATTGACGCGAAGGGTCATACCATCGTGTTATGATAATGTTAAACTTTTCAATGCATTTTCAGTGCGTTATATTTTATGACATTCATGTTAAAAGTATATATTAACTTGTTTTAAAACGATCTTTTGATTGCTGCTATACGGCGAAATTCACACTATTGCAGATTATGGTTGGGGACATAGTGTTTTCACAAGACTCAACGTCTTATACAACTACACACGATCTATGAATCGTTGAACACGACTACCAGAACAAAATAGTACATTGTATATCGCATGTATGGTGGTATTTCACTTGATAATTTGTTCGAAGCACACCCCAACCTCGACCAATCAAACTACTTGAGTTTGAAGTACATACTCAGAAAGTATATATAATCACAAGCCAAAGTTTCTAAATGCAATGCCTAGCATTTGCAATGAGGTATGTTAAGATAACATGTTGATTGTGTAGACTCACAATAAAGTCAAAAATATAGTGTAATACCGCAAATTATTTATATTATGTCATAACCTACTTATAATACACACCGTGGAAATATGGGGCCAAACGCTGCAACGTCATCACATTAAAAATATGACATGCCGTTAGTCCGGCATAAAGAAGCAAAACTCCGTTAATAGCTTGGCAAAAAATGCTATATCGATCTTCAAAATATAACTTTTGTTTTCTTAGATAATTTCCAGTCACTGTGGCAATTTCTTTTCAGTTTGACTTTGTCTTGACCAGCTGCCATTTTGATTGATTCACGGGCTGGACAGACAACACGGGTTCATGCTGCCTGTCAAACTGACCAATTAAAACCAGATAAATATATCTGCGGTATAACAAGGTCTAGTAATATGTACATATATAATAATTGTGGAAACGTTGTTTACACTCTCGTTCCATCCGTATAATGAAGCAAAGCCATGTATTACGTTTCCTCAACAGGCGCACTGCCAATCCAAACATCGACTCACTGTATCTGTTCGTTTTATGTTATGTGGCTGTGACTGGAGAAATAGGGGTTATGGGAATTATGACCAGTGCATCACATGATCAAGCAGCACACTCCCGTAGTCTGATAAGATATATATTCCTTGTTAGAAGCACGACGGGTGTTTAATCGATGGAATGGCGAACAGTGCAGATCCTGATCAGACTGTGCGGATGCACAGGCTGATCTGGATCTACACTGGTCGCAAAGCCCAGAAGCCCCATTTCTCCAGTCACAGCTACTTATAAGTTTTGGTAGCCACCAGCGTCCGCCACATTCATTAGGATGACGTCATGGCAGAACTTGTACTGTTCCTGCAAAGTGGAAATATTCGTTGACTTGTGCAGAATTCTAAATAAACGTTGAATTCGTCACCACATACAATGGTACATGTACTAAGTTAAGTCAATCGTAACTGAAAGTAACTACCGTCTTTTCCATGTTTTGCTGCCGACGAACTTTTCGCTATTGAAAACATTTGATCTAAAACATATTGAAATGTAAGTACTTTTTCTGTCACCCTCATTTTTATTTGATCAAAGTCTATCAACCGAAAAACAGTTTCCGATGGGAATTTAACATGGGATTAAACGGAGCTGGAGAGTGACTAATAGTGTTAAACAGAAACTAAATATTTTGTAAATTTACCGATAAACTGGCTAGATATATTCAGCCTTCGGAATGCTGTTAACATTCCCTACATTTTTTTATTTTACCTATAAAATCAAAATTTGACGAAATGTTGTCAAATAAAAAATGGGAGGGTGACTGTTTCATTATGTTAGAAAAATGTATCTAAGTTTGGATATATTTGAGATTTAAGAACAGGCGAGCAGAACAACGTGGCACAAATATTGGATACCATATGGATATCTAGGCTTGCCTTTAGGTAGTGTGACATGTTTGTTGACCTACCAGGACCTCAATTAATACGAATTTCCCGACTCCACTGTACCGGCACTGTGTGTATGTATCACCGGACAATGCATGGTACAACAGTAACATACACAGTGGAAAAATAAATCATCCATGTAGACTACAGGCAGTACGTACATAATTTGGGATCAGCTTGCTGTTTCTTGTTTTCATATTATTCACGGTTCCCAATATATTGACGGTTCTGTCCAGTTTCATCCGTTGTCGTTCACACATCAATACACACCAAAGTCCCGACCTTTCTGCACCGGTTCTGGTAATAGGCAAACACACGAAAGACTAAACAAAATTTATACCGACAGTGCAGCATTAAGTAAAGACAAAAGCTCATAAAAGATTGATCGAAACTTACTGTTGACGCAACATATATATTACATATGTGCAAATAATTCATTCAGGATTTCTCTTTTGCAACAGTTATCACACTATGTACCAACGCAGGTGCAATTTTATTTCCAGCAATTTTACACGAGATATATTTTGCCGTTATTCGACTAAGGATCCATCACATGGGGCAGTACCAGCGTCAACAATATGACGTCCTTTGAAGCTTTAAAAAGTAGCAGCCCGTGTAATACTACAAGCTGACCTTCTCACCCATTCCGATGAAATGTTCAGACTGGTTAAAATAATATACCGATTACTCAATTCATGAGCTCTGGTCAGCATCTGCTTGGAGCCCATGACCCATCACCCATGTAAGTTACCCATATACAGCCCTACCGGCAGTGGACGAGTACGGGCTGGCCACCGGAGAACTGACCCATCACCACCCATGTAAGTTCCCATATACGGCCCTACCGGCAGTGGACGAGTACGGGCTGGCCACCGGAGAACTGACCTATCATCACCCATGTAAGATCCCATATACGGCCCTACCGGCAGTGGACGAGTACGGGCTGGCCACCGGAGAACTGACCCATCATCACCATGTAAGTTACCCCATATACGACCCTACCGGCAGTGGACGAGTACGGGCTGGCCACCGGAAAACTGACCCATCATCACCCATGTAAGATCCCATATACGGCCCTACCGGCAGTGGACGAGTACGGGCTGGCCACCGGAGAACTGACCCATCATCACCCATGTAAGTTACCCCATATACGACCCTACCGGCAGTGGACGAGTACGGGCTGGCCACCGGAGAACTGACCCATCATCACCCATGTAAGTTACCCCATATACGACCCTACCGGCAGTGGACGAGTACGGGCTGGCCCTTGGAGAACTGACCCATCATCACCCATGTAAGTTACCCCATATACGGCCCTACCGGCAGTGGACGAGTACGGTCTGGCCCTCGGAGAACTGACCCATCATCACCCATGTAAGATCCCATATACGGCCCTACCGGCAGTGGACGAGTACTGGCTGGCCCTCGGAGAACTGACCCATCATCACCCATGTAAGATCCCATATACGGCCCTACCGGCAGTGGACGAGTACGGGCTGGCCCTCGGAGAACTGACCTATGATCACCCATGTAAGATCCCCCATATACAACCCTACCGGCAGTGGACTAGTATTGGGCTGGCTCTCGGAGAACTGACCTATCATCACCCATGTAAGATCCCCCATATACGGCCCTACCGGCAGTGGACGAGTAATGGGCTGGCCCTCGGAGAACTGACCCATCATCACCCATGTAAGTTCCCCCATATACAGCCCTACCGGCAGTGGACGAGTACGGGCTGGCCACCGGAGAACTGACCTATCATCACCCATGTAAGATCCCCCCATATACGACCCTACCGGCAGTGCACGAGAAACGGACTGGCCCTCGGAGACGTGACCCATCATCCGTGATGTAAGATCTCCCAAAGACGGCCATACCTGCAGTTTACAAATACAGGCTGGTTATGAGAGACGTGACCGTCACCCATGAATCCCCCATAGACCCTACCCAGTAAGTCCCCCATATACGGAACTACCTGCAGTGGGCGAGTACAGGGTGGCCCTGGGAGATGTGACCCGTCACCCATGTAAGATCCCTCATATACGGCCCTACCTGCAGTGCACGAGAACGGGCTGACCTTCCGAGACGTGACCCATCACCCATGAAAGATCCCCCATATATGGAACTACCTGCAGTTGGCGAGTACAGGGCGACCCTGGGAGACGTGACCATTCATCCATGTAAAATCCCCCATATACGGCCCTACCTGCAGTGCACGAGAACGGGATGGCCCTCGGAGACATGACCAATCACCCATGTAAGATCCCCCATATACGGCCCTACCTGCAGTGCACGAGTACTGGCTGGACATGGGAGACGTGACCCACCACACATGTAATACCCCCATATACGGCCCTACCTGCAGTGCACGAGAACGGGCTGGCCCTCGGAGACGTGCGGCTGCCAACGTTCGACGGCGTCCAGCATGTCGAGTGCGGATTGGGGGTCCACGGGTACGACGTCGCGGTCCCGCCACCCCAGGAACACGAACTGCTTCACCGTTCTCAGGGCGTCGTTACGCTGCAATATAAACCCGTCTTAAAAATGGTTTAGCCCTTAAAAGGCGGGAACCGAATCATACGTCTGCTGAAGTTTCATATTTTGTATTATTTCTCAAAAAGATGTATGGTTTGACAGCTCTTGATAACAATTCCATAAACAGCTGACGACTACGTCTAATTCAGCACTGTAAGGGTCAACGAACCTGTATAATCACAAGTAACTTCTCTTAGAAATACTGACGGGGCATCATCCGCGCTGTAAATGGCGTAGTATGTCCGACTGACGTCATGTCGCTTAGCTTTATAGTGCAACGAGCAAGGGGAAACTAAGCAATGTGGCGTCAGATGGATAAATACATACCGCCAAATCTAACGTCAATGATACTCTGGAAGCTGGGGAACGTACTCGTAAACTGCTAAGTTTGATAATCTGTGAGACTGTACTGGTCTAAGGCACGGGACGGAGCAACACTTTTGCAGTCAGACTGTGGTGTTTATCGTCTCAATGAACAGTGACTGTCACAAAACAATGAACAATTATTGTTCGCGACTGTAATAATACTGGGACACGGCTCGACACAAATAATAGGTGCAATAAAACCGCAATTTACAATTTGTCTGGAGATCGAATAACATGTCTGTGTTATCTTTATGTTATTCATTACATAAATAGAGCAACAATAGTGTAACGTTGAATGGCTGACACATTGTGAACAACAGTTCATTGAGAGTAATTGGCTAGTGTATGTTACAATTTATTTTCAAACACTGCAAACCTACCTGTTCTTGTTTCCTGAATGTGAAGCACACTTCTTGGAAGCAGCTGAATTTTCGTTCGTTAAGAATGTTTACGACATATGGTCCTATGTTCGCCGTATCCTTTGCCCCCAAGTAGTGGCTTAACTGCAATATATGTACTGGAAATTAAACTATTAGCATGTAATAGTTACAGCAGGGACCTTCCGCCTGTTTGAGATAATCCGCGACCTTTAGCGAGCGGGATATCAAGCGTACAAAGCGGACAATCTTGCTGTAAGTTATTTACTACCCCGCCCGCCAATATCCGTACCACCATCCGTTTTACCTAATACTCAGCGAAAGAATCTCGGGAATACAGTTTTCAAAAGAAAGTCGATCTGCATATGCATCAGTATGTTTCAATAAAATGTGTTATTTCCATGTAAGAGTACGCTATATTGACGCTTGAAACTGTCATTTTGTATTAAAACGATAATTTAAAAATCTGACACTACCCAGTATACAAGTAGTGATTCTGACCGTTGCATAGGATGGTTTTACGTTATTATTTCGCGGAAAATGTTGCTTTGACATACATGCACTGCAATAAAACAAGT
This sequence comes from Conchocele bisecta, assembly GCA_029237695.1. NCBI lineage: Eukaryota > Metazoa > Mollusca > Bivalvia > Lucinida > Thyasiridae > Conchocele > Conchocele bisecta. Next base: position 97,370,871 of record CM055274.1, read on the forward strand.
AGAAAAGTCTTATAAGAGAAATCAACATTTTGAATATCGGAATATGTGTGTATCATTGGTCTGGATAAGAACCAGTTTATTGAACTGTTTACATATCCTGTTCTAAAATATGTGGCATGGTCTGCAATTATCAACATATATATAATTACAAACTACATTTACATGTATTTGTTTCGCGACACGGAATAGCAGACTGTATTACATATCTTAACACACAGTTTAGTGCATACCTTATTTATATATGTGAAGTATATGATAAACAATTGCTTCTACATGTGCATCAGTAACCATTTCTGGCGTAACTTTTAATTATTTATTTCCTGCAAACCCTACTTTTCGTACGTACCGAGTAAGACTCGTCTGATTGGGATGTCAACATGACGACCATTTTGACGTTATTCTGTGCTATAAGGGTCCAGAACTCTTCAAGCGTTGCTTTAGAAGGAGACCGTGCAGCTATACATATATTGCTGCCTCTGTTGTTCTGCAGAATAATTGTTGATACAGGTCATGCCAGAATTAGAAAGATAATCTAAGTTGATGTTTATTAATTATAGTGTATACGGTTATGTATATTTGCATTTTCGTTTGCTACATTCTTGTAACCAATGTTTTGTGTCATCTTTAGAGCACGAAGAACAAAACTGGGGTTGGTTCCATTTTTCTTGACAATTCCTTTGGCCGCCATCTTGGATTTCAAAATGGCCGCTCTGAAATTCTATATTCATTATATATACACTTCTAATACAGGTAGAATATTGATTCGTTTTTTTATGATAATCATCGTTTGACTACAAAAAGCAACACCAGTGTAACAACCCCCATGGCGGCCATCTTATATTTAAAAATGGCCGCCCTGAAATTGTATACACTATATTGTAATATTCATATCTACATTTATAATGCAGATGGAATGGGTTTTGTTTTGGCTATGCCATCTACATACTTCAAATAATAAAACTGGGGTTGGTTCCACCTTTTCTGATAACTGGTATGGCGGACATTTTGTTTTCAAAATGACCTCTATGCAAATAATATGTACTATGTCTTCACTACGTTGTCTTTAGTAAAGTATATTTAAAGTTAGGTTGTGTTGACTGTTTTGCTACGTTCTCGGAACAAACGTTCTTTATATCATCAATGAAAACATGAGTTGTTCCTATTGTATTCTAATTTTCAAAATGGCTGCCGTAAAAATAATATAATTCTTATGATCATGCAAAAACCATTTGGACTGATTTTCCCAGACTATAATCATTATTGAAAGTAAATTATATATGACTAAAGTCAATTTAAAGTCACTGTTTATGACAAACATGTTATATTTCAAAATGGCCACTGTGTGTATGCAGGAATTTTCTTAATTATAGATACAGTGCTTTCAATCAGTTTCATCACCATCTGCATTAGTCTCCATCTTGTTGGTGTTCCTGAAAGGCAGTGCTGGCACAATCACACTTAAAATGCGGTCAAAGGAGTTGCTTACATGAACTATATACCCTATACAAATGTGTATGCATGAAAGTGCAGATGAACTGTCGACATGGCAGTATGTGCGTGATTAAATGACTGTTTCGGCATTTTAACGCCATGTGCACATGTTCAGTATGTGTAGACGAAGTGTGTAAAATGTCAGATTGGTTGCCATAACACTGTTGGAGAGGTGGAATACACTCTATACATAATACAGAATTGCATGCATGAAACTGTAGAAAAATGGCCAAGTTGAAAAGCGGCCATCTTGAAAACCAAAATGGCTGGTATCTCAAAATGTATTGAACTCATCCTAATAATATTTCTTGTCCATAATAATGTGTTTTCCGCTGTAAAAACACCACACATAATGACCTTGACCTCAACATATAAATTCCAATGGCGGTCATTTTGAATCTCAAGATGGCGGCCATATGGCTTATAGAAAAAAATGGAACCAACCCCAGTTTTGTTGTATGTGGTCTATAGATGAATAAAAACCTGGGTTCAAACAATGTAGCACCAACACCAACCCTAAAATAACGACAGAACAGTATACACTATTAGGCCATGTAAAGTCAGATAACTATGACATTGCGATAGCAATAGTGTTGTGTATGGAGTAGTTGTCTGTGTATTAATAACTGATCAGGAATAAGCTACTTGGCTTTTATGTGGAAATCATGTTTTCCATATGTGGCATTAATATTTTGGACAGCTATACAAGTGATATGTCTATGCAACTTAATACTTTAATGAATACACATACATGTAATACATACTATATTTATGGTATGTAAGAACACAATTTATTGCATAGAATTGTATTAAACTCGACATAGCCTCGTTTCGGCTCAGCAGCGTCAGTGTATTATTGGAGATGCAACTATACATTATACTACGTATAATAACTTACGGGGAGGTAAACTGCTCCGATAGTTTGTCCAGTAGCAGATGGCACAGGCACAACTTTCGGTCTGTCTGCATCAACGAACACACAAATACTACACGTAAATGGTTATCATTTACCGAGACAATAATACTATTACCGATAATTAATAACATACATAATTAGAATCCACAATCACTAAATATTCTGGATTACTGATAAATACATCATGATATATTATTATTCACGGATACTAAGTAGTATAGAAATAGTATATACATATATTCTTGATTAACAACCACCGACATAAAACATTATCATGATTATTATTCAAAATAATATTGACGCAACAAGCCCATGGTTTTATTCATTAAATCATTTGCAACCGTCAACTGTATATTAATCGTGCTAAATGCATAGTAATATGTATCTAAGCTACAGCGACAAATACTCCCGCAAAAGATTACCTACTTTCTGCTGTGACGTTCAAATATCCAGGTTCGCTGTTCACTTCGGAATGGTGCGATTCCACTAGACTCTTCTGGATCAGCTGTAGATTAGAGCAAACCAGGATTTGTGATGATAACATATCACGAAAAGAAAATATTTATCCGGCTCAATTCAGAAATGGTAGGTAGGAAGCTAACCAGGAACACGTTTACCTGGCATTCTCTATAATAAAGTTCTCCGCACGTGTTATAATACAACACTATTGACGACACTATTTTGCCCGATAACAAGGTTAGCAGGCGAGGCTAGGGAAGTAGTCAGAAGTTTATAACGTGTCGAGTAATTCCAATATTCATATTAACATTATCAAAAACAAATAATACACATCCAGCATGATACCGATATTGAAAATGTCGACACAAATAAAAAAAAAATATTGATCATGGACGTATTCAGTTCCTGAATAAACGATTAGTAGTCTGATAATGATTGACTACAAAATAATTACATGTAATAGGTGTGTCCGTACATTGCATGGACACCATTTATAAACCAAAAGCTAAACATGAATGATTAAAAAAATATACAGCCATATAGATAGATTTAATACCGTAAAAAACGTAAAATATCAAGTCGATACACAAAGTACATTCGCACTTCAGGTGTCTAGCATTTGGTGCATATACTGAGTCAGTTTATTCTGCAGTCTGGATACTATTTTTTAAATACACTTTGTGGTAAACTGTTTTGAAATGAGGTATATACTACATAATATTACCATTGCATGGACATGATGGAAATACAGGAACTGTCAATATGTTAATTATTATCAAACAAAAACTCTGCCACACCATTCGCAGAAAATATCATATACAAATGAACATTGATTGATATGCAGTATCGTGTAACACGTCTGATATTACGCCATCGGACATTTCTTACAGACTGCAGTGCCAAACAAGACGAAATAACCACAACAACAAACAATCACAGTTTACACGAAATGGAAAATACGATCATTGTAAATATAACTAGACGACAAGACGAAAGTGACGACACAAACATTAAACCGACGGACATATCTCACATCATACTGCAGTGCCAGCATGGACCTGTGGGTGTCTCCGTCCAGCTCTTCCTTCATGAAGCGGTATGCCTCATTGAACTGGCTCGTCGGTACCGACTGAGTGCCGAAACACAGAGCTTCCGCCACCACCTCGTGTAGGTACACGTACTGCTCCTGGTGTTAACAAGGAAAGGAATCATGACCAAGACGGTGTATACAACCAATAACTCCTGATAGCAGAATGGTATATCGTATACACTCCAATGGCTCCTGATAGCAGAATGGTATAATGTATACATTCTAATGACTCCTGACAGTAGAATGGTATACTGTATACAATCCAATGACTCATGACAGTAGAATGGTATACTGTATACAATCCAATGACTCATGACAGTAGAATGGTATACTGTATACAACCCAATGACTCCTGACAGGAGAATGTATAATGTATACAATCCAATGACTCCTGATAATATCATTGTATGATCGTGATGTACAAGTACTGCTCCAGTTGGTAAGCCCATATGATCGTGATCGTGGTGATCTTGGAGATTGTCGATCTTACACGCGGACAACCGCGCTCTATGTAATTTATCCCACTTCCACACCTGTACCATGTCTTGTTTTCCTAATAACCCGGGAATAAAACTAGGGAATGTGGGTGAAGTGGAATGAATTGCATTTCCAATGGAATTACTCCTGACAGTGCAATGGTCACGATGATGTATGCAATACTTCCTGATAGCAAAATGCACGACGTATGCATCGATGACTCCTGAAGTAACACTGCCTGATGTTTGCAATGATTCCGGATAGTACAATGACACAATGTATGCACAGACTATTGATATCAAAACTATACTGTATGATATACAATGACTGATGATAGTAGATTTGTATAATGAATAGTATACAATGACTCCTAATATATAGTAAACTTGTGTAATGCACCATATGCAATGACTCCTGATAGTAAAATTACACGCTATGTATAATTAATGATGATATCCAATTTTAAAATAGCAGTATGCCTGCAATGATTCCTGATATGAAAACGACATAATATATGTAATGTTTATGTTACAATTACACCATGTATGCAATGATTCTTGATATTAAAATGATACGAAGCATACCTTCTGATATTAAAATGTCGTTCGTATTTTATATACCAGATTACATTGAATCACCACAGTAAAATGACACATTGTATCAGGCAGTGTTTCCCGCTATTAAAATTTCATGGCAGTGGTAATAATGTTTGCTATTATAATGACAGAATGTGTGCAATGCACGATGTCTGTGGTAACTCCTGGTATTAATATGACATGATGTATGCCATGCTGCCACGAACTATGTAATTTTGATAGAACAATACTAAAACCACACGATATAAGCAATGATTCCTTGTACTAAAATGACGTATTATACGATTACAATGATTTCTGATAGTAACCTGATAACATGGCACGATGTAAGAAATGCATCATGCTGGTATCTTTGGATTATGTGTGCAATGCATCCTCACATTAGTAACATATATAGATGATATCCAACACGTACTGATATTAATATAACACGTGCATGGAATTAATCATGGTATTAAGATAACGGTATGTGTACAATGCACTATGAAGTAAAACGAAATCATGAGTGCAATAGCTCCATATCTAATTAGCATGGTAAAATAAATGGATGATATCCAACACGTACCTTGGTCTGGATCATATTGACACGTTGACGCCGCAGTTCCTCCACAACGGACAGGGGCCTCACGACACCCTCCCTCCTGGCCATGGTATATAGCTTGTCCAGGGCAATGAACGTCCCCGTAGGCCCCACTCCGGCACTGAAACATGGGTCGGGCACGAATAATAATACGAGTATATTCTGCAAATAGATTGGTTAGAAATAATATTTAGTGCATAACCGTAAAAAAACATATTTGTGTATGTGTTCGAGATTGATCTTACAGCACGGCATAACGTATATCATAACATATTGCATCCTTGCGAGATCGATACAAAAGAGACCATGAAACGTTACAGAACATGACATTGCTTGTATCTGGCTGTCGTTAACCATTGGAAAATAATGTCGACATCATGTCAGTGTATGCAGTGAATTTAATAAGCGGTATGAAAATGACATGAGTAATATTTTACATGTATATATATAAGTACGTATTGTAATGCACAATCAGCACTATACCTGCAATGCACAATAACGGGTGCTGTCATGGAGGCGCCCGTTTTGGACACCACCCGCCAGAAGTTGACCAACGACCTGGCGTTGTCCGGAACATCCTTATCTGGCCAAGCTTTGAAGTGTAACTGGGTCACACGGTGTCCTTCCTTCTGCTTCTGTTTATTATAAGAATTGTGTTTTTGTGTGATTACTATACATATAATATTATAACTGGGCCGCATGATGTCCTTGCTTCTGCTTCTGTTTATTATATATCTTGTTAAGGTGTGAATATTGTTTACATAACATACTATAACTGGGTCGCAGGATGTCATTGATTTGTTTAATATATAACGTGTTATGATGTTATTACTGTTTATACAAAATACTATAACTGGGTCGAATGATTTCCTTTGTTTTTATTATGTTTAAATAATATAAACCTTGCTATGTGGTGAACAATGCATTCAAGCCATAACTATTTTCCATGTTGACGTCCGTAAGTTCATATTGGTCAGTGCCAGAACTATGTTTCACAACGTAAACTTATATAAAAGCATATAAACTTTTAGTGATGTACGTATATAATAAACAACGTTATTTAATTTGTTTGTATGTAGATCTATGTCACCCGTTCCTGTCACCCTCCTAGATATCACATGTTACGGAACACGTGCAAATATCCACATACACATACTACATTTTGTATGAACCGTTAGTAATATTGTACGAATAAGGAATAATTAACTCCGATGTCAATATTAACGTAGAAATACAGGTTGTTCCATTAATTTGTTTGATATTTGTGATTATGAAACATTTATGAACCACCCTTTATTTGTAATTGTAATTGAAATGTAAATGGAGATCTTTCTGGTATACATGTTGTCTTGCTTTTTATACAGTTGATATAATTCGCAAGTAAAGCAGTAACATAATAGTACTCCATGTGTGATTTTGTACTTAAGAACAGAAATATATTTACAGAAACTTTGATATTTTTCGTAAATGACGTTTAAAGTGTAAATTTTGTAAATATTTTTCATGAAAGTCGCACAAAATCACACGGCGTGACTCATATGTCTTACCTTTTTAACTTCCAAAGTTCGAATGACAAAATCTGGGTAACTGAGAGACTTGATGTGCTTGATAGTTATCCTCCCAAATTGTATCGCAGTTTCATCCGGCCAATATTGCATGCATTTTTGCTGCGGATTGAAAAATATGGGTCGTAAAACTGGCAGTAATAGACATTTATAAAATAAATGTATATATACCTTCATTCGTCGATAGCAGTGTTCTCCTATACGTATACTAGTTGTTTACATATCTTTATTCAAATATGTCACATCAGTTGCATAGAGTATTTGGTAAGAATGCAGAAATTCTACAAAAAATAGTCGATAAAGGTAGGCTCCATATGAATACATTACATACGAAATTCACCAATGACTAGAATGAAACAAACACTAATCACAGAAAAACACAAGATTCACTGAAAACAACGACACGAAGAAATTTCATGATTGATTAATAGCTGCACCGCAGCTATGGACAAGGTGAAACATATATTTATGCACACTCATAGGAAACCAACAAACCTGTCCCATTTCAATCACATTTACAAGCATCACAATTATCTCAGTCTTTTGCTGCAGCACCATGCGCCAGAAATCTTCCACCATGTTCTGAGTTGGTCCTGTAGTAAGGAACAGCGAGTTAACTCTTTTCATGCAAGCGGTGAAAATAACAAGAAACAAACATGTATTGAGTATTTTTCTTATTTCTCTCTGTAAATGTATTTCGAAATTTCATTAGAATTGCGTCCTTCTGGTTCAATTCTAATACAATTCTAAGACATATTCATGATATGTACAGAAAGAAATACTTGTAAATACAATGAATTGTCGCTTGCTATTTTTGAACTGTGTATAGCCACACATTTTCCAGTATGCAAAGAGTTAACAATGATAAGCCATTGCATAAAATCGTATCACCGCAGAGCAGCAATAATAACAAACCATGCACAACGGTGACGAAGACAGCAATTCCATTAATCTTACTATTGCGCAATATGTTATATGAACGATTGATATCCGAGTTACTTTATTTATGTCTATGTTTATGTCTTGTAGATTTCATCATTTTATATTTACATTTCCAGATGAACATGTTGCTGACTACACGGGTTAATCATTACCCACGATTGATAATTACCTTGAGATGCAATAAACTTCTTAACCTTTTCATATCCCTGAAAGCAAATGTATATATTTTTATTTGTTGTATTCGTTGTATTTTCCGACACTAATACACATTGCAATACTTTTTTATGATAACATACGTGTTGCTTAATAATGTGATATGTGGACATAACAACTCGTTGCGGTGGTATGAAAACAATAATCTCCAGTTTCATATTGCATCATAGCTTCCACAGTTCAGATAACATGACGATGAGATGCCCGGATTATTCTAAATGTCAACTAACATATGGCAAGCGTGAATTAATAAAGATCGGAGTGACTGCTAGGCAGACGGATATCTCCAATCAGTTTGAAAGTCATATAATGGTGCTATAAAAACTATGGTAAATACACATGATCCCTGAAAAATATACTTAACTATGTCTATTGAATAATGCTATATTATCGTGACAGTTATCTAACCAGTTCAAGCCAGATAATGGTGGTCAAGTGACCTGTGAACAGTTCAAGAAATATTTGCACGGGTGAATACTTTATCACAGCCAATCACATAAACGAACAAGTACAAGACAAGCGAGTTACGTTTGCAATGTAGTTTATTTCTGATTATGATGGAACTGTGTTTGTCTTGTAACAGTAATTATAACATTGAATATATATTTTTTAAAACAGATTGAAAATAACCAGTTGATCATGGGACTAATCATTAGAATGTATGATCCCTGGTTGAACTCGAGTTCGACATTAAACCAACATGATACATCAGCATGCGACACCACGCTATTATCTGAAGCCACTTATTCATCAACTCTATGTTTTATAAACAGGAAATCATGTACTTTGCACGAACTGATACCTCTTTGAATAGATGGGCTTAACACGATAAACATGCACAATGTTTTCTTTCATATGATCTTTATTTATATACCTGGATATATGCCAGTATCTACCTGCCGACGCAGTGTACCAAATTGATGCGTTTCCATGGACAGGTACATGTTTTGAAAGAGTCGTTTATAACATGTACATGTGCATTTATCTGCGTACAGACACGTGACTTACATCAATATGGCAGGCATTGATATAATCAGTTTCGTCCGGCTCAGTCACTTCCAGGTGGACACGAGAATGGTCATCTGGAAACAAGCAGTGTGAAATGAGCAACAGTGGAGGTACTCCATGCAGTATTGTACACCAACACGGTGAAAAGCTAAATTTTAGCACTAGCAGTATCAATACATACTCTTTCACTGAGTGGCATAGGAACGGCGTTAAGCGCACAAAGTGATAATAATATCTAAGTTATTTAAACGGAAAAAGCAGATCAATGTCATATAAAGATCAAACGTTATATGTAAGTTTATGATGTACAGTGGCACCCGATTCTTGTGTGCAGGTTTGGTAGCTGTATGTCTATTTGTGGCAGAGGAACGGACTTAAATGCACGAAGTAGTCTGAACTGCAGTGGAGACGGACGGATGGACAGACAAGGGTAAATCATTATAATGCACCCTTCGCCCACGCTCAAATAAATGTGTGGTGACAAAATGCCTTGTACAACTGGTTTTTTAGCGTATGGTTTCACAATATTTCATCTACTGTTATATTGCAATTTATTATACACAGAATGGTCACCGGCATTTGATGGATACGGAATATATTTCACGAGAGAACCAGATCGTGTGATTCGGTTGATTTACGAATTCGCAGAATTGCGTAGCCTGGCTGTCGAGTAAAATACGTTCAGTATCCAACAACGGCTGGAGGTTATTCTATTTATGACATACGTTTGTGCAAAAATAAATAAACCTGTCTTATTGTTATCAGATTCGTGCACTTATTCAGATATGTAAATATATATCGTTACACTATGTCAAGTTATACCTGTACATTAGGTTTGATCACAAATGTGTAGTAATAACGTTGCTCATAAGAGTATGCACCAAAGCATTATGTATTTCTCTACTTTCTGTTATGAATAATATTTAAGTACCAACTATATCTTTAATGATGTATAGTATTTTAGTATTGTGTACCTCATTGTGAAATTCCCAGTTAACTGATTCGACCATTTAATCTGAATAACGTGATACAATATGAACCAAAAAAATCTCAAGTACGAGGGGACATGGAGCACTGGGTCCGCTAACAATAAAAGTAAATGTGATTCAAATAAATAGTGATAAACATTTAAGAAACTGGAAAATAACAGTGACTAGTACATATAACAATAGTATATATTGACAATATAACAGTCACCAAAATAGCTAATTCCATCATTAGGTTAACAATTCAGCCATTCCTCAGGTACATGAACATCACTGTGCCCAATAACAAACTCGAGTATGTTTATTAGTGCCATGAATTGTGTGTTATGGCAACAACTAAACTGGGAAAATAATTATATGTACATCATACTTCAGACAGGCCGATCTGCTGGCGAACTTACAGGCATACATCTCTCTGTAACGATTTTTGCCTCTATTCTCTTCCCGTTGAGATATTTCGTATCCATATTCAAGCCCGCCTTTTAAAGTCTGTGATAAATAAACAACAGTAATACTAACACATATACTCACCAATATTCCAACGGCATGGCAGTATACAATTATTCAATAAACACATTCATCTAATTTTCGGCATTACCGATGCCTTCAACAGGATTACCAATCAACTAGATAAAGTACTTTAATCTTGATAAATGCATGGTACTTTCGAACATTTGATGCGCGAAATCATTGAATATGCATGATATTTTTCAAATATTAACATTAAACTACTTAAAAAACATTACTAAAAGAAAATTTCAAATACACCTAGAGCAGAATAAATGTTTAATACTGTCCATTACATTAATTATTTTCACCGATCAGTTGTCTTATTTGAATTTATTTGACGAAAGTTATTGAGAGAATTGATATAGTATATATGTTTGGATGAGATGTATTTCAGGAATATACCAGAATTTCTCGTTTTACGCCATAACATAATCCATGCAGTATACTTAAAAGAAACAGACGCAGAACAGAAAGAGCAGATCGCTAACAACAATATGCATGCTCGAAATAACATCCTTAAATCTGATCGTTTGCCACGATGCACGACTTTCCAATGTATGTATTGCTAATTGTAGAAAGCGGAACACACGAGGCGGTGGATTCCACCCCCCCCCCCACCCCCAAAGCAGCAGGTTAAATCTGGATCGAACCCGTTGGGCCGTCCTTAATTACATTACCTTAGCTGTTGGTAGGCCGTTAAATACCAATACATAAATACATAAATAAACGCACGTACATACGTACATAATACGTACATGGAATAACGCTATATATATAACAAGCTGTTTCATCGATTGTCACCCAGTGATTTTTTTACACTCACATTAAACTCGGCATAAAGTGATTCCCATTTGATGTGTTTCTCTTTGTGAATGTAGTCGTACAAGTGATACAACTTTATGGCGTCATCTATCTCGGAAAACTCGTAGTAAGCGATGTCTGGTATCTCGTCTATGACTGTAATGCATAATAAAACCAGTTATATGCATATAATTAAGGAATAAAACTATGGGCTGTTGCGTTTATTGGATTACGAAACACTTTGGTCAAACTTTAAATAGACCAAAACTGTACATGGTTTTATTACTTATATTTAAATTGCATTTTCAGATGGTTTCAAAAGTATAAATAACCAAATTAGGAATAAAAAATCTCATAACAACTATTCATCATTGAACTATCGAGAAAATAACAGCCACAGCAGCAGGAAAACATCACAATGAAGTACGATCAGTACACCAAGATATGGCAGCAAGGTTAAACCCACATACCACTATTTAAGATATGCTATTGTATATCGGTAAAATCACACTGTCTTTATCTGTGAACAGGCACTAAGGTGCACTCTAACATCGAGACACGTGGTATATGTAATATATAAAGGATCTTACATGAGTGACGATTTAATATGATATTTTATTTAACGAGTTTACTGGTTTCAGAAGAAACTAGAATATGCCGAGTTTCTTATAAATCAAATCAGTCAACGAGTTCAATACATATCACATTAAATCAACACACATGTTAGCTGATATGTATTACATAAGCACCGCACAATACGTTGAAGCAACACTGACAACCTAACATGTTTTCTATAGCGGCCTCATTTGTATATTTATTACACTAGTGTATTATGATGTTTAGTGCAATGTGTTATTCCACTGTGAAAGCACATTTTATCTAACAAAGATAAGTTAACATATTAAATGAATGCAACGAGTGTATTATGGAACACAAACTGCAATGCAACCTTCACTATGACTGCTGATGAATTAATGTGTTTGTTATACCATTGGCTACTTGATTCACTTGTCCGTGTTTGGATTTGGCTTTCGGTCCTTGTTTTGACGAATGAATGTGGAGTTTTCTGACTGGTGTCCCACATTCGTCTCCGCTATTTCATCGTACCTTGGTGTAGGTGCATCTTTATAACCTGCTTTCCGTCTGAATATCACAATGTAATACACCCATCATAGAGATAACAGGTTACTGTATTTTGATACGTATAATGTTTTTTCAGGTCGGAAGCCTGGGGAACGCATAGACATGCATAGGCTCGCCGAGGATTCATTCCGTTTCCGAGCTTGATACAGTTTCTCAAACACACCGGCATGGTATTCTATGCAGTTGTGATAGAAGATGGAAAAATAACATCATTCTGTTCGTCGAAAAGAACACGGACATATGTACGGTGTGTCATTACACTGACATCATTCGGGATAACATTGTTAGAAATCAGTATGTATTCGGTCAATCCTTTGCTCGTGGCCTCAACAAATATGTTCCTTTATTAGGGGCCGTATGTATATATGGGGCTTTGGCTGTAATAGCAGGGGTTTCCGATGAAAAATCATATACTCAGACAGTCTGTGGCGATAACATATTGCTGATTGCAATTCAAATACTGGGGAAATGTGAAACATTTTAACGTCCCAGCAACAGCTAAGGTCATACAGAGACGGTGCCATAGTTTAAAGTCTCATCCGACATACCAGTGGCATGGACATACTATGTAAGGATAATTTCACGCCTATGCTAATGATTGAACTCACACTCTCCTGTCTTGAAGACGAATACCATATCCAATAGGCCGCGGCCCATCCCTACACCATGGGGAACGTTTTGCCGTGGGACATTGATATGTGTATACTACGCGAGACACTTAGTTTTTGCATGAAATATAATCATTGTCATCGTTTTAAGCATGTTCTTTATAACACAACGGGATACAGTGAAGCGTAATGAGTTTATACCTTCGTCGTTTCAGTATAAATATGACAACAAAGGCAGCCGCGACAAGGACGAGGACACCACCTACAGCACCACCGATCGCTCCTGCCGGGGTCCCGTCATCTGACGCCAGTGGTTCTGTAAGTCAAAGAACAATAAATAACATGACAATATACGAATCGGGCTTCATGTTAGTTGTGACAATACAGGTAGGCTAACAATCATACATATTTCATTTTTGTTTTTATACAATTGAATATCATCCAAAGGTTGTATTTGCATTGTTCATATAGACGTAACATTTGGGCAGGTCTCGTGCAACAAACAGTAGTTTACTTGGGCTGTTCGGTCTCCTTTGTGTATAGAGTTGTATGCAGCACAAAAAGGAAAGGGCATTTGTTCTTCTGGTTGCAGTTTTCGTTGCCAGTTACACGTACTGCATGTCCATGTATTATGTAGCGTATAGCGATTGAACGCAGCGTACCGTATTTGATACAGCCAATACCGTTATACAGACTCTCGCACCCACTGGAACAGTTTCCTGTACGGGTATGACACTGCTCTCCGTTCAAACAATGGCCACATGTGTGTTTACAGTTGATGCCGTATGTTTTATTCCTGCAAACTGAAATACACGAAGAAGGATAATATGTAAGGACTACAACCATGGGCTGTTACGTGTACTGTAGTACAAAAACAGTGGGAAGGAAATCAACTGCCCCTATTTTCATTACTTATATTTGCACTGCATTTTCGGATAGTTTCAAAGATCTAAATAACCAAATACGGCGTTAAATTTATAGGAATCTTATTGCTTAACGTCATTTTGTCGAAATTCATGGAACAGCGACGTTGTCGGTCAATAGCGTTATTGACAACGACAACGAACAGGTTGAAGTAACGGACCGAGGTCTATAAATACATTAACTATAGCTAAAAGCATTAATAAGTGAATTTAAAAAAAAAAAATGCTTTATTTCCTCATATACACAGAAGAAATGTCCCATTGTTTTAACAGGCCGTACTCGGACGACCGCGAGACAACAGACTCTCACGAAACAGTCAACCGATTTATATCATTGTCGCCTATTGTATAAGTTAGGAAAATGTTAGCCCTCCGCAACGATATATTCCACGATGCGATATGTCAACGCGTTTTCGAGCTATCGATTATTTTGTTTTATATAAAGAATAATGTGTGGCTGTACCCCAATTCGATGGTGAATCGCCCATCATTCTTCTGAATTAAAGATCCTTATATATCATATCCGTAATGGTTCCTTATGAAAGTATGCGACAGTAAAATTGTGGTCACTGTAGATCACAATCATAATGTGTATGTGTGATTGGTGCTGTTACTGGTGAATTGGGGCTTATTAAAGGTATTTGCCCACTCAGTAGGCACACAATATTCTTTATATCACAGAAATCATGTGTTCTGGCAAAATAAACATTAATTCATCATTACCCCAAATATTGAGACATAGATAGCACAGTTTAGAAATTATGAATGGTTCCGTGGATTCCGGGGAGTCTACGCTCCATTTTACCCGTGCCAAGAAATGTATTTTTGTATAACTTCAACTGAATATGTATATTAGTTACAGCCGTCGTAGACATATGTGGTATAATTTAATTTCGTTGGTACGAACTGAATCGGGAAAGAAGTCGGCATTTAGCGGTGGCGAATTCTCACATCATAATTACTTGTTTCCGCTATTTTCGTTGTTACCGGACGCATTAAAGTCCGATCTCTGCAAATCCATTTATATTGATCGATGACAGTGCTAATTTATGTCTTTTACAGACAGTTTTCTATACAAAATATGTAGTCTCGAAAGTATTTCTGCAAAGTAGTTCTGCGATCCGGACTCGAATCAATCAGATTGGATAAAATTGTCTGTGACTTACCAATGAAACAGTTCGTATCAGTCGGTTTTGGCCGACGGAAGTCAGCCGAGGTAAATTATTCGGCGACTATATAATGCGAACTTTTGTTAGTATTGGCTTTATCTATTTCGCTAGCAGATCAACATTGCTCATCGAACCAAGCAGATCAATTTTGCTCGTTAACTTTGCTCCAATCCCATCTTATAAACTGCCGCCTAATTATTATTTCACTACCTATAAAATGAGCTTGTATTGAATACACTGAATTGTGAAACAATAGGAATGATAAATAATTGAAATATAACTTATTCATTTTCCGTTTCAATCAATCTGTGAATCTGCCGTAAACTAATTGTCAAGCCGTATTACTCGGTCCTTTACTTCAACCTGTGCGAGGATGCACGTCATGTATTTTTATTACGTCAGACAAACTATAACGAATCAACGACGTCGTGCGACGTCACGTGGGGTTAATGTAATGTACTGGGATATAAACGCAATACGTACAATTGGCGTTTCCATTATGAATGTGTAAATATTTCATAGTATAAAAATATGATGATGATTTAGTTTCTACTCAACATAAAATGAATTTAGTAGTCATGTAATATGTTAATATTCTAGGACTGACTATTACATAAGCATGTGGATGAAAGTACCAATGGCATTCTATAACTGTCATCGAACCAATAATATAATAATTTAAATAAGCATGTTTTATCTTTTATATTGGTTGACATAGCCTTTTAATTAATTGAGTAATAGAAACATATATACATAACGAAACGTATAGAACGCCTTATATTCCCAAGATAAACATGTGGTCCGAATTTGGTTGCGATTCATCAAGTAGAACTTCAGTAATTGGGTGGAGAAGGATACACAGTGCGGATATATATATAAAGGCTGCCAAGAGGAGATAATGTGACCGGATGAGATTTATGCTCTTTTATATTTTAGCCGCATTGTAATCATGCTCTTGCTATTTTAACATATGTTTCAGTATTTGCAGATTAATGCGAAACGTATTTCAGATAGCTGCACGCTTTTAACTTGACACGACATGACTGAACGACATAATATTGACCGTCTACGATATCCCTTTATATTAGCCAATATTGATCTGAGCTCTTTTGGGGCGCAATGTCTTTACAACCTTAGGCATAGCCAATATCATTATATAACCCAATTTCTGATTGGTAGCTATTTATTCTAACTTGCAGTTTGATTGGCCTATATAAAAATGGCAACAAGCTGACCCGGACCTTGGTTGATTCGGACCAGACTGATTCGGACCTTATTTCTGGCTGATTCGGACCTCGGCGTTGGCTGATTCGGACCTTTTTCTATTTTTATGATTTGGCTGATTCGGACATCACGATTGGCTGATTCGAACCCTATGTTGGCTTATCCGGACTTGAATGTTAGCTTATTCGGACCTCGATGCTGGCTTATTCGGACCCACTAAAAATAGTTTGCTGCCGACAAACTGTTGGTTATTAAATACATAGAATCTGAAACGTATTTAAATATATGCACTTTTTCATCAATAATAAAATAATAATAGCTCTCCCCAAATTGTTTTAGTTGATAAAATTTCATACAATATTCCCACTCAAATTTCCTATGGGAAGTTAAAATGGTGCAAAAATGAGCTGCAGAGTGACCAGGAGAGTCGATAAACGATTGTTTTTAATTTGACTCGGAAATCTAGCTACATGGAAATAATGTTAGTCAGAAAACAAATTAGATTTTGAAAATCGATCCACACATTCCAAAAGTATTTTTAAAAAGTCTATGTTCTGCCCCCATCATACATCTACAGTTACTTTGTTTTCTAAGTTGAATTACGTACACGTTAGCCATGTGATGAAGCTTTTCTTTTTTACGATTTTACAGTAAAAACAGTAAAAATGCCTTCCTTGTTGTCATTATATACATATTTGAAGAAAACGGGATGAGTTTATTGAAAAAAAACTTGCATATTTATATGGTTTTATTTTACTGAAATTTAATATGTTTATTTGTCAAAAGTAGAGTTGGCATAAAACCGTGAACCATACAAGACACGTGAGACGGGTTGAGCAAACAGTGAATATATGGACCAGTAAAAACCCGGACCAGCATTCACACCTGCACAATCTGATCAGGGTCTGCACTTGTTTGAATAAGTGTGTCAGCGAACTGTGTATGCATGAAGCTAACATAGGCTATTATTGCATACATGCAAAACTGAACGGCAGCTGCACGTCGACTGTCTTAACACAAATGACAACTGGAAGTATTGCGGACAACACCGATGCATTTAATGTGATAGGCCTGCAAGACATGTGACAGTGTATGAATATGAACGGTGCGGTTAATTACTAGTCAGTGAATTGAAGGTACAGTGTATCATGTCTTTTATTTTGTACAAGTGAAGAGTAAAATAACATTACAGGTACATGTATATGCATATCCGCCCGCACGAAACTCAGTCCGTCCGTCACAACTGTGTTCGGTAAAACAGGGGTCCCGGGTTCGTTCCCCGGGACGGGTGCGTACTTTTCTCACCTGTGACATTTGGCGCCCAACGAGGGACCGCCGTAACTGATAAATACTGCCCAAAATGTACCCAAAAATATGTAATTCAAAGTCGAATTACAAATGGTATTCGGGGACGAATTCCAATTTGACGGGGAAATATGTAAAACCGCATCATCCCGAAAATATACAAGATTATGTTTTGATGAATTAAACTTCCCGTATGTTTAACATGTTGCGATAAAGCCTGTTTCATAGAGTAGACCAACCTAAACTCAGATATGTGCTCTGGAGAAATGTCAATATGATTGACTCAAAGCATATTCACATTCATTAAAAAATAAAACACTGTGTGTATACATGTATGTTCATGTAATAAAATGCATCGGCCCACTTGTTGAGCTGGTCTTGGCCGCAGTAAAGTAAAAAATAATATACTAGTATAACACACTGACGTACGCACGTAAAAACTAAAAAAAATTACGATGGAGGCACATTTGACCTTAATTACCGAGAGCATTGTAGCGCCGCATAGAGCTACTACGCATAGAGCTCCTCGGGGAGCATCGTTTAAGAACCGCGTAGAGCTCACGTCCCATAGAGCTTCCGAGGAGCTCAATGCGCCAATATGCCCGATCGTCCCGCATTCAGCTATCCTGTTAGGAGATATCAACTACTTCTTCAATATCAACTACTGACTATTATTAGCCGATTTCTTTTTTAAAAATCCCTGCTATTGGATTGGCGAAAGCCGGGCAGGCGAGCGGGAGAACGGACTGGCAGGCAGTGGCGGCGTTATATCATATGTCATAAGTCATATGTTAAGTTTTCATGTTTTGTCCATTTCTCTGTTAAAGGTGCATGCCCACTTAGTAGGCACAAACTGTTCTTTATAGGAATTAAATAAGTGTATAATTGTATCATTATTCCACAAGTGCTAAAAATTACAAGTGCCCGCTATACAGATATAATCATTTTAAATTAGTAATATTTATTTTACTGATAGTGACGCGCGGTGATATTAGGCTATTTCCATATGCAAATGAGGCATGATATTTTTAATTATTTTTTCTAAATGAGTCACCTGAAAAAATAATATTTTCGACAGAGTATAATGTATGATCATGGCACATCAAAAAATAAATACAGATAATAAATAGCAATGTCCGTTAATATTTTAATAATAATAATCATGTATTCACTCAGGTCACATGACATGACAACATGAGGTATACAACATAATATTAGGATGACACAATGGCGATACATGTAACAATCAAAATGCATTATATACCTTACATGTATATGTACAATTTCTTAATATAATTATATATATTTTTACAAGATAATTTATTACAATTGTGTGCTAATGAATACTGGAAGAGAATTAGAAACCACAGAGCACTTACTATAGGGAGGGCACGGTTCATTCGTACATTTCATAATGCGAAATCGAAAATTGAGAGCAACGGCTTAACATACAGAGTAAGGAAACACGGTTATCGCCCCTGACATCGGCGTTTAAATGCACGTCTGCTATAAATTGTATAATAATGCCAATCAATACGCGTGGTGATGGTGAATGAATGTTTATTTTGCCAGAAAATATCTCAAATGATGTCTCTGATATAAAGAACATTGTGTGCCTACTGAGTGGGCATGTACCTTTAATATACTACGTAGAACCACTATAATTTCACAACTTCATAACCAACGCGTGCCCATCACATTCCACTACCCACCATGTGACCTTTCTTTTTACCACTTTACCTATTTTTCCCGCGTAACCGACTTAGGCAGTTTTAATGCTAAATTGGATAACACTCGTCACACAACACAGATGTTTACTCGTATCTTGTACTAGTACATGTATGCCAGCATGCCACAACTTGTGGGTTTTCTTATATACTGGCTACTTTTTCCATCTTAGGCCACTCAACGAAATATAGATGTTAGGTACTGTAAGATATTGATTTTTCCTTTGGTTTTACCTAGTTGGTCCAATGTGACATTGATGAAGAGGCTTCTGTGTACACAAAATATGATATTGAAAATAACACACTACAATTTTGGCTACTTTTTCCATCTTAGGCCACTCAACGAAATATAGATGTTACGTACTGTAAGATATTGATTTTCCTTTGGTTTTACCTAGTTGGTCCAATGTGACATTGATGAAGAGGCTTCTGTGTACACAAAATATGATATTGAAAATAACACACAACAATTTTGCCCAAACACGGGAACATTATCATTATTAGCACATGACTCTTTCAACCCTAAATAACTGGAATGGACTGTGATGTTAATGTTCTGGCCAATCAAATCATTACACAATGGTTTGCAGACTATTCCATTTTAAAAAAGTTTGTTGTTTTGTTTTTCTAAAATAAATATGAACATAATTATGTCATTACTTGCAAAAAGTGCAGATCCCGGTGAGACGGCTCGTTACGAGCCGACTCATCTGGGTTTACAGTTTGCAAAGTGTTGAAATGGTCAAACGAAATCTTGTAATTTCTCAAAGGTTGAAGCATATCTTTGTAAGGACACATTGTATGTACTAGCCGGATATGTAAACTAAAAGGATGTGGATTTATATCTACTGGGATAGCGGGAAAATGGAGAAACATAATATTTTGGTCAAGTGTATGCTAATGAAAAATGTTCTGTGCTGAGTGAGTCTGATTAAGTCATCTGTGAATAAAATAATAATTACGAAACGTTCGTTCCATATAAAATAAATTCCAAAGTTATGACGGGACCATCGTTGCTGCGTTCACAATTAATATTAATTCAGTTTAGTAATCATTATACTGACATTGAACCATAGTCGATCATTATTTCACAGTGTAGAAGTTAGTATATTCTAGCTCTACAGAATTTAGGCTATGTTGGTTGAAACGACTTTGATAATTTCCGCCTTCAGTCTGGAACATTCCGCCTTCCGGTAAGTATACTGTGATATGGTGTCATGTTTTAACATTAGTTTTAGTTGTCCGTGTACGTTATGCATTGTTGGTGTCTGCACTGACTGCGACACTGTTTGCGCAGGAAATGAGTCCTGTACGCTATTCATTATTGTGGACAAGCTCGGTTCATTTCAACCTAAATGTTTGATAAGTTGTTTCCTTAATTTAGACTTATCGTGGCAACTTTGTATGTTCATACATATGCAGTAGTTAAGGGCTGGATTTCCTTTACACCTATCTGTTTCATGACCTAGTTTTAACCAGGTGTAAAAACTGTTATTTATTCTGATATTTGTTTCCACGATAATGCCCAATTCCCCCGGATATCTCTGTTGTGAGCTGGTCTGGAGGTAGAGCGAATCCCGTAAAATGTTTCCGCACAGTGTCACTCCGTATACATGTTGTCTGTGAGAGACACTGGTTGTGCAGGTCGTTTACCTGGCAATGTGGCTCGAGACACTGTCGGCTTCAGGTTACGGGTTCGTTCTTGCTCTGGATTGGCGAACAACATGCTAATGACTAAATAATGCACCATGTGTTGTCGTATTTTAACTGTTAACTGTGATCGATAAGCAAAGTAGATTGCGTCACTGATTAGTATTACATTTTCCTCAGGTGAAGAGTTGAGAGGAGGCGTGAGAGATTTCAAGTCTGGCCAGGGCGTTTGCCCACAGCAGATTGGTCACAATCCACTATTTTTGTTCGCAATCAGTTTGATCCTGATCTACTTGTGTATTCGCGCAGTTGGATCAGGGTCTATGCTGTTTGTGAATTGCTAGTTTAGATTGCTAGTTTAGATTGTTTTAATCAGTGTGATTCAAGACTAGCCGGTGCGAATGCATAGTCGGATCAGGGTCTGCGCTGTTCCCAAAATAATACATATGTCTACTTTGGTCCGGTGTCTCTAAACCAATGTGAGTCGGATCAGTTTGTGCATTTGCACAGTCTGATCTGGATCCACACTGTTTGTGAAAATTGATATATGATGCAGAATTATTCACTCCGGATCTATGTTGTTAGGATTACGTTTGTAGTACAGACTAGTTTATGACTAGGTTATTGACCCTGATATGTTCGGATTCCATGCGACCCGTAATAACCTTTGGTAAACCCAAACCACTCCTTTATCACATTTGTTACAGCCAAATTGCTGTTTGAACCAATTGATGGAAATGGTGTCTGTAATCTCATTCAGTGGAGATAAATATAGATCTATTAGAATAATAGCTGTTTATTATATCTGCCCCTGTAGATTTTCCATCGGTTGGTTCGCATAATAAACTGAGCAAGGAGTGAATTAGGAATAGCCATTTTACCTTCTTCGAGCTCGAGTATATACTCCAGTTCTACAAGTGAGTAAATACTCACTTGTCTGCTTTTACTCTGCTTGCTTTATGTGCTTAATGTCAGCTGTGTGTGCTTTATGTTCAATGTTATTTGTGCAAATAAATTGCTTGCATAAGTAGGTCAAGGTCACATAACATATTGTGATTGCACTTAGTGAACCGTCCTTCACTAAGTTGTTCTTTAAATATTTGATGATGGGAAAGTAAGTGCAATCACTTGCCTTAATTGCATTGTCTTGTATTGTTTATACCCTCGCATGATTGTAATGTTTATGTTGTATTGTTGCAGGCGTCGGGCCTACTACATATAAAGTGATAGAAGCAACAATGTCGTTGTCTTCATGACCCACCCCCTCGAATAGTATTTTCTAATCGGGCTAACAGGAGATACTATTACAATAATGAGTTGCTTAGTACATGTATCTAAATACTATAAACATGATAAAATAACGTTAACATATTTTACGTTCGAATTGGCGGTATTTGTCGGTTTGATGATAAGCAATGTGATGTCAAACAGCCAAACTCTAATTATGAGCATGCCCTGGAAGTAGTTCTAAGGGATCTTTTCACGCTACTGGTTGTTACAAATTCAGTAACCTATACATGTTTAATGACTGTATATACACACCATGTTAGCATGGCGAACTTTTATTGCACGTTCCATCCAGTGTACTACAGTGGCATGTGCCGTTGCTGTTTATGCCAAATGTTCCATGTTTGCATTCTGGAGCACAATCATAACCACGGGGTAACATTTGCTTTGTTAAATCATTGGTAAATTAAATTAAATGAACCAGGAAAATGGCATTGCATAATTTATAATGCCATTTCCCCCACAGTCGTGTAATTTAATGTACATGTGCCGTTTTAGGATATGGCAAGTGTTCCATCAAATCAGACTCTGTTGAGCACAGTCACAATCGTTCTGGATTATCATGAGACAATAAGATAACGTTCAATTTCTTGCATGCTTTGGAAGTCAGAAAAACATATTTCTGTAATAAGAAGGATTCGAAAATATGTTTGTGGGCTCGTTGGTGCCAATAGTTTATGCATACACATCATGCTAGCCTTGCTCTCACGATAACGCCATCATGTCTATCTGAACAGTCACGAACAAGCTGAACTACGATCGCATCGACTCTTGAAACATATGCAGTTTGAACTAATGCGGCCATAATACTGTTTCTTAAATTACCGTCAAAAATATACGAGTGAGCAAACATTATACAATATTAGACTTTTGCATAATATTTATACAATTTGAACTAATGTCGCAACAATACTATTTTTATACGACCGTTTAAAAAAACGGTACGCATTACGTTTCACGCGGGGTGGGCGGCAGACAGAAAAACTGCATAGTTTGTGTACACAGCTCCTCCGAAACCGTTCAGTCAATCGATATGAAACTATACACACGTCTTCTACACATACTGAAGATGTGCACCTTGGTGTTTTCATGCTGAAAACATATTTGTTAACAGCAATAGCACCTTTTCAACGTAGTCATTTGTTCTACATGTTTGTATATAGTTCTATATAGCGTACAGAGTTTGTGTACACAACTCCTCTGACACCGTAAAGTCAATCGATCTGAAATTATACACACGTCTTCTACACATATTGAAGATGTGTACCTTGCTGTTTTTATGCCGAAAAAATGATTATTTAACAAAAAATATTACCTTTTTAACTTTTAACAATTTATTTCTACATTTGTATATTCCATTCTATATAGGGTACAGCATCTGTGTAGACAACTCCTCTGAAACCGCTCAGTCAATTGATATGAAAATATACAAACGTCTTCTACACATATTGAAGATGTGCAACTTGCTGTTTTTATGCCGATAATTTTTTTTTTTTTAAATATCACCTTTTTAACTCTACCATTTGTTTTCTACATTTTTATATTCAATTTTATATAGGGTACAGCGTGTGTGTACACAACTCCTCTGAAACCGTTCAATCAATTGATATGAAACTATACACACGTCTTCTACACATATTGAAGATGTGCACCTTTGATTTTTTTTATTTTGGCAATCGCTTTTTTAAAAAAAAATATCACCTTTTTAACTTGCCAGTTTTTCTACATTTTTGTAAAACACTTCTATATAGGGTACAGAGTTCGTGTACACAACTCCTCCGAAACCGTTCCGGCATTCGATTTGAAACTATACAATCGTCTTCCACACATATTGAAGATGTGCAGCTTGGTATTTTTATGCTCAACAAATATGTTCTAACAAAAATATCACCTTTTAACCTTTGTTTGTGTATCCAATTCTATATAATTTCTACTTCATACATCTCTACCCTAATTAGTATGTTCCTTGCCTTGGTGACAGCTTCATATTTCGCTGTCTGGCCCATCTTCGACGGGTGTATTTTGTGACTTACGGAACTCTTGTTTAAATTACCATCCAATATAGATGAGTGAACAAAAAAAATATTTTACTCTTGAAAAATATTCACGTATTCAATTTGGCATAGTAACGCCGTAATAATAGTTGTTACAATACCGTCAAATAAAGATCGAGTGAGAAAATAACAGCACATGTTTGCATATGTCCGCATCATATAGACATTACAAGTAGCTGGTTGTCATTAATATACACACCGTGTTCGCACGTATCCATCTGATATCCCGCTTCACAGGTGCCAGGACACATTCCGGAACTTTTATTGCACATGTCTCCATCTTGACTACAGTGGCATGAATGGTTGCAGCCAATGCCAAAGTTGCCGTCGTCACATTCTGGAGCATGACCGGGTAATATTTGCTGTGTTCAATATTTTGTAAATGAAATTAAATGAATAAGGAATATTTTGACTAGTCTTATCTAATGACAGTCGAGAAACATATTTTACATATGTCGTTGCAGTCTCTTACAAATGTTCCATTTATGCAGTCAGGAGCTAGTATTGAATCTGTTTTTGGAATTCATTTAGTGAATTGTAAAGCGGTCTTTCGATGCAATATGAGGCTTGTAAGCAAGACAACTAGTACCCAATTGATTGTTTAAAAAATGGAGAACAAACAAATACAAATTTAATTGAAGAAAAGTTAACAAACAAGAGGGCCATGATGGCCCTATATCGCTCACATGTGCAATGTCACAAAAATCAAGCAAATACTGTTATGTAAAGTTGTCACTACATATTCATCAAAATAAGCCCATGACAGGCACAAAATGTCAATGCGACAAACTTGAGAAGTCACCAGGGTAGGAGTTGTCTCGTGATATGTACAGATATATCTTACACAACTTTGACCACAACAGGATGCTTCCAGCCTACTTTTTATTGCAATCCTTAGATTTTATGTAATATATAACCATATTCCGTAAAAATGTCTTGACCCAGAGGTCACCATTTTAACAGCTTTGAAATAGCATTGTACATCGATTATTCATGTCAAGTTTCGTCGAAATCGGTCTGGTGGTTTGTGAGAAGATTTTTTAAGAATGTATGCTATTTTTAGACGGCGGCCATCTTGGATTAACGACGAGCGCCATTTTAACAAAACGGAAAAGGCTTTACCAATGAACAATAACTGCGAAGTTTGGCAACCAGTAACCAAGCGGTTTGTATAAAGAAGACATTTGAAATACCTAATAAAAGAACGACCGTTTGACCTTTCGGCGGCCATCTTGGATGATGTAATCATCCGATTCGATGAAAACAGCACCACAGCAATCGCCTCATCAATATCTTTGATTTGATATATTATAAGACCATATTCCGTCAAAAATCAAATTTGACCCCTATTTGACCCAGGGGTCACCATTTTAACAAATTTGAAAAAGCATTGTACATCGATAATTCTGCCAAGTTTCGTAGAAATCGGTCTAGTGGTTCGTGAGAAGAAGATATTTTAAAATGTTGTGCTATTTTTAGACGGCCACCATCTTGGATTAACGATGACTAATAAAACTGAAGAGGCTTTACCAATGGACCATAACTGTGAAGTTTGCTACCAAGTGGTTTTTATGAAGAAGACGTTTGAAATCTGTATTAAAGAACGACCTTTTGACCTTTTGGCGGCCATCTTGGATGATGTAAATATCTGATTTCGACAAAAAAATTCTCCTAAGTGATCGTTTCGTCCATACCTTCGAATTGATATATGACATGACCATATTCGGTAAAATGTGACATTTTATCCATACTTGACCCCTCCTGCCCCGCCCAGTTTTGACCAGGGGCCACCATTTAAAGGAATCTGAAACATCGTTTAAATATCGATCATTCATATCAAGCAAGCTTCGTCGAAATCGGCCTGGCGGTTCGTGAGAAGAAGATTTTTTTGAGAATTTGACATACTTTTCAACGGCGTCCATCTTGGATTTCGCGATGACCATCATTTTAACAAAAATGAAAAGGCTTGACCCACCGACCATTACTGTGATGTATGGCCAATATTGGCCAAGTGGTTCACGAGAAGAAGACGTTTGTAATCTATTTTGAAAAAAACGACCTTTTGACCTTTCGGCGGCCATCTCGGATGACGTAAAAACCCGATTTCGAAATAAAGCTCCAAAGTGACCGTCTCGTCGATACCTTCGATTTGATATATGACATGACCATATTCGGTCAAATGTGACATTTGACCCCTACTTGACCCCTCCTGACCCGCCCAGTTTTGACCCGGTGTCCATCATTTGAACGAATCTGAACCAGCGTTAACTATCGATCATTCATACCAAGTTTCGTAAAAATCGGCCTGGCAGTTCGCGAGAATTTTTTTTTAAGAATTTGAACTACCTTTCAACAGCGGCCATCTTTGATTTCACGATGACCACCATTGAAACAAAAATGAAAAGGCTTGATCCAATAACCATTACCGTGAAGTTTGGCCAATATCGGTCAAGCGGTTCACGAGAACAAGACGTTTGAAATCTTTATTAAAAGAACGACATTTTGACCTTTCGGTGGCCATCTTGGATGACATGACCATCCAATTTCGACAAAAATGTACCAGAGCGGTTGCCTCTTTGATACCTTCGAGTTGATATAGACATGACCATATTCGGTCAAAAATAAAATTTGACCCCACAGGCCACGCCCATATTTTACCCCGGGGTCACCATTTTAACAACTTTGAGAGAGCATTGTACATCGATCATTCCTACCAAGTTTCGTCGAAATCCGGCTGGCGGTTCGTGAGTTTTTTAAGAATTTATGCCATTTTTAGACGGCGGCCATCTTGGATTAACGATTACCTCAATTTTAAAAAAATCTGAAAATGCTTCACCCATGGACCATAACATTTAAGTTTGGCTACCATGGGCCAAGCGGTTCATGTGAAGAGGACTTTTTAAATCTCTAATAAAAGGACGACCTTTTGACCTTTCGGCGGCCATCTTGGATGATATAACCATCCGATTTCGACAAAAAAATTCACCAGAGTGCTCGCCTCGTTGATACCTTCGATTTGATATATGGCATGACCCTATTCGGTCAAAAATAAAATTTGACCCCAATTTGACCCCACGGGCCACGCCCATTTTTGACCCCGGGGTCGAAAGAGCATTGTGCATCAATCATTCCTACCAAGTGTTGTCGAAATCCGGTTGGCGGTCCTTGAGAAGAAGATTTTTGAAGAATTTGTGCTATCTTTAGACGGCGGCCATCTTGGATTACGTAATGACGTCTTTTTAACAATTTTGTAATCCCACTACCTAAGGACCATGACCATGAAGTTTGGTGACTACATGCCTAATTGCTACCGAGGGGAAGACGTTTGAAAATGTTCACGGGCGGACGACGGACGACGGACGGACACATTACGGTAACAATAGCTCACATGAGCTTCGCTCAGGTGAGCTAAAAACCTTATATATTACACAGATTGTTTTTCTGTCGTTGTGCTTTGTGTTATTGAAATTATTACTACATGTAAATGCAATATAATTCTGTACATGCACAGGGGAGTATGCACACTGGAAAGAAGACAGTCAAGTAACATATTGTAACTGGTCGTCGTGCACGACCTCCTGTACCGTTATTTTCAATAAATATTTTTAAATGTCTATTTTTCAGTTGTAGCTTTTCATTTTTCCTTTTATTTGCAAATACATATAGAACTGTGAATATTTGGTTGAACATAGTATGTTTTAAATAACGGTGCACGATTTCACACCCTGTCCTAAAATGAAACAGGACGACCCGTGTAGTTACTTAATGTTGAAACAAGTGCATTTGTCTTAATGGTATGTCTCGTGACGGCACATATGCTGAAATGCATGAAGACGGACGTGTGCCACATTTATTTTGCAAATATATTTCATGAGATACCGCACATATACATAATCATGGTAAAATCATAAACATGGCCTGTCTTAAATGTACACATTCGTGGGTTACGTCTTAAATATTCTAAACAATATTTGTATATTCTACGTATAAAAACATGCACTCACATACACACAACTCGAATGTAACCATCATCGCTCTATACTAGCCGAGTTCTATACACAGGGAAGAGCAAGTGCATTTACGGCATTGTGTCTCACATATGCACAGACGGTGTTGATAAAAATTAGTAATAACTAACTTAATTGCACATTTGTTTTTTTTGTTTTTTTACTAAATGGTTTATTTTCAATTTTTAAATACATCATGTATCATGTACCTATTGTATAGCAAAACATAGTTGAAATCACATGACATGTTACTAGAAAAGAGCTTACATAATGTGTTTAGAAAGTGAACTTATTTAAGAAGAGTTTTTTAAGAAGAGAGTTATAGGAAAGAGAAAAAAAGATAAAGAGGTCTTCCTTCTGCTCTCGTAATTCGTAATACATGTGATTTATAACGTTTATGTCAATAATATAATATAGTTGACATACAGTGTTAATAAGCATGTAATTAACTTTGCTACGCTTGGTACATATTTATCGTATTTTCATTTTATTAATAATTCTTTCATGGGTGTTAAAATTACCCCCATTTTATTTGATGTAGATCTAGCTTGTCTTTCATTGTGGCTATTACTTTTTCAATATTGATTCGTCTTTTCAAATATTGCATGAACAAGTTAAATGAGAATTCTTGTTTTTCATATTTACATGTAATCAAGAAATATTTTGCAAGTATGATAATGAAATTAAATTGTTTAGCGATAAGATTTGTTTGGTTTACACCAAATGAAATCGTATTAAAATTCATTTCGTAAACCACACCTCTTTCATTTAAGAATGTTCTTAGTTGTGACCATACATGTTGTACGTTTGGGCATTCCCAGAATAAAGGTTTTATATTTTCCACATTCATGCTGCAAAAATCACACAAACTACTTGATACCATGCCACAATTAAGTAATAATTTATTTGTGCCTATGATTCTCATTAAATATTTATACTGAAAATTCCGTACTGTGGTATCTATTGTGAAATGCATACAAGTTGTGTATATATTTTTCCATTCAAAATTAAAATCGGGAAATTCATTCGTCCATTTCTGCTCTTATTTTATTGATTCCATGTTGGCTTATGTGTTTGTATAGTGCATAGAAGTTTATTTACTCCATTGCTTGTCTGTACTTTTTGTAAAATAGGTTTCAGAGTTTGTACAGTATTTATATTTTCTGTTTTAATTTTTTCTTTCCATTGCAGATTAATATTATTTACTAAACCTTGGTATTTGATAAAATCATCTGCCCTTATATTATACATTTCCGCAAAATCATTAAAACCGATAAATCTGTTTACTCTATAATCATATAACTGTTCTATAAATGTAATACCCCTTTCGTGCCAAGATTTGAAGTATATTGTTTTGTTTTGATACTTTATATTATAATTATTCCATATAATTTCTTTTGATATACTTTCGTTTTTTTCTGAGAAATTGATGTTAGCCCATGATGCCAAAACATTTAATAGGAAAGTATGTTCTTTACATAAGTGTTTTATATCCTGTGGTTTTATATTGCATTCGAAAAGCAGTTTCCCACCAAATGGTTAAAATTTCTGTGTGTATAGCAGTTTCCACTGGCCATGGTCTTTATCATCACATATTGTTTTTACCCATGATGCTTTTATCGCTTTTATAAAACTGTCTATATCGACCATATTTTAACCCCCGTGTTCATATGTTTTAAGTATTGTGTTCCGCTTTATTTTATCGGGTTTGCCATCCCAGAGAAAATCAAACAATTTATTTTTAATTGTTTTAATTATGCTGTCTGGTGGGTCAGGTAAGACTGTTAATGGATATATCAGTTTCGGAAGAGCAAATGTTTTGATCACTGTAATTTTACCTAATACCCTTATTTTTCTTTTTTTCCATGTCTCAAGACTTTTGACGAACTCTTTTATCTTCGGAGTAAGGTTTAGTTCGTGCATATTGTTATTATCATTTGAAAAAGTAATGCCTAATGTCTTTGCGCTTGTTGATGTCCATATAAAATTCTTTGCAGGGCAAAAGATTAGTGTTGTATTTTTAGGGAACCCACCCGAAGTACTGTAGACTTTTTTGTATTGAGTTTGAGGCCCGAAATTTTACAGAATTCATATATAAGGTATGTTAATGTTTCGAATGATTTCTGTGTACCATCTAATATTAATGTAGCATCATCAGCAAACATTGTCTTTTTAAGTTCTATGTTTACTCATTTTTACCCCAGTTATATCTTTTTCATTGTCTATTGCTTTTGATAATAATTCTATTGCAATTATGAATAGGTATGGTGATAATGGACAGCCTTGACGGACATCTCGGTTTATTGAGAACAAATCTGATAAATAACCGTTATTTGTAACGCAACTTTTTGCATCTGAATAAAAAAGTTTAATCCATTTAATAATGTCGTTGCCTTTAGAAGTTATTCGGGTTCAACTGTATCAAAGGTTTTTTCAAAATCTGCAAAGAATAATAAACCCGGAGAATTACTTTCATTCAAAAAGTCTACCGATTCGCATAAGTTCTGATGTTTTCTCCAATGTATCTGCCCTTAATGAATCCAGTTTGTGAATGATCTATTATTGATGGTAATACTTTTTTCAGACGGTTTGCAATAGCTTTTGTAGCAATTTTATTATCGATATTGAAGGGATATCGGTCTCCAGTTTTTAGGAATGGATAAATCACTGTCTTTGCTTGGTATTAATGTTATTACTCCCTGTTTTTGTAATTCGCTGAAGTTTCCGTTCTCTAATGAATAATTCATGGATTTATAAAATACTCTTGATATCATTCCAGAATAGTTTGTAAAATTCAACCGTAATACCATCTGAACCTGGACTTTTGTTATTTTTCATTTCCTTTATGCAATTCTTACGTTCATATTCAGATAACTTGCCTTCACAATTTTGTTTCTCTTCTTCCGATAGCATATGTTCATTATTATTCGTGAAAAAATCATGATTAGTTGCTTGCATGTCTTTTTTTGTATATAACTTTTTATAATATTCTTGCTGCTCATGTAGTATTTCGTTGTCATGTGTAATAATATTGTTATTTATATTCAGTCTAGTTATAATTTTATTTTTGTTTTTTTATTTTCCCGTTTCTTTTCGAGATTAGAAAAGTATTTTGTATTATTTTCTCCACCCTCAATCCATTCGGCTTTGGTTCTTAATATTATTCCTTTAACCCTTTCTTCGTGTATATTATGTAGTTGGTCTTTCTTATTATTTAGTTCTGTTAAAAGGTCTTCCTCTGTAGTATTGAGTATTCTGATTCTAATTTATTTATTTCATCCGCTAACTTGTTTTCTATATTTAATGTTTTTTTATTTTCTATTGAAGAAATTCTTATCGTTTCGTTTGTAATCGTTCCTTTTATTATCTCCCATAATGTATTAGGATGTGCACCTTCATTCGTTTCAGCAACTAAATAAATATTGTGTCCAATATTTTGTTGATATTCGGCATTTAACAGTAAGCTATTATTTAATTTAAAGTAACCTGGACCTCGTTTATGAGATTGTGTATGGATGGAGAAAAATACCATTGAATGATCCGACTTATATCCTGTAGTAATCTTACTATTTGCTACACGATTTATTATGTTTTCAGAAATTAAAAAATAATCTAGTCTACAAAATATTGGCGGCTTAGTATTTGGATGCCATGTATATTTTCTTAATAATTCTCCAAATATCGAGTAGATTGTATTTATTCATGATAGATAATAATTTGTCTCGGGTCTTTTTATTAGTATCTTTTCTTCCATTGTTCTTGTCAAGATCCGGTCCTAAAATTGTGTTGAAATCTCCACCTACTATTAATGTATCAGTTTCGAAAGATTCCATTTAAGTATCCATATTTTGGTAAAAGTTAAAGCTGTTTTCATTCGGACCATAACAATTAATTAGTGTATAATCATTTTCTGATATACTTATTTTTAGAACTTGCATTCTACCGGTTACTGCTTCGATATATTGTTGTATTTTATACTAAAAAATTAGAATACCAACCCCTTCTTTATTACTAAAATTTCCACTGAAATAAGCATCGCCGTCCCATTCATTTTCCCATTGTGTTTTATCATTTGCGGTAAAATGTGCTTCTTGAATAAAACAAATAGCAAAATCATTTTCTTTAATCCATTGCATCAGTTGTAAGTGTTTGCATTTTTACCCCATACCCTTTACATTAACTCATTCCACCCTAGCGCCCCGATAACGCGTCGCTCTTGCAGTGCTCCGACTCCCGCGTGCCACGAAATCGAGTCGGTATTTATTTTATTCCAGTCCCGCGTGCCCCGAATTGGCGGCTCGATAAAGCTAGCTTTCACTCCCGCACGCCACGATATGTCGTCGCATTTCATAGGTTGTTTCGAGCCACAATATCTGGGATTCCTGCCTGTCAGCCAATCAGATTTCGCGTTATATATACCATATAATGATTGTGTAAACAAAGAGCGCTGGAATTGAAATAATTCTTACACGTGTTTAGAAGTTATTTACAGTTGAAGTTCATCAAAAAATGGTAAATTATGGCAAATCGACGACTCGATCTCGATCAAGTGCTGGCTATAGTGACGGATGGGGATGATGCTGATGGTTTCGACATTAGTATCAACAATGGGAGCGAAAATGATGAATCTGATTCAGAACACTCTGACAATTTGGAGACTGAAAATGAATTTCATGATGAAATTGTTGATGTCGCCCCACCTGTGGCAGGTCACTGGATTGTGGATGACCGGACAGATATTGCCAAGGCTCACTTCACCGGCCCAGAGCCAGGACCAACGGTTGACTTGGATCCTGATTCCAATGAGCTAGACTTTCTGGAACTGTTCTTTTCGGAAACCTTGATTGCCTCTTTGGTGGCACAAACCAATCTGTACGCCGAGCAGCGACAACAGGAGAAACCCGACTCCAACTGGCGGCCAGTGACGGAGATCGAGCTAAAAGCGTGGTTCGGCATTCGAGTCTACATGAGTATTTTGGAGGTAAATTATCTGATAATCACTACGGTATATAGTTACATAATCCCAGATCAGCCTGCATAACCGAGCATTCTGACCGAGTCTACGCTGGTTTCCATAGTCGTATTTCAGCGAACTTTATGATTTATTCTCTATTCAACGTGCTGATCTCACCAAAACTCGTCTAAATATGTAAATTCTGGGCTCTAAACTATAATTCCTTTCATTAAACAATTGGTTGGTCGTCATGTCATTGATTGAACAGCGAACAGTGCAGAGCTGATAAGATTGTGCGGATGCACAATCTGATCAGGATTTACACTGGTCGCAAAAACCGTATATATATGTACGTATAATCTATCGATTTCGTGAAAACAAATTAGGCCCACACAAGATTATAAACTTTTTCAAGTTTTAAAATGAGTCTCAACCAGTTTAATTGATGAAAAGGTTTGATTTAGAAACAGTTAATTTTCAGTTTTCATAACGCATGATTTATATAAAACGATATATAATTATGTTATTATTTTTGTATATTTGCAGCTACCACAGTCGGCTATGTATTGGTCCACGGACTCCTTATTCGGGAATCTGAATATCCGGAAAGTTATGAAGCGAGACCGGTTTGACAAGTTACTGCAGTATTTTCATGCGAATGACCGGACACAGAACCCTGCAAAAGGCCAGCCAGGACACGACAAGCTTCACCATGTGCGGCCCATCCTTAGCGAAGTACAACAACACTGCCTTCGCCATTATAACCCGCACCAGAACACCAGTGTGGATGAAGCCATGGTGAAGTTCCGTGGGCGACTGTCGTTCCGCCAGTATCTTCCGTCAAAACCCGCGAAATATGGAATCAAGGTCTGGATGAGGGCGGATCCAACCAACGGCTACACGAATGAGTTTCAGGTGTACACTGGCCGAGAACAAGGTAGAGCTGAGGTTGGTCTTGCAGCGCGAGTTGTACAGGACATGACGAGGAAAGTTTGGCACAAACACCATATGTAAACGTAAACATGGACAACTTCTTTACCAGCCCTGCACTACTGGACACCCTACTCGAGAATCATACATATGCCCGCGGAACTGTACGCCGAAACAGAAAAGGGTTACCAACGCAACTCCGCGAGAAAGATCTCAAGGAACAGGGGCAGTTCAGAACTGCTCAAAAAGGAGAGCTCATTGCCTGTCTGTGGAAGGAGGAAGAAGCATGTGTATGTCCTGTCCACCGCAGAAAATCCCGCCCGTATCGACAGTGTAGTGAGTCGAAAGTCTCGGAATGGGGAGGTTCGCGAAATCCGTGCGCCGGCCATTATACCAGAATACAACAGCCATATGAACGGCGTTGATCATGTGGACCAGTTGCGGACGGAGTACTCCACATACAGATCTTCACGGAAATGGTGGCTCTACCTATTTTGGTTTATTTTTGATGTCGCCATCACCAATGGTTTTATTATGATGAAAGAGTCCGTCAACCACCAGCGCCACACAAAGACAGGCAGGGTGAAGAAACTAACAATGCTCGAGTATCGAATGGCGCTAGCAAAGTTGCTAATAGGTGATTATGTGGAAAATGAAAGAGCTGCTCTAACGACGTTCAGTGTTGGACACTTCCCGAAGACAGCGTCGAAACGAGGTCGCTGCAGGCAGTGCAGTAAGCAGAAGCATCGTCGGGAAATAGTGAACATGTGCCAACAGTGCAATGTGCACCTGTGTGTCCCGTGCTTTCCTGCTTGGCATCGTGACATGTTGAAGAACTAATGAATGTGCTCCTTGTACAGATGTGTAAGTGGCTTTCGGCTGAAATCTAGTCATTTTTTATGATTTGTCCACAAAAGTATATGTTGTGACCCCTCATTTGAACCGTCTCAGCCAGATGATTCAAATGAGGTTCACAATATAAAGTTTTGTTGAAAAATGATAAAAACGGAAAATATTCAGATTACTGCCCCTCATTACACTGTGTAAATATGAATAATTAATTTCGGTGGAAGCGTTACCTTACATGTATAATGGATGTTACAAAAATATTGTAATTATAAAAAAAAATGTGAATATTTGTGAACAAGGTGAAATGGATTATTTGTCAGGATTTGGGATTAATTAATTAACAAGATCATCTATCAAGTAAGTCAATTTTATTTATCCGCATGCAAAATCAGTGCTCAAATCAGTGCGTATTTGAACAGTGTCTAAATGATTGAAATTCTAAAAAAAAATGCAGATTGTCGCTTTTATTGAGAAATATGAAAACATATCAATATCTGCTGCTTATCTGCTACCCTGCAGCACTGTTTTCTTCATATTTCACAATGAAATATGCAAATTGGGAGTCTATTAGAACAGTTTCATAAGCATGATAAGACCTTTCTAAAAATGTGCAACTTGTATGTTTTATGGAGATGTATGAAACTATAGTCCATATACGTTGCTTATCTGATGCCCCGCAACACAGTTTTCAATATATTATCTATGGAACATGTAAATTGAGAGTTCTTTCGGATCGTCTCCTAAGACAATTCAAAAAATTATAACATGACTCCACAGCTTGTATGTTTTATGGGAAAATATGAAAAGATATGCTGCTTATCTAGTGTGAATGGAACAAGTAGTGACTTATTTATGAAAAAAATAATATCATTGTTTAGCAAATGTTTAATTCTACATGTGTGCAGAATTTCATATTTATTGATATTTATTCACATGAATTATAAGCCATTGTTGTAACACACCTAGTTGTTGAGTTTCAAAATGGAATAATTTTCTCAATAAGTCCTAGGGAGACAGAGCTGATAAGCCCACTGCTGCTGCTAGGTAGCCTAGCAGATACCTGTAGGAGGGAACTGGCTAGCAGTGGCTAGGGTGGAATGAGTTAAAAGTTCCTATTTTAATATGCATGTCATTATGCTGTGAACTTGCTTAAATCTGGATCCAATCGTAGCGTACAATTGACCTTAGATATAACATTCTAAACTTGAACAGAATGAAAGTAGACATGGTTGCTAGGATTGTATTATTAATGAAATGCCACTAGGGTCACACAAACAATTAGAAAGGCGATCATATCCGTTCACAATAATGCCCCCATCGGTGGTCCATGATTTACAATTAATAACAGTATTAAAGATTCTGCGTATCAGATATGTACGTGAAGTAATGGCACCGATTAAGTGAACAACATTCTTAGTGTAGATCTTAACATTTTGTAAAACTTTTAAAAATACAGTCTCTTTAAAACGAAGCCCGTGGAGTACAAATTGTATATTTAAATTGTGGGAACACCGATGGATACAAAATCAATTGCATTGTACTATTCAATAGTTTCGCATTGAAACAAACTCATATGTAATTTTACATTTCATCGATTATTTGATAATTAATGTTAAAGACACAACTATATTTGGCCCCTTGATTACAAAAGTTATCTGATCATGCAACCACCACCTGGACGTGAAAATCAGCCTGCCGACAAGCATAATCTGAGCACAGCTCAAACTCAACCAGTCAACCCGTTAAATCCCGTGCGCAAGACGTGGTTACACGCCCTAAGAAAAAAAATGTGTATGTCAGAATTTTGTATCCAGCATAGATCCAGACCACCTGTATGCATGTACATGTATCTAAACAAAAACAAAGAAATACCACATATACATATATGTATGTATTACACATGTATTACAAAAAAATACCAAAAAAAAAAATGTGTATGTCCGTATGTCGTATCCAGCATAGATCTAGACCACCTGCGCCTCCGCACAATCTGACTAGGATCCACTCTGCTTACAACTCTCTACGGTATACTGCATCAAGTGATTTCCTATTGGTCGTAAGCTTTTCGTATGTCAACACTGGGACCCAATTTAGAAAGACTAAATATAATTTGTCAATTTATCATAAATTAGATAATTAATAATTACCAAATACATGTATGTTAACTTCGACAATGATATTTCAAGCTACTTGTATAGTTTGTTCCAGGTTAACACGACTATTTTCTTGCATATCTGTCAGGAAAAAAAACCTACTAAACTGTATTTTTCTTAGATAAAATAAAAACCCAATTCATTCCCATACTGGTGTGTCACAAAGGCAAAATCGACCCAGAGTGTCTCCATCTCCATATAGAGGGGAGAGAGAGACCTGGGGGAAAATACAATGATCAATGTATACATGTATATAATCCTCACAAAGTGGTAAAGCGAACAACGGAAATATGTGAGGATAATATTATACATATTATGACATGCATTATATTGTTAAATTTCTACTTTCACATGTGGTAACTATAGGAAATATTTTCGAATTCAATATAGCATTACCTTGTAATAACATGGGCACCAATACAAATAATAATACAATACTGTAATAAATGTGCAAAAAATAAGCCAGACTTGAACAAAAAAATACCTAAAACCTTTAAGACGGTTGAAAAGAAAATGAAATACATGTATAATAAAATAACTAGAATAAGCAAAAAATAAATATATTTTGTTTTTAATTAGGATCAAAAACAGAAGTTTTTTGATGTGGCGGTGCCAAAAAAATGTACATACCTTAAATTGACATTGTTTGATAAACATGTATATAATGTAATAAGTATGTGAGATATGTCATTAATAACCATAAGCAAAAAAAACATGTACTGCGGACACGTGTTTGACTCGAATGGTAAAGAGTGCATAATTGGTCTAAGGGAGGTAACCTATAAGAGTTTCATCGACCATGCGGGATAATTTAGCTGGATATCCGTTCGTGACTTCAATTAGCAGCTTTAAAAAAGAGGCATGCTCCCCGTTCTGCATGCACACACCAGCACTGAATACGATCAGCATCCACATCGCGCTTTATATATTTTACTTCTTTCTCTCCAGTTTGGTTATGATTTCATTTTTCTCCGTTATGGTAGTGTTCAGTGTCTTTATGCGTGTTTTCAGCTCGTCCGTTTCTACCTTGGTAGTATGAAGTTCCCCCTCTACAATATCGATTATGTGTGATATGGATTTGTACACCTCACCTTTGACTATGGTAACTATATCACTAACTTTACTGTCAAACATATTCTTGAACATCGATTCTAATTCGTCTTTTGAAATCATATTGTCCATATTGTTGTTTATTTTCTTCATTTGTTCGTAGATCGCTTGTATCGTTTTCTGATTTTCGGTGAACTTTTTCTCCATGTTTTTAATGTCCATTGTCGTGTATGTTTCTGTTGGTTCAGTCTTTTTCGATCGTTTCTTTTTTTTGTCTTTAGATTTAGCGGCTTGGTTCTTAGAGTTCGTATTTTCTCCTTCTATCGATATATTTTCTGTGTTGAATCTTTGATCACTAATGTCACTCAAGCTGGAACCTCATGCTGTTTGCGTTTTTTGTCTATTTCGTCACAAGTGTTCGTTTCATTCGTATCTGCACAAACCTCTGAGCTCATTGCGTTATATATACTAATTATTTATGTGTTTTCTCATTTCAGTAGTGTACAATTGCATCCTTTCTCCTGAATATGTGACCCTCTTCACAATTAGATCAGGTTACATGTTTGGTCCTCAACTTTTTTTGATGAGTGTATTTTTTTGGGTGGGGTATGGCTGAAGAAAAACTGTTGTAAATACGAAAAGAGTAATGAGATCTGATCGAAAATTCAAAGGCAGATAAAGATTACATTACTCACTAACAGCGTTATTCCAAATATTTCAATATGTTTCACTAATAACAACAAATATCCATTTTAGCTCATTAATTACACATAACAATCCTAAGCAAACCGGAAGTAGCGCTTTTTTATCGTAATTCTCTGAACACGAGTGTACAGCTGAGTGACATAAACAAATCGGGGTAAAATAATACTGTACCGCATGGCCTGTCCGCAGATGCATTTAATAGCCATGTCGAAACAAATTCATGTCATGTGATAGTGCAATGCGGACCGCATTGGTGGGCCGTATAGGTATCACTGTGCTAAATATAGTACACATCGGCCAGGGGGTATGCTTTAGTAGTCCGGTATAAAAAAGTAGTGCAGACGTTTTGAGGCCACAGACCCAGTTTGCTTGTAAATCCTGATCCATTACAGCCCAATTTTACTTGAGAAACATGTTGGGGTGTTTTTAACACCAGTTTCCAGCATATTTCTAGCATTTAAAAGAAATTACTGAGCCTGCTTGTCACGTGATGTGAAGACTACGTCACATGACACTTTGATGATTAAACATATGGCGGACAGGACAATGTTGAAATTTTCTTTCTTAGGAGTAAGTGAACATATTGTTTAATTAGTGAAAATCCGGTGCAGACAGGTTGCAGGTTATGAACAGGTAGGTTCCACAGCATCCATACGAATAGTGAAAGTGTGAGAGAATGGCCATATTTGGAGGAATCGGTTAAGTTGTATAGTAAAACTAATTGGTGGTTGCTAGCCTATAAGCATTTCCGGGTCATCAG
Source organism: Conchocele bisecta (assembly GCA_029237695.1). Lineage (NCBI taxonomy): Eukaryota > Metazoa > Mollusca > Bivalvia > Lucinida > Thyasiridae > Conchocele > Conchocele bisecta. The sequence goes on from CM055274.1 coordinate 97,411,003, forward strand.
TGGATGTCGTCTGCTTTCTTTGAAAACAATTCTAAACGGTTTTAATCAGGGCTACAGCAAGTTTTATTAAGAGAACAAAGGACAGAATTGCTGGAAAATCAGTTTTATTTAATGAAAATGGTTGCATCAAGTGGGTCGGGATAACCACAGGTGTACGAGTCAAATATGGAAAGATTAAAGTTAAATTTCCAAATGATGCAAGAACAAAATACTATTATACACATAGAGTAGCATTCATGTTACACCATAATGTGTTTGAAATACCCAGGCACCTTGAAATATCACATTTATGTGGTTGTTCCCTGTGTGTTAACCCGGCCCACCTGAGTGCTGAGTCGACAATTATAAATAATTCTCGAAAGAATTGCCATAGCGAAAAGCGCTGTCTGAGCCATGCACTCGACGGCGTTACATATCCACCCTGTATCTGCTGATAGTTCCTGTTTTATTAATTCACGGTAAATTAACTGTATACCTATCTACATTATGTACATGTCTACATACTAATTACACAGATTTGAGATGCATCAGGGAGCCAGATGAGCCTGTTACTGACTAGTTCAGCCATATTAAAGTGGCGCGTCGCTTTATTTGGCACTGTGTATTTGATTACTAACCGGTATCAAGTGTATAGCTCCCCAACAGGTAGCAACGTTTTTCTAAACATTATTTATTGACTCGGTTGATACTTGCAAACATTATGACCAAATTTGGCTGCGCGATCAGGGTCTACGTCAGTACTTCTTGGCTACATTTTCCAGAAAAAAATTCAAAATTTTAAATTTAGCAGAAATTATACTGTGAACATTGCTTGCCACAGTAACCTTTGAAACACATGACTATTGTGCAAAATTATTCCTGGCATTATGCTCTTTATTTGTTCTAAGTTACCATTATGTTTGGCATGTGCTTGCCTCAACTCTGCAATGCACCTGGATCTTACAGAGAGAGCAAATCGGTTTCTCAAGTTTGTTTTCTTGACCCCACGAAACATGTTCGAGCTAAATGGCGCCTTGTTTATTTCTCGTTTCAGGGAGTTACTCAGATGGCGGATATCTTTTAGATGCGTTACCGTTACCCCTGGTTGAGCGGCATCTACACCTTTGTGTGATTTACTATCACCGTCCCCGTGTAATGACTAACATGTAAGTCACTATTTATCTGCTTCGTAACTATTTCATTCCATTTCGCTTCATTACCTATTCACTCATTTTCGGGGAGGTTGGCAGTGCAGTGACCATGATGGTTTGGGCAGCTGATATCTCCACCCTGATTTCTTAGCTTACTACCTATTATGCACAGCTTACTGCCAACAAATGCCCCAATGATTAATTTATCTTTGGTATTATTCTCGCACATAGTGGTTGTCACGATTGTACCCGCTTGAAATGGTGTACTGTCGCTATTGAATATTGGGTTATTGTAGCAAGAGTCACCTTCAACTCGAACCGTCTTGCTACGTTTATTGCCACAGAGTTCATTCTCTCTGGCCACAGTTTGTCTGATTTCATGCATACTTTTAGTGTTTAAGCCAACCATAGTCTCTGCTATCCTATTTGACTGCTTTTGCATAGAGTTATACGTCGGCGGAATTATGTTTGCGTTTACCAACAGCCGACAAGAACCATAATTACTGATTGGTGTGCTCATAAGGCCCAGCTGCAAACCCACATTAGCTTTCCCTGATTTCCTACCCTTTTGACTTGACGGAACCTCTTCATATAGTTTATAATATTTACTTTTATATCTACATCGGGTGCATTTTAGCGCTCAGCCCAACAAATGCCCCATTTTCTTGATGCGGCCGCATCAAATACCATTTCGCCACTACAGTGCGTATTGAAGGCGCGATGACTGTTTATTTCAGTATTAAACATCTTCTGGACCTCATACGGTCGATATAATTTGTTTATCAACAGATCGGGGTGTACGGATGCATTTTGCGGTACGGCGCATTCGTCAATGAGTTTCGGACGCCTCGACAGAGAGCGCAGAACAGTTACATCATTGTCCGTACCATCAACATCTTTACAGGTAAACGTTTTATTTTCATTTACATTAACCCGGGATTCAAATGAGTCTTTGGTTAGCCTGATGTACCTATGATTTGTTCCATTTGGTGAGTGAGAAGAAAGTTTTTTACCTTTATTTTCATTTACCCGCCCCGTTCGAAATCCGCAATTTACCCCGCCTCCTATGCTTATTGGCCGGCATGTTTTCATTAGGTTAACCAAGTTCACTCTGAGCAGTACATATCGGTAGAGAAATATATATGGGATAGCATTGCTCATTTAACAGGCAGTGTCTATACCCTAAGGAAACAAGTGTCAACACGGGCACACGTGTTTCAATTTCCTGTGACATTTTAACACTTCTATATCTGAATTCGCTGGCAGCACTCATACACTGGGCTGGTTTCAATTTAATTTGACACGTATCATTCTGGCATGTCACTAAGTTATGCGGACAAATGTTTCTATGCAAATTACAACATGTAGATTGACTAAATACTTCGAAAGTCACTTTTTCGCCTGTTTTTATGATAAAAAAATGACAAAAATACTCCGAAATCACCCGACTTTCGATAAATTTAATCGTTTTAACCCCATAATTGTGGAACAGCCAATATTTTTGACAAGCACCATCTATTTTATAATAATTTTTTACAAGTGCATCAACAATATAGACTTTTCCTAAGAAATATATGAGAAAATAATACTCTGGAAAATTCTGGTGAAAATGAAGTTTCCGCAGCTGGACAGCCATAATTATATGACCATTCTTAAATTGCCACTGTTGAAAAGTTAGTCTTCTAAATAATGTCAAATTACATTTGCTGTCACGAAATAGGTCAGACAAGACAATGGTAGGCAGTTTATTGAGATATTATAGCAAAAAAATGCGCTTATAGGTATCACTGTGCTAAATATAGTACACATCGGCCAGGGGGTATGCTTTAGTAGTCCGGTATAAAAAAGTAGTGCAGACGTTTTGAGGCCACAGACCCAGTTTGCTTGTAAATCCTGATCCATTACAGCCCAATTTTACTTGAGAAACATGTTGGGGTGTTTTTAACACCAGTTTCCAGCATATTTCTAGCATTTAAAAGAAATTACTGAGCCTGCTTGTCACGTGATGTGAAGACTACGTCACATGACACTTTGATGATAAACAATATGGCGGACAGGACAATGTTGAAATTTTCTTTCTTAGGAGTAAGTGAACATATTGTTTAATTAGTGAAAATCCGGTGCAGACAGGTTGCAGGTTATGAACAGGTAGGTTCCACAGCATCCATACGAATAGTGAAAGTGTGAGAGAATGGCCATATTTGGAGGAATCGGTTAAGTTGTATAGTAAAACTAATTGGTGGTTGCTAGCCTATAATAGAAATACTGATAAAGAAGCTATCATATATGAACTTTTAAGCCAATCGGACGTATGGTTACGGAGATATATTGAGTACTTTTGAACGGTTAACGCTGATTTCGGACACACGGACACTGACATACACACGCTGAGACACAATGCCTTTTGTCACCAATGATTAACCAGTCCAATCATTATGGCAAATCTACGCACACATCTGTGGTCGTATTACATGATTGTCACGTAAAACGTGATTGGTGCATAATATATTCTAGATCGGTGCATTGTGTATCTGTGCACATGATAGAGCCTCTCTAAACCGGACACCCTGACAGTGTCCATGGTTTCCGGTTTAGAAAGGTTCCACTGTTGTTGTGTCATGTGATAACTACGGCATCCATGTTTTCTCTGTATTTGTGAGTATACGTCATCAATACATACAGTTACAGTGAAACTCATCAAAACTAAATACCACAAGAGTGTTATGAGTGCCGGATTTAGAGAGAACTCAGTGCTATTCTTCTATCAAAAAGTATATGGCGAAACCATATAATTTATGTTATAAGCCAGAATAAATTGCATTGCATCATATTGTATTATATTGCACTGTATTGTACTATATATACCGTTCTCACACATTATAAGCCAGACTATATTGTATGGTATTGTAGTGTACTATATTATATTGTAGTACATACCGTTCGCACACGTGTCTCCATGATACCCAGCCTCACAGTCACCAGGACATTTACCCGAAAACTTATTGCACGTTCCATCGAGGCGACTACAGTGGCACGTCCTGTTACAGTCGAAGCCAAATGTCCCGTCACCGCATTCTGGAACATAATTGCACGTTACTTATGTTGCGAGAGCAAATATACGAATGCTTTCGAGTGGGTGGTTGCTCGGGCGAACGTGACGGCGTAAATTAACGGTAGGGGTTCCTCCTTATAGGAATCCCGATTTGCCTTGTTTGGCGCTCAAGTACGTTTTTATCGTTGGCTCTTTTGTTACCTATGAGTGAATTGGTTTATTGCCCATTATAAAAGTAGTAAGATTATTACTGATCTTACTTTACTGTCACTGCTTTCGGGAGGGGGCCGAGTGATTCTGTTGTGGCGATGACGTGGCATCAGATCAGGATTATTCTGATTTCAGGGCTGAATATAAAGTTGTTTTTATTGTAAATATTCAGTTCTGATTTTGAGATCCCCCCCCCCCCCATTTGTACAGGTAATATACGGGATTTAGTACTAAACACATTGACCCAGCCTTAAATGACCTTAGCTGTTGATGGGCTGTTAAACCCCAACACACAAACAAACAAACAAACAAACGAATGCTTTCGTTGTCACACATATACGAATGTTTTCGCTGTCACATATGGGTGCGTAACGGTAGTTTCTTAATATTGGAGGAAACCGGAGTAACTTGCTTGTCCGATCTGGCGACGAATAAACCAGCTAACGTGAAGATCGAACTAGGGTATCATTAGTGAGAATCGCGTTCGTTACCAATTACGCTAACAGGACATCGCAGTATAGAGCGTAGCAATTACAGGGCAGAATAGAAAGGTGCATGAATACTTAATGTATAACATACACATAGTTTTGTTTTCATTGCTTACCTCTGTCACATGCCGTGTCCGTCCATCCCGGTTGACAACCGTCGTGGCACATACCGGACACCTTGGCACATGCAATGTTGTTGTAGCAGTGACATGACCGCGCACATTTGTCGCCGTAGGTTTTCAGTGGACAGTCTAAACAGAGAAATCAGTTACTAATGGTCCAGTATGGGCATTATTGAATAAGAATATTAATCTAATGTATTGTCTGATCACTTGGTGCTTCCGTTGACATTGTTGTAATGTTGATGTATACATTTATTTATACGAACTTCCGCAACTTGTGGCTATATTTGAATAATATATTATATTAGTGCCATTTACTAAGCAGTTACTGGTGCATGTAGTAGGTGCCATTTCATTAATATATGCAACTAAGATACTCTAGGAATAAACATGAATATATGAATTAAACACAAGTAAAATCACTCATATAGAAGGTAATATAAATCTAACGTGTTGTAATATTGGTGTTGCTAAATATCTGTATTTAGATATGTATCGTATTATTAGCGAATCATATATCATTGCGACCATGACATATCGTTTCAGATTTTGACACATGAAATGATTGCAAATTACTCACACATAATTCAAGCTTTTTCCGAAAGAAAACTATAATAGTATATAATATATGAATCTTCATACACCGTACTGTGTATATATTGGTAAGATACATGCACATGCATTTAGAGGCACTCGGTTCGCCAGGTAGGAATTCTTCAGTGAGTCTCAGAATTCCCACGTCGTTTCTAACCTAGCCGTATAACCATAATAAAAAAAGACACTAGCCTGATAATATATGTAATATTACATGTATATTATCCTAATGGTACCACAGTGGTACTTAAAACCGCACTTACACCATGGAGTTTGTCGGGTAGTCGTGTTCGGCGATTATCATGGACTTTGTCTTGTAAGTTTACACTCATATCAGCTAAGTTAGGTCCAGTGTTGCCGCTGTATACCGTCGTACTATGGGTTTAAGCTTAGATGTATAGTCTGTGTGTCTCTGATCTCAATAGGGGTGTTATTATGGCGATTATCATATGGCTCGGCCTTGTAATTTGTTGGGGGAGGAATGCGGGGGCAAACAATATTTGTAATATTCAATGTTAGATATACGTACGTCCTTCATACAATTGAACTTCACAAATGGTCAGGATCGAGTTCTTCCGATTTACGTTTACATACTGCAGTAAACGTGGAGGCGATATGTGTATCTTGAATGTATAGATGGAGCTATGATTACTCTGTGCTGTGTATATCCAAACGCCAGCTTCCTTGTCTTCCATTGTCGAGTTGCTTATGTTAACACTAAATCCTCCAAACTGACTGCGTTCTGCAATAGTAAATCATCCGTTTAATAGTTAAAGGCAAACTTCCTGGAGGCGTTTGTGTCACGGATGGCGGTCTTGATTTATGACACACGTTAGCCATTTCACGTATTATTAAGTGACTGATATGGAATTAGCCCAGTAGCTTAAAGGTACATGCCCACTCAGTAGGCACAAAATGTTCTTTATAGGAAATAAATACGTGTATAATAGTGTCACCATTCAACCAGTTCTAAAAATTACAAGTGCCCGCTACACAAATATAATCATTTAGTTTATATTTGTTTTACTGATAGTGACTCGCGGTGGTATCAGGCTATCTTCATATGCAAATGAGGCACCATATTTTTTAATTAAAATAATATTTTCGACAGATAATAAAGTAATATCATTGTACATCAACAATTGAATAAAGAGAATAAATAGTAATGTCCTTTAACATTTTAAGGGAACACGGTTATCGCCCCTAATATCAGTGTGGAAATTTACGTCTGATATAACATGTATAATAATGCCAATTAATACGTGGGGTAATAGTGAATGAATGGTTTATTTTGCCCGAAAATGTCTCAGATGATGTCTCTGATATAAAGAGCAGTTTGTGCGTACTGAGTGGACATGTACCTTTAACAAATCGTAATCTGTTGAATTCAAGCACCAGACTTTGCACACATGTTCTTTGGGTAACACAAATAAATAGAGAGGGTGCCAATTTGTATTTATCTAGGTCACGAACAAATGGCTGATTTCCAAAATGGCCGACATTACCAATGAAATTGAACATGTTCGCCATTGTAGATGGCCAAATTACACACAACATATTGATGCTACCACCCCGGTCCTGATGAATGAAGATGAATAATGTTGGAACCATTAATCGATGTGTATATGCATAATTGGCCGTCTAAAATAGCCAACTTGAAGTATGTTTTCCTATTATCGCTATTATTAAAGATAGTGTATGTACACTACAAATCGTCCCTAGTATGTATTGATATACCAACTGGAGGTATCAGATTATATATATATATATATGTGTTATGGTGAAAAAAATGTTTTTCAAAAATGGCCTGCAATATTCAATGAATACCTCCGGTTAACCTTATTACAAAGCAATTGGTTATAATGCGTTGCTAGTCACTTGAATACATTTCTAATGGACACGTTTCTATTTTAAAGAAATAATAGTATACAATAAGTATGTTCGTCTACTTGGAAATTTGCAAATGTACATCATAAATGTCACACATTTGCATTATAGTATGTGTCACCAATTTAATATGTACAGTATATGAACTGTAGTGTGAGCATATATTGACCGTTTTTGCGTGTATATTCACAAATGGAGATATCCAGTTGCCACTTTGTTACTGTCAAAGTATGTTGTAGTTGTTTTGTTTGTTTGACACCTAAACTATGGTGCACATGATCTGTAAATTGCTGTATGAAAGATATAAAAGTATCATCTACGAGTAAATATGTGTATCTATTTTACAGATATGATTGATTACAGTGTATTTACATTGCACATCTATGCCACACATCAGGAATGTATGTGACAACACGACCTCCAAATGTAGGACATAATTAATTATGTTAGAATATTATAATTGCATATAATAACATATGGATAACTTGCGGCAACATTGAGTTCAAACGGTGTTTTATAGTCATTTTTTCGAATGGTTCATCCAATGTATGCTGTCCGACCTGTGTACACGTGCTTAATGGGTAATGGGATATATCTGATTATTTTGCATCTATCGGATGTTTCAATGTTGCATTTAACAATGTATGTGTGTTGTAATAACAATCACAATATATTATAACTAGACCAGAGATAAAAAAACTAACGCATTGAATCAAAGCATAAACTTTCAACATGACATCAATGTGTACTGTGTAGATAGTTTCCTTTCATGGTCCACACACATACCAATCAAATAATCGTAACTTGCACGATTCAACATGTATGAGATAAAGAACATCACAACATGGCATGACTTGTTGTAGTATTCTATTATATTCGTGTCTTCGAGCGCAAATCAATTTTTTGTCTTTACATCAATACAAGTCATACAACAGTTAACACAGTTCTATTTAAATTGTGCACATAATACAATATTGCACATTCAATGGCAATGTCTTGTGCGGTTCAAAAGGATCCCATTGTGTAGTAAGTCCAAAAATGAGTAAGTTTAACAGTCAGCTATACCAATCATTATACAATATTGATGTATTAGTATACTTCACATGGCTGCTTAAATATGTATGCTTCTTAATACAAAGTTATTCTTGCACGCTGTTTCACATATATTTGTGCTTCTGACCATGTACATGTGTATAGTAGTATGAACCGATCGAATGTCTAGTATTACAAAGTTGTATCTGCACCTTTTCAAATGGCACTTATGATGATGGTATATGTCCAGTTACAAAATATATGATTACCTTATACAGTTAGACGCGTGTGTGCATGTCTACTGGAAGTATAATGGCAAGCCGATAGCACAATATAAATGTCAATATGTTGGTAACTGTGTTAGTGTGGTGTGCGTTTGTGTGAGCGGCACAATGGTACAAATGGTACATATCTTTATGAGACGGCTCATCGTGGTCTACACTGCCTACAAGAGGTTTGTAGTGGTGAAAAAACTCGATTGTATATCTACTGCTAATCATTTCATTTCAAATCTAATTTGAGATGATATTGATTTCTTAAGCCTTTTCGTAGTAAGATGCCTTTGTATATAGACACTTGTTTGTGGTTTATTTCAATATGTTTAAACACACTTTTAGATAGGTGAATACAACATATAATGATTTATTTACACTGTCACGATTAGTGGTAGCTATACAATGTGGAACGCTATAAAGAAATAAGCCAACAGTGGTTGTCGTTGCCTCGGATTGCTTTAACCAGGATAAGCGCAGTGGCAATGGCAATCTCAATGGCTTATTGTTTTCATGCTGATTTGTGCGGAGTCCTTTTTAGTAAAAAAATAATTTGAAAAACAAATATACATTTGATGCGCGTATGGGGCTGAGTCATATATCCACAAGAGACCCGTGTCACAAACCTGTTGTAGCATGGCATCGTAGTTAATACCGATCCTGTGAAATGTGTCGATTTGGGGCTCCATACTATGCAACAAGTACATGTAGTGTTGTCCATGTACATGTATATGTAAAATGTATTATTGTTTGCTCAACGCTTTAGTGAGCCGTCTCTTGTAATTATTTTCGAATGGCAAATGTACGTGTGTCTGTATTTTATTATTGTTCAGTGTTTTATAATGTACAGTTGAGCACAGGTGTTGAACATATTGTCAGTTTTTTGGTGTCATATGGGTATTTTGGTGAATTTTGTGTCTATTTGGGTGGATTTCGTGGGTAATTTGTATAGGGTAAATTGGGTAATTTATATAGTTTTGTGCAACTACTAATGCTCAATCACTACAAACGACAGAAATCGTCAATTATCTACACATTCACCGTTCCGAACTTTCGACTCAGTTTATAATGTCAACATATCCAAGGAATTAAAGCTTGTTCAATATTTGGAAAATATAATTTCCAACATGAGTTGCTTTCAGACAATTTTCAACCACAAAATCAACCACAAAATCGGGTTCTATTAATTCAGGAGACATTTATCAGTCTGCTGATGCCTATAGAATACGTGAACTTCAGTTATCTGTTTAAGACATTAAAAGTCATACGATTGCGCGATTTTCTAATGAGCCTTCAAAGAGGAGATTACACGCGTGTCGCGCCATTTGATTGGATAGCCATTTCTCGCGATGTGTCAGAATCCACTACGGCTTCCCCAGTCACAATAGTATTAGATGTCAGCCAATGATGTAAAGAGGTTTACACTTCTATGTAAGGATGTGTAACCCAATTTCTCCGCTTTGAGAGCTCGACAGTATGTCATAGAATATTTGACGTTTTTCAGACGGTATATACATTTTGACTTGAATTGGCGGTTCAGGTCCATTACATTAATATAAACAAACAATTTTGGACCGGTTATATCGTTATATTATTATCGGTAACAAATAATGGTTTTATTGGTTAAAACCGTAAGCGGGTAAAAGCTCCAATTCTCTCCTTGTAAATTCGTACTTATATTTGTAACTCGGGAGGTGATGTTTATTTTATTTTAACAATGCACCAAACCACCAGATATACTGAAATATACTGAAATAACCAATAAAACACCGAAATAATAACCGTTATTCAAGAACATGTCACATGTGTATATTCAGAATCGCACTTTCTAACCGACAATGTTGTTTTACCCAGAAATCAACAGCACAGCCAGGAGGAAATAAACAACGTGTCTAAAACTTGGTACAGCTATATGCTGCGGGTGTACAATGGAATATGCTAGGCATCACTTGCTTGAGAGAAAATATCATAGAACAATTAAAGCTACACATTTTCAATGTAAATACATGTGTCAAATGATGGGCCGTCTTATTTATACAGTTAAAGCCAACGCCACTAAAACTGATGACACAGAATGTAGGTTGTCACAAACACGTGATTCTAACACAGACTTTTTGGAGTACCATAGGTCAGTGAAACATTGTATATGTTGATTATCTGTGTCATCAAAATGTTGACACAGTCAGTGATACATACCCGGATCGTCGTGACGTCCATAAACTATCACATAGTTTAAGAGATAAACGTCTCGTAGGTCCAGTTGCCACCATGCGTTATTATCGGTGGGTAAAGTGCAGCTACAGCAGTGACAGGCTTCAGAGTTGTATTCCTGCTTCCCGTCTATCGCACGGTCGGCTGTCCAGTCCTGATAGGTTATATTGGACATCGTCGCTGTCACGTTACGTCGGATTTTGGGAAGAAGGTTTAGATCTAGAAAGGTGAAATATGAAATGTATAATTAATGTTACTTTAACTGCAATTAATTTTTATTTTGTTTGTAATCACGTAAACTTTATGTTTTCTACAGTTTTTTCTTAAAAGTTTTATACATTTTTCACAAAACCAAATTGCCAAGACTGCAATAGAATACCACCAGAAATCGTGTTGCGAACTAACAATCTACTGTCTGTTCCACGTTTTGCTGCCGACGAACATTTGACCATCAAACACATTAAATCTCAAAGATATTTGGAGGTAAGTACTTTTTTATCAATAACAAAAAAGACACCCTCCACAACAAAAAAACGTTGATGAAATTCCATCAAATTTTGATTTTATTGCAAAAAAACGATTTTCCTATGGGATTTTAACATGGGGAGTCAATTTCCAAAACTTTTCGTTTTTTGATCCAGAAGGATCAAAAAAAAAAATAATTGAAATTGACTCCGAAACCTGGCGAGATAGCTTGAAAATGATGTAACTAAGAAAACAAAAGATTGATTTTGAGAATCGGTCCACAAATAAAAAAAATATTTAAAAAAAATCTATTTTTAGCCCCCATGTTAAATTCCCATAGAAAATATTTTTTTCGCAATAAAATCAATATTTGATGGAATTTCATATTTTTTTTTTTTTTGGGGAGGGTCACTTTTTTTGTTATTGATAAAAAAATACTTACTTTTAAATATTTTTTAGATTTAATGCGTTTAATAGCCAAAAGTTCGTCGGCAGCAAAACGTGGAACAGACAGTAGGTTCGGTAATGTCAAATACGTGCATTTTAGTAGCTAATAGTGTGAAAACGTACTGAAAACGTTACTTGTAATTTTGTAAATGATATAATTTTCCGCAATTGAAAACATAATAATTACGGAAATCATAGGCGTCACCAGGAATTTTCCGGGAGGGGGGGGGTTATATAATGTTAAATATGTTTTGCTGAAAGTTAGTTTTAGCAGTTAGTAAACCAAACGCAGACCACACATCAAGTGTACTATTGTAGTATTATATCACGTAACGTTGTGACATATCTGTAGTGCCTGATGATCTGCAAAAGCAGTGAAACCGGTTAAGACGGAATTAAATATTTGATGTCTACATGAAAATGTAAATTGTATTGGAAACAGGCCTTTTGTTGTATTTTTCATTATATATATACATACATGTATATATATCATGTATTGTGTGGAACGTATGAATGCATTATTTATGTTTCCTTATTATATGTTATCTACAACACAATTCACTCGAGTGAATATTTAGCTGCCGAGATCACATTATCATGCGATATGCTTGTATAAGTCGCTCCAACACCAGATTGCAGAATTGAAATTTAGCTAAACTTAAATAGCATCTGCCACTTGTTCCAAGGGATACTGCGTGTGTCTTTGGATGAAACAAGTTTCAATGGTCCTAAGGTACTTCCATGCCAAATGGGACCTTTGCATTGTGACTTAAGGTCAATAGTCACTTAACATGTCTACTATTATATTAGTGCTTCCTTTACGTTGCGGTAAGTACGATATACGATGGCAGAGGGCAAGTGGAATTTACGATCATCTTGCCTCAACCTCGTGGCAAGTTACTTTTAGATATTATTTCAACCACTGCGACATATGTCTATGGTTACTTAAAGAAATAGTGTCATGCCACTGTCACATTAAAGGGAATAGAATGACCTTGATGGTCGGTTATTTGTGATATGGATTGTGTGCTGCATACACAGGTTCAGAATACGTACCTATAGAGCAAGTTTCTCCAGCCCATCCGAATTCACATATGCCGTTTGCGCATATTCCGGTCCGGATGTCACACGTAGTCCCGGGAGAGCAGTGGCACCTCTGGTCACAGTTCTCCCCGAACGTTCCATTGAGACACACTGGAAGTATATTTATCGCATAAAACGGGCTTTCACAGTGTAATACCACAATGTATGAAAATCTTGACACACTAGTGTAATAATAAATGGGTAATACACAATAAGAAAATGCTGTGACTACAGAAAATACTTTATTTTCATTACACCGTGCTATTACACTGTCAAATCAATAAACTCGTTTAGTAAAAAACATGTTAGGAAATCGGAAATCCGACATAGCCTTCTTTCTTTTGACACCAATTAAACTATTTGAATATGCAATAAATATCATAGAACAGTATCAGTCATGTAAGATTCTCTATGATATAAATAAATATTGTAGTAAGTCAGCATAACACATCTAAGTTGTAGGCTAATACATATCGTTGTCAACCATCACACAATTAAGATAATATGGTCAATATATATTATAGTTTATCATCACTCATGTAAGACCGATTAAGTAATACATATCCTAGTATGTTATCATTTATGTAGTATAGTAAATCACCACTGATGTGAGCCCATCTATTTAATACGTACACCGCAGTATAGTAAATCATCACTGATGTGAGATAATCTATTCAATACGTACACCATAGTATAGTAAATCATCACTGACGTGAGCTCATCTATTTAATACGTACACCGTAGTATAGCAAATCATCACTGTTGTGAACTCATCTATTTAATACGTACACCGTAGTATAGTAAATCATCACTGAAACAATAAATATTATGGTAAATATCACTGATGTAATGTTCTCTATTTAATTAATAGTATAATAAATCATCACTCATGTCAGGTACTACATGTATGTAGATCGCCGACGAATATGAATATTTGTAAACATAGCCATAATTATTGCATGTGAACACATTTGATGAAATTGCTGATGGAAAATGATAGTGCATTTGATTATCGTGTTATTTGCATGTTTGTAAATATAAATATTCGAAAAGCGAAAAAATACTTAATCACATTTAAAGGTGACGTTAACGCAAATCAGCAGCTCGTTTCAGATATGGCAACACAATTAACGGAAATTACACAACGTAACCAGTGATATAATGTAAAATTCGCCAGTTTCCCCGTTCAGTGGCAGACACATTGTTACATATATAATTTCCATTGCTGTCGTCCTACCAACCTTGGTTACATGTGGACCCACGATACCCAGAACGATTGGTATATAGTATCCATTGCTGCTGGTTTACCAACCTTGGTTACACGTGGACCAACGGTACCCAGCAGGACTGGTCTATAGTGTCCATTGCTGCTGATCTACCAACCTTGGTTACATGTGGACCCACGGTACCCAACAGGACTGGTCTATAGTGTCCATTGCTGCTGATCTACCAACCTTGGTTATATGAGTACCCACGGTACCCAGTATGACTGGTATATAGTGTCCATTGCTGCTGCTCTATCAATCTTGATAAAATGTGGACCCACGGTACTCATCAGGACTGGTCTATAGTGTACATTGCTGCTGTCCTACCAATATTGGTTACATGAGTACCCACGGTACCCAGTAGGACTGGTCTAAAGTGTCAATTGCTGTTGCTCTACAAATCTTGATAAAATGTGGACCCACGGTACTCATCATGACTGGTCTATAGTGTCCATTATTGCTGCTGTAATACCAGACTTGGTTACATGTGGGCCCATGGTACCCAGCAGGACTGGTCTATAGTGTTCATTGCTGCTGTTCTACCAACCTTGATTACATGTGGACCCATGGTACCCAGCAGAACTGGTCTAGAGTGTACATTGCTGCTGGCCCACCAACCTTTGTTACATGTGGACCCACGGTACCCAGCAGGACTGGTCGTCTATATTGTCCAGTATTGCTGCTGTCCTACCAACCCTGGTTACATGTGGACCTACGGTACACAGCATGACTGGTGTATAGTATACATTGCTGCTGGTATATCAACCTTGGTTACATGTGGACCTACGGTACACAGCAGGACTGGTATATATTATTCAGTATTGCTGCTGTACTACAAACCTATGTTACATGCAGACCCATTGTACCCAGCAGCACAGCCGCCAGGACAGCTACCGTCCGTCTTGTTACACACGTCGTTGTCTTTGCAATGCCCACAACTTTGCTGACAATCTCGCCCATACTTCCAGTCCGTACATACTGTATAGGATATTGCACATTTGAAATACAGCATGTATTAGTATAAAGAACATATGAAACGTTATAACATAACTTAAAGAGGTGTATATAAATATATAAATTCGATACTACTACGCGAAAATAATAAAACACGTTTATAAGAGTATATTTGTTAATATTAGACAACGGAGAGTGTTGCGACAACATAATATCCACATTTTAGTATGATAATATATTTCATTTGTTGACAAGAGCCTAGGTGAACCAAGATGTAACCATCTTAGATCATATTAAACAGACAAGCGTACAGTGATAATTATAGAGTCTCCAGCAGGCACCGAAAATCACACTATGTCGTTTCATAAATAAACACACATGCAATAGATCGGTGACTCTGCCTGTGAATAATGCGGCAATGAGATTACTGACGCCAGAGTCAATTCAGTCAAATACATTTATGGCAAGGTAAACGAAAGTGATGGAATATGGAAGTTGCTTGCACAGCACAATGCCAACGTCAGTATTATTAAATGTGTTCGCTTGCCTGTGTTACACATGGGTGGCACATATGCCGCCGCGCATCCACCAGCGCATGTCCCGTTAGTTGCATCACATTGTGCGCCTCCGAAACAGTTCCCACATGTACCCGTGCAGTTAATACCATATGTATGTGGCGGACATTCTGCAATATACAATACGGAGGCTAAAGTTTAAATTTTACTTTAAGTTAAGTTTTAAAATCCGATTATCTGATTCACATACATTAACGCTGACTAAAGGGGGCATAATTGACGTTTCCTTGTTACTTCAGTAGCCAATGAATGCCATTATCTATCTTTCTTCCATAAATCTCAAACCTCTGTTGGGGACTTAGAGATGTGGATTATATTTTATTTAATATATAGTAGTCATACAATTTCAAATACAATTTAGGTTCGCGGTAATTAGCCGGTACCCATTTACAGCTGGGTGGACTGAAACAGAGTGGATAAAGGACACAACGCACGACTAGTAGTGCCTTTAAAGGTCTGATGACTGATGTTATTGCATATTTACAAAGATAAAATGAGACCAAAATATATTACCGTCGTTACAAGTAGGCGTGGTGCGATAACTAGGATCACACCCGGCTCTACACGTCCCGTCACGCTTGTCACATATCGCCCTGTTTTGGCAATGTCCGCAGGAAGACGTGCAATTTCTTCCATATGAGTAATCATCGCATTCTGAAACATAGAAACAGCTGAGTGGGTGATATGTAGCTGTGACTGGAGAAATCGGGCTTATGCAATGTGTAACTGTGTAACTTGTGTAGCTCCTTATCAAATAGTACTCTCATGTAGCCGGATAACGATCAATATCGCGTGTTTGTTAGAAGCATGACGGGTGCACGGGTGTTTTTGATGGAATGGCGAACATTCCACAGAAAATACAAATTAGGAAATGTGTCACATGGGGGATATCAGTCGGTGTCAGACTTGCGGGTGTGTATAAGTTAGCACATGTGTGGTACAGAAATGGTCTGGTGCTTGGAAAGTGGACATGACTGTTTACTTGTTGAAGTTAAATTATTTTTATGATACAGCTGTAGAGTTGAGAGTTTTAGATGTCAGAGATAATCGCATGAAGTGATTGATTGAGAAATGATAGTATGCACAGTTTGTGATCGTTTTCTTTTTTTATCTACCCGATATATAGTAAATATATGTTTAGTACGGTCGAATATAAAATATATTCGGTTGAGCCTTAGACAGCTTTATTAGGATGTGCTTTAGCGATCCCCAATAAAGTTCTCGTGGCGGAACAGAATATATTTTATATTCAACGGCACTAATCATATACTTAATTTATACCGCATATTGAACTTAATTGTTTGAACGTGCGTGACGTGAATCTAGCGACGTCATTCAAAGCAAAATGGCGGCGTCCACGCTTGGTAAATTCGGAATTGTATCTAATTAAATTTTCTATTTATTTACGATCAGCTTCAATATTGGCTGGCTTTAGACCCCACAGTCGACATAATAAGCAATAAAATCACAACGGACATGTCCGTGTCGTTGGCTATGTCACATATACCGTACAAATGGACACAAGTCAGCTGAATCGACAGCGATTTAGATTTTAAATGACGCCGCCATCTTGAATTTGCTGTTGAGACTGACCAATCAGAGGCCGTATTAGGGGTCAAAGGTGAAACTATACAGGCTAAATCGGCACTTCATGTATATAGGCTATTTCAGGTATATTAGGTTACTTCAGATATAGAAAACATTTATTTAACTCCCATTATTATGCTGCATAGAGCAATGGTTGCGGTATAAAAGGTTCACAAATACAGTTGCGAACGACATTTAGTATGGAATATAAACAAGTAACGTAGCTGACTGGCTTAATGACAGTTTGTAACCTATACAGCCGTGGTATAGACACAACTAACGTGCCTGACTGGCACAATGGCGGTTTGCAACCGATACAGCCGTGGGATACATACAAGTAACGTACCTGACTGGCATAATGACGGTTTGTACCAGATACAGCCGTGGGATACAGACAAGTAACGTACCTGACTAGCATAATGGCGGTTTGTACCAGATAAAACCGTGGGATACATACAAGTTACGTAC
Source organism: Conchocele bisecta (assembly GCA_029237695.1). NCBI lineage: Eukaryota > Metazoa > Mollusca > Bivalvia > Lucinida > Thyasiridae > Conchocele > Conchocele bisecta. The sequence continues at coordinate 97,428,845 of CM055274.1, forward strand.
CTGACTGGCACAATGGCTGTTTGTAACCGATACAGCCGTGGATTACATACAAGTAACGTACCGGACTGGCACTGGCTGTTTGTAACCGATACAGCCGTGATATACATACAAGTAACGTACCGGACTGGCATAATGACGGTTTGTACCAGATACAGCCGTGGGATACATACAAGTAACGTACCTGACTGACATAATGGCAGTTTGTACCAGATACAGCCGTGGGATACATACAAATAGCGTACCTGACTGGCACAATGACGTTACAAACGGCAATTCTACCAGATGCATACAAGTAACGTACCTAACTGACATAATGGCGGTTTGTAACAAGTACAGCCGTGGGATACATGCAAGTAACGTACCTGACGGACACAATTGCTGTCTGTACCCGATACAGCCGGGGGATATATACAAGTAACGTATCTGACTGATACAAAGGCGGTTTGTAGCCGATACAGCCGTGTGATACATACAAGTAACATACCTTACTGATACAAAGGCGGTTTGCAGCCGGTACAGCCGTGGGATGCATACAAGTAACTTACCTGACTGGTACAATGGCCGTTTGTAACCAATGCATCCGTGGGATACTTACAAGTAACGTACCTAACTGGCATAATAGCGTTTTGTAGCCGATGTAGCCGTGGAAAACATACAAGTAACGTACATGACTGGCATGATGGACGGACGGACGGACGGACGGACGGACGGACGAACGGACGGACGTGGACGGATACGGACGTTCCTACAAATGGATACTTGTTGGGTTTTTACTATATAAAATTACCCAACAAAAGTACCCAACACTACACTAACGCTACCCGTGTTTGCGGATATACGGATATACAGATATACGGATATAAGGACGGACAGATATACGGATGTACTTATGAGACGTACATTGTGGGGTTACTAACCCTAACCTGTCCTAAATCAAACGCCATAAAGATCAATCAAACAGAAACAAAAAAACAGGTCCATCACTGTGTGGTTAACCTCACAATGTAGCTCTGGTTTGTACGGACTGATATACGGACGGATATACGGACGGATACATACAAGTAACGTACCTGACTGGCACAATGGTGCTTTGTAACCGATACAGCCCGTACAGTGACCGTCGGTAACGCTGCATGGGTTGTTGTTGATACAATGGCCGCACTGCTGTGTGCAATTGCCATAAAATCCCGCACTACATGCTGAAATAAAAATAAAAACGGAAACGGGTTGCTTCCTGGCAATGTAGTGTACATATAATGCAGATTTGCTATAATACATCACATGTTGATTAAAGATGCATGCCCACTCATAGGCACAACATGTTCTTTATATCAGAGACATCACCCGAGACATTTTCTGGCAAAACAAAAATAAAAAAAAAAAAAACCATTTCATTCACCATTACCCCACATATTGATTGGCATTATTATACATTTTATAGCAGACGTAAAATTCCACACTGATGTCAAGGGCGATAACCGTGTTTCCTTAAAATGTTAAAATACATTATTATTTATACTCTATATTTATTTTTTGATGTGCAATTATAATACTTTATAAAGTGTCGAAAATATTAAAACGTAAATGTTTTGATTTAACGACGGCACTGGCTCGATGACCCTGCATGTCGGGACCGACTATTTAAGTCCACATCCGAAAGAACTAGGCTGGCACGAAGTTGTCTTGCCCAAGGACACGCCGAATCGACCATTCGCAGCGGTGGGAAGCGAACCGGGGGTCTCCCGATTTGCAGTCCGACGCTCTACCTACTGAGCTAATTCGGAAATATTATTTGTTCAGGTGACGTATATAATTAGTATAAAGAATTGAAAAAATACCATGCCTCATTTGCATATGAAAATAGCCTGATACCAACGCGCGTCACTATCAGTAAAATAAATATTACCAAATGATTATGTCTGTATAGCGAGCATTGGTAATGTTTAGAACTAGTGGAATAGTGAGACAAGTATACACTTATTTAATTCCTATAAAGAACATGTTGTGCCTACTGAGTGGGTATATACCTTTAAGGGAGTAGGTCATAGATAGATACACGTGGCTTCACTTATAATTTATTCAGCAGAGGGATGTGATATATGAATATAACATATGTGAATAGTGTATTTTTACTGCATACTATATGGTACATTCAGTTGCCATCTCAGCCATATGTATATGTACACGCCAGCGTACAGTTTCATCTCTTCGTGCGTTTGACATATACAGCAAATAATATGACAGTAAACCAAATAAACTTTGGTGAAATACATCATAGACAGATATGACAACGGCGGGCTATACCTATTATGCCAATAAACTAGAAATGGACGCTTGTCGACAAGCGCATGTGTATCCCCCTCCCCAGATACACAAGTAGTTTGAAAAAAGGGTGTTCGAGTTATGCTCCGGAGACAAAATCAGTGACGGAAAAACAAAGGGAGATAACTAAAGAATTAGTGATGCAAGAGTTGTCATTCTTGCGGGACACACCTTTAGGGTCGTGGTCTATGCATGTGTGAAGTTTCATGAAAATATTCCAAAGGGTGTTCGAGTTATGCTCCAGACACGAAATCAGTGCACGAAACAACAAAGGGAGATAACTAAGAAATTAACGACGCAAGAGTTGTCATTCTTACGTGCGACACCTTTTGGGTCACTTCTATGCATGTGTGAAGTTTAATAAACTTAGAAAATGTGTTCATAGAACACGGATTGTCCCACATATCGCTTTGATAATAAATGAGGCCAAATTGCAAGTCAAAATTTTCTTTTTACCTGAGCGTTAAAGTTTTTGAAGCACCAAGTATGTGACCTGACCCTGGGCTTGGCGGGGGCAGGACAAACGTGGATTTGGCACAGGGCGGTAGAGGACCATTAGAGCAATGCATATATGAAATATGAAGCTGATCCGTGAAAGAAAACAGAAATTATAAGATATTTACCTGAGCGTTAAAGTTTTTGAAGCACTAAGTATATGATGTTAACCCTGGGCTTGGCGGGGGCGGGACGAACGTGGATTTGGCACAGGGCGGTAGAGGACCATTCGAGCAACGCTATATGAAATATGAAGTTGATCCGTGAATGGAAAGAAAAATTATAAGATATTTACCTGAGCATTAAAGTTTTGAAGCACCAAGTATGACCTTGACCCTGGATTGGCGGGGGCAGGACGAACGTGGATTTGGCACAGGGCGGTAGAGGACCATTAGAGCAATGCGTATATGAAATATGAAGATGATCCATGAAAGAAAACAGAAATTATAAGATATTTACCCGAGCGTTATAAGTTTTTGAAGCACTAAGTATGTGACCTTGACCCTGGGCTTGGCGGGGCAGGACGAACGTGGATTTGGCACAGGGCGGTAGACGACCATTAGAGCAACGCGTATATGAAATATGAAGTTGATCCGTGAATGGAAATAAAAATTATAAGATATTTACCTGAGCGTTAAAGTTTTTGAAGCACCAAGTATGTGACCTTGACCCTGGGATTGGTGGGGCAGGACGAACGTGGATTTGGCACAGGGCGGTAGAGGACCATTAGATCAATGCGTATATGAAATATGAAGATGATCCATGATCCATGAAAGAAAACAGAAAGTATAAGATATTTACCCAAGCGTTAATGTTTTTGAATCACTAAGTATGTGACCTTGACCCTGGGCTTGACGGGGGCAGAAGAACGAACGTGGATTTGGCACAGGGCGGTAGAGGACCATTAGAGCAATGCGTATATGCGTGTTCGAGTTATGCTCTGGATACAAAATCAGAGCACGAAACAACAAAGGGAGATAAGTAAACAAGAATTCCGCGGAATCAGATGCCTCGCCTTGTCCCGCCTTGACCTCGAGCCTGGGCCCGAAAGCAATTTTCACTGGCCCGAACATATTATACAATTATTGACTAGTGAACCATAGAATATCAGATTATATTCTATGGCTCACTAGTCAATAATTGTTTTATTATATGATAATAGTCTGTATATAGCACTTACGACCTTATGCTACTAGACAAAAATTGAAAAAGAATTTAAAAAAAAAAATGAAAAAAAAAAATGGAAAAAAAGTTTAAAAATTAAAAATAATAATGCTCGCTACTGGAGCCCAGAATCTTTTTAATAGTCCTATATTTATCTACATATATCTGCACAGGTCCACATAATGCCACAATATTTTCAACACAGTTTACGGAAATGTAATATAATCATTTACCTGTATAAATTACCTGTAAGTGGTCAGTGGTCAATTGCACATGCTAGCACATGCACAGGTGAATAGTCTGTATATAGCACTTACGACCTTATGCTACTGGACAAAAATTGAAAAATAATTTGAAAAAAAAATGAAAAAAAAAATGAAAAAAAAAATAAAATGGAAAAAAAAGTTTAAAAATAATAATGCTTGCTACTGGAGCCCAGATTTTTTTTCCAGTCAAATTGAAAAATAATTTGAAAAAAAAAATGAAAAAAAAAAAGTTTAAAAATAATAATGCTTGCTATTGGAGACCAGATTTTTTTTTAATAGTCCTATATTTATCTACATATATCTGCAGAGGTCCACATAATGCCACAATATTTTCAACACAGTACCCAATGTAGTGATTTACCTGTATAAATTACCTGGTCAGCTGTCGGTCTAAGCAGTGGACATCTGCACATGCTAGCCCATGCTTAGCACATGGTTCTCCCAGTTTCTATTGTTCTCTCTACAGGTAAGGTGTACAGAGCACACGAGAAAAGGTATACAGAGCAGACGAGAAAACAGGTCTTCATGCATTATTGTCCAGTTTGTAGAGTGCGCAAAAACAAAAAAAATAAAAAGGGAGATAACTGAAAAATTAGCTACGCAAGAGTTGTCATTCTTGTGCGCGACACACCTCCGGGTCGTGGTCTATGCATGTGTGAAGTTTCATGAAAATATTCCAAAGGGTGGTCGAGTTATGCTCCGGACAGGAAATCAGTGAGCGAAAACAAAAAAGGGAGATAACTCAAAAATTAGCTATGCAAGAGTTGTCATTCTTGTGCACGACACACCTTCGGTTCGTGGTCTAATTGAATGTGTTAAGTTTCATAAAATATTCCAAAGGTGGTCGAGTTATGGTCAATCAGTGCGCGAAACAAAAAAGGGAGATAACTCAAAAATTAGCTATGCAAGAGTTGTCATTCTTATGCGCGACACACCTTCGGGTCGTGGTCTATGCATGTGTGAAGTTTCATGAAAATATTCCAAAGGGTGTTCGAGTTATGCTCCGGACAAGAAGTGTCTACGGCGGACGCGGACCGCGGACGCGGACGCGGACCGCGGACGCGGACGCGGACGCGGCGCGCTGTCAAATCCATAGTATCCCCCGACGGAGTCCGGGGGATACAATTATACAAAAGACGAGATATCTGAGCATTTCTCCCATTAATCTCAAAATAAATGTTGATGTGTAAACTTTTCAATCTGATGCACCGCCTATTGTTACTGTACATATTACCCATAGGTAAAGCCATATTTACTCGCATAGTAGGTGAGCAGACACCATGGACAATACACTCGGGTAACTGCTTACTTGTCACTGGATTTGATAGCTAATAACCGACTACAGTAGTGGGTATATATGGTATGTGTTGTGTGGTCGGCCAGGTGAAAGTGATACATCGTGTGATTTTCTGTGTATGATGCTATTTATAATGGTGGTTCATGTTGTTCAAAACACAGGTACAAACCTGTCCAGAAAACTGACATATCTTACAGTTTGGTGTAATATAATTGATAGGAGTCCGTTCTCGTGGCTTTTATACATGTGATTAGCTACATTATAGCATATGTTCTACTTCACATTTTGCGTTCTTTGTCAAACGGCAGAGCCGGTGAAACTGGCTGATGGCTGGAACACATAAAGATAGCCGACTTGGCCACTCCATGTGCCGTATAGGATACAGTAACGAGGCAGTATATTACATTATTGTTATACATATATTCCATCACATTGTACGAAGCAATTATGTTTGAATCAAACGATTATCAGGTATAGATCATTAATGTCTGTTTCACGTAGAATCAACCGCAATTAAGGGTACTGGATATTAGTATATCAAGCAATTTTGTTTTATCTTTTAATTTCTAATAAATTGTTATACTCATTTGTTTAAGTCTGTCAAATATTGATTTTATTGCGACAAAGATCATCCACTAAACTGTTCAATCTGCATGTCAGAAAAATTAAAACCTCGTGTCCATGGTAACGGAGGGTCTGACGAACGAAAAGACGCTCATTCTTTTCACGCATCAAAATAACAAAAATCGGAGATTGTGTATGGCCTAACTATGTTGGTGGTTACAGAGAATTGGTCTTAATTATAACATATTCGTTGCATCCCAAACCCAACATACAGCCGCGTGTCTACCCCAATTACGGATCCTTTTTATTTGAAAATTGTTATTTTTGATTATGGCCACTGTCCCCTGTCTCTTTGATTGCTAATGTGTGACCATTCACTACATATATGCTGCCCCGTGCTATAGTTTCCCTCATTCGTAGTGAACATTGCGACTTCTGAGCACACGGTCTATTGGTAGACGGATTCATTGGGATTGTGTCATAATATAGTTAGATTTATCACTGATGTCTGGGCATTTGTGCATATGTTTACGTATTTTTATTATTATTATTATTATTAGTAGTAGTATTATTATTAATGGCGAGTCGATGTATATCGATTATGTTGGTGGTTATACCCGATTATCATGATGGGTCAGGTGACAATGCATTCCGGTAATCTACATGTTTTACATAATCTCACCTTCATGTGAATGTATGTGCATATTCTGCTTCTGTTTTTAGAGAAAATTTGTAGCATGTATTCTCAAGTATCATTGTTACCCGACTTGCATTGCAATCCATTATCGGTTAACGTGCTGTTCATTGACCGTATATTGGCAAATCCGTATTCAAAACTATTTTCGCTGACATTGCATTGGCCGTACAACGTCACGCGGAATTACAGAATAATACCACGCGATGCTGCAATGTAAACACACTGCGTTCCTTTCAACGAAAACATTACGCTTGTGTAACTCAAAGTATAACATGTTACCATACTTAAGTGTATTTGATGTAAAGTTTACCAGACTCGGCTCGGAAACGGTAATCTTCAAAATTCCTACCCGTTTCTCAGCCTTCCTTGGTAACGTTGACATTAAAAGCCACTATAATACTGGTATCTCTATTTACGTGTGTTACACTGTGGTCCGCTCCACCCTGGTTGGCACTCCTGGAAGTGGCATATACCCGTCAGCTGGTTGCATGGACTGCTCGAACAATGACATTGGTGGCCACACGTGTTGCCGTAACGGTAATCTGGACACCCTGAAGAACAAAATACAGTATATATATGCGGCTATGCAGGATCAAAACACAAACAATCAAGCGAATCGCTTACGTAGACACAACATGATGTTTACGTGTTTATTTATTTACCATACACACATAAGATGATCAGGAAACCCACATATGCAACAAATGTAAGAAACAAAACAGATGGCTGATGCTGATGCATTAATCACTGCAATCGAATACACTGTGTTTATATATTACCCGGACATGTTCTGTAAAATCTATGTTTCTTGGGTTAACGGTCTGAAAATGTACATATATAATGATTGATAAATGCTGCATCGATTTCATAGTCACAACTCATCAATAATATATCATGAACATTTGTATCGTCACCAACGCAACGTCATCACGCGATATGCGGCCCAACGTCAAAATAACGTTATGAAAATGTTATGCTCCGTATTGTTCAATATAAAAAGAACATGCATATGATTTTATTTCGTTAATATTTTTCATAATAAACACAACGGTACTGTATGCACTTCCGACAGCGTTCATGTCATGATGTTTAAACATAACAGGCAGTAACATTATTGACGACTGACGTCTTCATAGTGGCTCCCCTTCGTACGGCTTTTCGTGTATGGGATTAAAATCACAAGGGACATGATAGGGCGAATATCGCGGATGGAATAACAGCTCCAAAGAACGATATTTGATAATAGCTCCAACGACTGTAACCACTCGATTGGAAGGAAAATATTCACAGATGCCTCCTGTCCACTATCCTAAAATCAAGCACAATAGATAACGCGTCAGGCCTTCTGCCCCATGTTCAGCATCATCGAGGTATATCTAGCTATATTTCTCCTCATATTTAAATCTTTCTAATCACACTAAGGAGTGTATCGACAGTGATTTCAATCTATCTGACAGTTCTCTCACAGTGACCCGTCAACTAAGACTTTTACTTTGGGTCACAACATCTGACGGCGTCATTTTTGGACGTCCATGTCTGGCCTAGCCCTTCACGCCTACCCGTCCGGTGTCTATCCGACTGTATCGTTCACATACTAATTATTGTCATCCTGATGGTGCTCGTTCTCCATATACATCTCTCATCATCAACATCTCGTCTTGATTTATGCGTTAACATGCAAAAGTAATAGTAAATCTTGGTTCATGCAACATTTTCTCAGAAACAGAGCAGACAGTCGTTAAATTACGTCATTTCCAGTCATCGTCACATTTTATTTCTCAAAATGTATTTGAGCCAGCATCAAACAATACCGAAACGCCAACAGTTCTCATTCCGCCTTCTTTCAAAAATATTCAGACGTCACTCCCATAAATTTTCCCTATTTTACAAAATTCAAAATAGCATCTTATCCAGTTACTTCGTCGATGTGCTTCCACCGGAAACAGATACATCCCGTTACAATTTACGAAACCCTGAGAATATACAGATTTTACGGTCCAGAACCACCCTTTATTATAACTCGTTTCTACCATCCACTATCCGGGAGTGGAACTCTCTTCCAGAACACAGAGAACGCCCCATCACTTAATTGTTTTAAAACCTAAATAAAAACAAATACCGGAGAGGTCCCAACCTACTACTACAGTGGTCCTAAGTATGTCCAGGTATTACACACACGTCTTCGAACGAAATGCAGTTATCTCGATCATGATTTATATCGTAAGAACATTATTGACTCGCCCAACTGTAACTGTGGACAAGTTGAAGATGCCACCCATTTATTTGTCCACTGCATTCAATATGGAGCACAACTAATAGATGACATACAATCTTTTTGCCAACCCACCCTCCACACTGTACTCTATGGTAACAGACAACTTGACAATAACTCCAATGAAACCATTTTCGCATCAGTTAGACTATTCATACAAAACACCGGTCGTTTTTAATGCACCATTTAATGATGCCTGCGTGTGCACATACTTATCACTAACTGACTTGGGTTGGCGTGTTGCTTCTTTCCTTATTTTCCCCCCCATTTCATGTATCACGTAATTGATTGTATAGAACCTATTGTCTGTACATTTGCGTCAATACTATATTTTTCGGAAAATTTTAAATTTAGTTGCTTTAATGTAATTGCCGTGTATCAGAGGATGCTGAAACCAGAACAACTTATAATCCAGAAAATATCAATTATCAAAGAATATAAACTGTTCTAAAACTGATGGCAGGAATGTCTTGGTTTCGGCATTCTATGATATCTAGTCACATGTAAGGGAAAGGATTTAAATAAGCTTGCTTTCAATCCAATCCCATTTGCATAGTACTGTATATAGTAACATTGACATTGAACTTGTAAACATTATGCAAATAAAATATGTTTCAGCTAAAAATATTCCTACAAGATCACGTTACTTAGGCCACAATCCAAAATATAACGTTACCATAGCAACTGTAACACGAGCCATGAACATCATTTTCATGCTTTGTCTTGGCTTTATGGGAAACAATTAGCCAGGCTACGAGCTATCCAAATTTGATTAAAATGCGATAAAAAGATGACAAAAATATCGAACTCGTCCGGGTATGTTATGAACACCCCTTGTATGTGACAACGTGGACTTAGTATTCATCTTTATTATAAAGGTGTTGATATTTCAGAAATACATTCGTCTGATGGTCCTCTATTATGATGTGACAAATCCATGACGCTCCAACAGCCTGTACTCCCAATGTCATTTTCAAGGACTTAGCACCGTCACAAACGTAACGGTCGGGTAAATGTCTTATAACTTCTGTTTCCTTTGATATAACTGGTTGATAGTTCACACATACATTCATCTGATGGTCCTCTATCATGCTGTGACAAATCCTACAACAGTAATCCCAATGTGAACGCCACAAATTTAACGTTGGGTATATTTCTTCTGTTTCCTTTCATCGCATGTATTGATATTGCACACATACATTCTTCTGATGGTCATCTAGCATGCTATGACCAGTATAAGTATTCACTAGCACTCGAATTAAAAGCATTAGTATAATAATCCGTAAACGCTTTCGATGAATACTCATGATAGCTCATCACCCATGTAAGATATTCTTTGTTGTGAAAACTTTACACTCTTCAACGTATTACTTACTATGGATAGCCTGTATTTCGCACACAATCAAAAAACGGCCATCCGTCGCCCCTCCAGGAAGTAGCAAGGTGATATATCGAAACCGTGGGTGATTGGATAGGTCCAGGCGGAATTGATGGCCGCTGTATCCGACGGGTGTCAACAATTGGGTCGTCATGCTGGCTTTATGCTGTTCCAAATATACTTCCAAACCTTTCAAGTTCGTTCTATAATCACCTGCAAAGTGATGATATATATGCTATAAATAGTATTTACTCCACTGGATATGTCCGTTCACATAGGAGTTTAGACAAATATCGGAGACTCCTGAACGACAGACATTTGTGATTGCAAATACACAGTGTCAATATAAATTTCGTTAACATAGAATATAAAATACGGATGCGCTTACTATATTTTATCCCGTCAACACAGTGCGTATGTGCCGTGAAACACGATCCCGTGAAACATTTTTAATATCATGTCAATACGACCTAATCACGGTGTGTCAATATGTGCGGTGGCTGGGGTTATATTTTTGCATTTTCCAGCCAATTGTAGGTGTTGACGGGATAAACAGAATAGTAGGTTAGTGCCGTGAATGGGAAACAATATCTGGCGCGGCACAGAAACGGGATGTGCTCGGCAGAGCCTCGCCCATCCCGTTTCCTGAGCATTGCCAGATATTATTACCCATTCACGGCACTAACCTATTATTTTCGATATATATGGAGGATATGAAACGAGCTTCCATTAGTAGTATATAGGGAGTTAAAATGATACCACCAACTTACATAAAGCCCCTACACTCCATCTACGGTCCCACACCCCTCGAATTTATGTATGAACTGAAAAAACGAAAAGTGCGGACCACCTATAGAATACAGAGTTAGTTAGACAACTGTTTACTTTATAAAGCGGGTCGTCCTTGTCAGAGTTGTCTCTCTTATACCATACCGTCGTTTGGTCAGATTAATTAATTAATTAATTAATTAAAAAAGTATATTTACTAACATATAGGAAGTATGAAGATATTAGTTAATAATTTAAAACCGAATACCCCCATTATTATATAGGGATATAATAATTAATTAATTAATTAATTATTTAAAACTGAACACCCCCTATTATTATATAGAAAATATAATAATTAAATAATTAATTAATAATTAAACTAGAAATGTGGCCGGTCGGCACACGAATGCCCCCGCTTGCAGCCAAAGTAAACAAGGCATATTTGAATGTGGATTTGTCACAGGCTGGCAGAGGACCATTGGAGCAATGCGTGTGTGAAATGTGAAGCAGATCCGAGCAAGGAAACAGAAATTATAAGCCATTTACCCGAGCGTTAAGGTTTCAAAGGCACCAAGTCTGTAACATTGACCCTGGGCTTGGCGGGGGCGGGACGAATGTGGATTTGTCACAGGGTGGCAGAGGACCATTGCAGCAATGCGTGTGTGAAATGTGAAGCAGATCCGAGCAAGGAAACAGAAATTATAAGGCATTTACCCAGCGTTAAGGTTTCGAACGCACCAAGCCTGTGACCTTGACCCAGGGCGTAGCGGGGGCGACACGAATGTGAATTTGTCACAGGGTGGCAGAGGACCATTGGAGCAATGCATGTGTGAAATGTGAAGCAGATCCGAGCAAGGAAACAGAAATAATAAGGCATTTACCCGGCGTAAAGGTTTCGAACGCACCAAGTCTGTGACCTTGACCCTGGGCTTGGCGGGGGTGGCACGAATGTGGATTTGTCACAGGGTGGCAGAGGACCATTGGAACAATGCGTGTGTGAAATGTGAAGCAGATCCGAGCAAGGAAACAGAAATTATAAGGCATTTACCCAGCGTTAAGGTTTCGAACGCACCAAGTGTGTGACTTTGACCTTGGGCTTAGCGGGGGCGGCACGAATGTGGATTTGTCACAGGGTGGCAGAGGACCATTGGAGCAATGCGTATGTGAAAATGTGAAGCAGATCCGAGCAAGGAAACAGAAATTATAAGGCATTTACCCAGCGTTAAGGTTTCGAACGCACCAAGTCTGTGACTTTGACCTTGGGCTTAGCGGGGGCGGCACGAATGTGGATTTGTCACAGGGTGGCAGAGGACCATTGGAGCAATGCGTATGTGAAATGTGAAGCAGATCCGAGCAAGGAAGCAGAAATTATAAGGCATTTACCCAGCGTTAAGGTTTCGAACGCACCAAGTCTGTAACATTGACCCTGGGCTTGGCGGCGGCGGGACGAATGTGGATTTGTCACAGGGTGGCAGAGGACCATTGCAGCAATGCGTGTGTGAAATGTGAAGCAGATCCGAGCAAGGAAACAGAAATTATAAGGCATTTACCCAGCGTTAAGGTTTCGAACGCACCAAGCCTGTGACCTTGACCCAGGGCGTAGCGGGGGCGACACGAATGTGAATTTGTCACAGGGTGGCAGAGGACCATTGGAGCAATGCATGTATGAAATGTGAAGCAGATCCGAGCAAGGAAACAGAAATAATAAGGCATTTACCCGGCGTAAAGGTTTCGAACGCACCAAGTCTGTAACATTGACCCTGGGCTTGGCGGGGGCGGGACGAATGTGGATTTGTCACAGGGTGGCAGAGGACCATTGGAGCAATGCGTGTGTGAAATGTGAAGCAGATCCGAGCAAGGAAACATAAATTATAAGCCATTTACCCGAGCGTTAAGGTTTCAAAGGCACCAAGTCTGTAACATTGACCCTGGGCTTGCGGCGGGGGCGGGACGAATGTGGATTTGTCACAGGGTGGCAGAGGACCATTGCAGCAATGCGTGTGTGAAATGTGAAGCAGATCCGAGCAAGGAAACAGAAATTATAAGGCATTTACCCAGCGTTAAGCTTCGAACGCACCAAGCCTGTGACCTTGACCCAGGGCGTAGCGGGGGCGACACGAATGTGAATTTGTCACAGGGTGGTGGAGAGGACCATTGGAGCAATGCATGTGTGAAATGTGAAGCAGATCCGAGCAAGGAAACAGAAATATAATAAGGCATTACCCGGCGTAAAGGTTTCGAACGCACCAAGTCTGTGACCTTGACCCTGGGCTTGGCGGGGTGGCACGAAATGTGGATTTGTCACAGGGTGGCAGAGGACCATTGGAACAATGCGTGTGTGAAATGTGAAGCAGATCCGAGCAAGGAAACAGAAATTATAAGGCATTTACCCAGCGTTAAGGTTTCGAACGCACCAAGTTTGTGACTTTGACCTTGGGCTTAGCGGGGGCGGCACAATAAGTGGATTTGTCACAGGGTGGCAGAGGACCATTGGAGCAATGCGTATGTGAAATGTGAAGCAGATCCGAGCAAGGAAACAGAAATTATAAGGCATTTACCCAGCGTTAAGGTTTCGAACGCACCAAGTCTGTGACTTTGACCTTGGGCTTAGCGGGGGCGGCACGAATGTGGATTTGTCACAGGGTGGCAGAGGACCATTGGAGCAATGCGTATGTGAAATGTGAAGCAGATCCGAGCAAGGAAGCAGAAATTATAAGGCATTTACCCAGCGTTAAGGTTTCAAAGGCACCAAGTCTGTAACATTGACCCTGGGCTTGGCGGGGGCGGGACGAATGTGGATTTGTCACAGGGTGGCAGAGGACCATTGCAGCAATGCGTGTGTGAAATGTGAAGCAGATCCGAGCAAGGAAACAGAAATTATAAGGCATTTACCCAGCGTTAAGGTTTCGAACGCACCAAGCCTGTGACCTTGACCCAGGGCGTAGCGGGGGGTCGACACGAATGTGAATTTGTCACAGGGTGGCAGAGGACCATTGGAGCAATGCATGTATGAAATGTGAAGCAGATCCGAGCAAGGAAACAGAAATAATAAGGCATTTACCCGGCGTAAAGGTTTCGAACGCACCAAGTCTGTGACCTTGACCCTGGGCTTGGCGGGGGTGGCACGAATGTGGATTTGTCACAGGGTGGCAGAGGACCATTGGAACAATGCGTGTGTGAAATGTGAAGCAGATCCGAGCAAGGAAACAGAAATTATAAGGCATTTACCCAGCGTTAAGGTTTCGAACGCACCAAGTGTGTGACTTTGACCTTGGGCTTAGCGGGGGCGGCACGAATGTGGATTTGTCACAGGGTGGCAGAGGACCATTGGAGCAATGCGTATGTGAAATGTGAAGCAGATCCGAGCAAGGAAACAGAAATTATAAGGCATTTACCCAGCGTTAAGGTTTCGAACGCACCAAGTCTGTGACTTTGACCTTGGGCTTAGCGGGGGCGGCACGAATGTGGATTTGTCACAGGGTGGCAGAGGACCATTGGAGCAATGCGTATGTGAAATGTGAAGCAGATCCGAGCAAGGAAGCAGAAATTATAAGGCATTTACCCAGCGTTAAGGTTTCGAACGCACCAAGTCTGTGACCTTGACCCTGGGCTTAGTGGGGGCGGCACGAATGTGGATTTGTCACAGGGTGGCAGAGGACCATTGGAGCAATGCATGTGTGAAATGTGAAGCAGATCCGAGCAAGGAAACAGAAATTATAAGGCATTTACCCGGCGTTAAGGTTTCGAACGCACCAAGTCTGTGACATTGACCCTGGGGTTGGTGGGGGCGGCACGAATGTGGATTTGTCACAGGATGGCAGAGGACCATTGGAACAATGCGTGTTTGAAATGTGAAGCAGATCCGAGCAAGGAAACAAAAATTATAAGCCATTTACCCGAGCGTTAAGGTTTCGAACGCACCAAGTCTGTGACCTTGACCCTGGGCTTAGCGGGGGAGGCACGAATGTGGATTTGTCACAGCGTGGAAGAGGACCATCGGAGCAATGCGTGTATGAAATGTGAAGCAGATCCGAGCAAGGAAACAAAAATTATAAGGCATTTACCCAGCGTTAAGGTTTCGAACGCACCAAGTGTGTGACCTTGACCTTGGGCTTAGCAGGGGCGGCACGAATGTGGATTTGTCACAAGGTGGCAGAGGACCATCGGAGCAATGCGTGTGTGAAATGTGAAGCAGATCCGAGCAAGGAAACAGAAAGTATAAGGCATTTACCCAGCGTTAAGGTTTCGAACGCACCAAGTTTGTGACCTTGACCCTGGGCTTGGCGGGGGCGGCAGGCGAAATGTGGTGGGATTTGTCACAGGATGGCAAGAGGACCATTGGAACAATGCGTGTGTGAAATGTGAAGCAGATCCGAGCAAGCAAACAAAAATTATAAGCCATTTACCCGAGCGTTAAGGTTTCGAACGCACCAAGTCTGTGACCTTGACCCTGGGCTTAGCGGGAGAGGCACGAATGTGGATTTGTAACAGCGTGGAAGAGGACCATCGGAGCAATGCGTGTGTGAAATGTGAAGCAGATCCGAGCAAGGAAACATAAATTATAAGGCATTTACCCAGCGTTAAGGTTTCGAACGCACCAGGTCTGTGACCTTGACCCTGGGCTTAGCGGGGGTGGCACGAACGTGGATTTGTCACAAGGTGGCAGAGGACCATTGGAGCAATGCGTGTTTGAAATGTGAAGCAGATCCGAGCAAGGAAGCAGAAATTATAAGGCATTTACCCAGCGTTAAGGTTTCGAACGCACCAAGTCTGTGACTTTGACCCTGGGCTTAGCGGGGGCGGCACGAATGTGGGTTTGTCACAGGGTGGCAGAGGACCATTGGAGCAATGCGTGTGTGAAATGTGAAGCAGATCCAAGCAAGGAAGCAGAAATTATAAGCCATTTACCCGAGCGTTAAGGTTTCGAACTCACCAAGTATGTGACCTTGACCCTCGGCTTAGCGGGGGTGGCACGAATGTGGATTTGTCAGAGGGTGGCAGAGGACCATTGGAGCAATGCGTGTTTGAAATGTGAAGCAGATCCGAGCAAGGAAACATAAATTATAAGGCATTTACCCAGCGTTAAGGTTTCGAACGCACCAAGTCTGTGACCTTGACCCTGGGCTTGGCGGGGGCGGCACGAATGTGGATTTGTCACAGGATGGCAGAGGACCATTGGAATAATGCATGTGTGAAATGTGAAGCAGATCCGAGCAAGCAAACAAAAATTATAAGCCATTTACCCGAGCGTTAAGGTTTCGAACGCACCAAGTCTGTGACCTTGACCCTGGGCTTAGCGGGGGAGGCACGAATGTGGATTTGTAACAGCGTGGAAGAGGAACATCGGAGCAATGCGTGTGTGAAATGTGAAGCAGATCCGAGCAAGGAAACAAAAATTATAAGGCATTTACCCAGCGTTAAGGTTTCGAACGCACCAAGTGTGTGACCTTGACCTTGGGCTTAGCAGGGGCGGCACGAATGTGAATTTGTCACAGGGTGGCAGAGGACCATCGGAGCAATGCGTGTGTGAAATGTGAAGCAGATCCGAGCAAGGAAACAAAAAATATAAGCCATTTACCCGAGCGTTAAGGTTTCGAACGCACCAAGTCTGTGACCTTGACCCTGGGCTTAGCGGGAGCGGCACGAATGTGGATTTGTCACAGTGTGGCAGAGGACCATTGGAGCAATGCGTGTGTGAAATGTGAAGCAGATCCGAGCAAGGAAGCAGAAATTATAAGGCATTTACCCAACGTTAAGGTTTCGAACGCACCAAGTCTGTGACCTTGACCCTGGGCTTAGCGGGGGGGGGGGGGGGCACGAATGTGGATTTATCACAGGGTGGCAGAGGACCATTGGAGCAATGCATGTGTGAAATGTGAAGCAGATCCGAGCAAGGAAACAGAAATTATAAGGCATTTACCCAGCGTTAAGGTTTCGAACGCACCAAGTCTGTGACCTTGACCCTGGGATTGGCGGGGGTGGCACGAATGTGGATTTGTCACAGCGTGGCAGAGGACCATTGGAACAATGCGTGTGTGAAATGTGAAGCAGATCCGAGCAAGGAAACAAAAAATATAAGCCATTTACCCGAGCGTTAAGGTTTCGAACGCACCAAGTCTGTGACCTTGACCCTGGGCTTAGCGGGAGCGGCACGAATGTGGATTTGTCACAGGGTGGCAGAGGACCATTGGAGCAATGCGTGTGTGAAATGTGAAGCAGATCCGAGCAAGGAAGCAGAAATTATAAGGCATTTACCCAGCGTTAAGGTTTCGAACGCACCAAGTCTGTGACCTTGACCCTGGGCTTAGCGGGGGAGGGGTGGGGGGGGGGGGTGGGGGGGTCACGAATGTGGATTTATCACAGCGTGGCAGAGGACCATTGGAGCAATGCATGTGTGAAATGTGAAGCAGATCCGAGCAAGGAAACAGAAATTATAAGGCATTTACCCGGCGTTAAGGTTTCGAACGCACCAAGTCTGTGACCTTGACCCTGGGATTGGCGGGGGTGGCACGAATGTGGATTTGTCACAGGGTGGCAGAGGACCATTGGAACAATGCGTGTGTGAAATGTGAAGCAGATCCGAGCAAGGAAACACAAAATATAAGCCATTTACCCGAGCGTTAAGGTTTCGAACGCACCAAGTCTGTGACCTTGACCCTGGGCTTAGCGGGGGCGGCACGAATGTGGATTTGTCACAGGGTGGCAGAGGACCATTGGAGCAATGCGTGTGTGAAATCTGAAGCAGATTCGAGCAAGGAAACCGTATTATAAGGCATTTACACAGCGTTAAGGTTTCGAACGCACCAAGTCTTTGACATTGACCCTGGGCTTAGCGGGGGCGGGACGAATGCGTTAAGGTTTCGAACGCACCAAGTCTGTGACCTTGACCCTGGGCTTAGCGGGGGGGGGGGGGGGGCACGAATGTGGATTTGTCACATGGCGGTAGAGGACCATTGGAGCAATGCGTGTGTGAAATTTCAAGCAGATCCGAGCAAGGAAACAGAAATTTTAAGCCATTTACCCGAGCGTTAAGGTTTCTGGACGTACGTACGTTACGTACGTAACGTACTTAACGGTTACGTACGTTACGTACGTTACGTACGTTACGTACGTTACGTACATTACGTACGTTACGTACGTTACGTACGTTACGTATGTTACGTGCATTACGTACGTACCGTACGTACCGACGCCGGTAACACTATAAAAAAAGTATATTTGCTAACGTATAGAAAGTATGAAAATATTAATTAAATAATTAATTAATTTATTAATAATTTAAAAAAGTATAATTGCTAACATATAGGAAGTATAAAAATATGCCTGCGAAAAAGTTCTTCGGACTAAGAAAAATGAGAAAAGTTATGGATGAGAAAATTATTCCGCCTCAACTGATTAGCGGTGTAGAAAAGCTTCATATAACTAGAGATCATTATTATATAGAAAACATAATAATTAAATAATTATTTAAATCTGAACACCCCCTATTATTAATTAATTAATTAATTAATTAAATAAATAATTAATTAATAATTTAAAAAAAAGTATATTTGCTAACATATATATTGTATTGGTGCTGCTCCCGAATTCAATTCGCGAATTGAGGGTGGTGTTGTAACTTTTCCCCCCATTTTATCTCCCAGTTTTAACCTAAATTTATCCCAATCAATATTCTCAATCTTGGGAAGGGTGGCGTATGCCTTAGTTCTAAGAGTATTTTTTAAATCCTCATATCGAGACATCTCCTCCACCACCGACTCAAATTCAGCGTCCGATATATTGTTATCGGCCAACGCTTTGGACACGATAACGTCGATGCTATTTTTCTTAGACATCGCGAGAACCGATATTCTGTCGTGCTTTCTACTTTTATTTTCGAATTTTCTCCCCACTACTCTAAACGCCATACATAACAGCCCCGCCCCAGCGGCTACCCCGCTCAAACCCCCTGCAATGGGAATTGCCACGACAGTAGATAACAATGCGGCTGTTCCGGCCCCACACATTATAGAAAGTGTTGCCAGCACGGCGCTCTACCCCTCCACTATGTTTGCCGCTCGTCTATATTTTTTAGCATTCATTTTCCGAGTTTCCCCCTCTTGTTTTAGAATATCCTGCATCTCGACGATATTTTGGGTGTTGAAACAGGATCGGCGCGTTTTGGATGTAGGTTCAACCGCACATGTGCTCGTCATAAATCAAGTTCAATTAAGAATGTTACAACAGTGGAAGAACTCGCTGGGTCAGCGATTTTCGTAACAAAGTTAATAACACTACCTTCGGAAAGTCTAATTGGATCGTCAACGGCGAACAAAACCACCGCTGAACTCTGTCCATCGAGTTTTGTGACTCCACCCTGCCGTTCTTCCCCATCCAGTACGAGATTTACGATGACCGCGCCCACAGGTTTGACCTTAGTATTAATGTGTCCAACAATGCGGCAAGCTTCTCGGTAGCGGTATGGGGCTAAACACGAACCTGTTTCAGACGTCTCCTCAAGTGCTTTGTTCGCGTGTTTACAAACTCGATTTACTTTATCATCAACCGCGACAAGTGATTCATCAACGTCGCGGATAGATTCAACCACTCGGGCTCCTAATCCCGCAATCCCCGTCCGATACTCTGATCGCAACACCCCATACGCCTCCGTTAGGGCCGCCTGGTGGTCTTCTCGGGCTTTCTCAATACCCGTTTGGACCCCCTCAATCCCCACCCGGGCCTCTTCCCGAAATTCGGTTATTTTTCCGCCTAGTTCGTTTAGTTCTGTATGTGTTTCTTCACGAGTTTGTGTAGTCACAGCCAGGGCATATACTCTAAGTTGTAATAGCAGACTCTTGTGAATCTCGTCCGTTGCCGCCGATATAGTTCTATTGATCAGTGATATGGTTTTTCCGGTAGCTAAAAAATCACCTGTGGGGTTGGATCCGTCGGGAACTCCAATTTCGATTGGATTGTTACTCGGATTCTTTGAATTTATATCTGTCACCCAATCGCGATTGGAATTGGAAGAACTACCTGGTCCATATATACCCATTTTCAATAATATTGATAATTCTATTACGAACTTGTGTCTAATTATTCGAAATTTCGAGAACGACCGATATCGGATAATAGTTATTCAACTCTCTTGCTCGGTCGTCGAGGATAGAGACCTTAAATTCGTGGATGTGTCCAGATTCCAAAACTTTCATCTCGGGGGATGGGAAGTCTAATGTCACAGTCTTCCCAAAATAACAATCACTGGCGGGCACTGTTTTAAGTAGTGTGCTGGGGGCCCCATTTACCAGATTGTACGACGTGTTCAACTGGTTCAAATGTATTTTGAGGGTTTTGGTAAAGGCTAGATCCACAGGCACATCTCCAACAAAGTTTTGGCCCCGAAGGGAAACAATCTTTTTAAGTGGACGGTAGCCTTCGATACCGTGAGGTTGGCTTCGTAGCCAAGCTCTGTGGAAAAAAGTATATGAGCTGTCTTGCTCCCCACAGGCCGGGAGGCAGCTTTACACTTACTTGTTGTCCATCCTTCACATAGTAAAATCCTTCGCGCTCCCCCGAGTTGCGCCACCCAACCGTGAAGTTGATTGATCTGAGGCCTACCCGGCATTTTCCGCAGCAGTTGTCGATTGACTTCTGAAGTTCACAACTCTCTTTTCGAACATTAGTGATAGTAGCAAACATAATAAACTCCGATTAAAATCTCGTTGGATACCAAGGCATTTAGCTTCAATTCAAAGTCAAAGTACGATGGGGGAGGTGTGTACTACTTAACGGTAGGAATCCACTACTTAATTAGAAAGCTAATAAAACCAACAATACGAGTAAACGAAGACACCAGATTTGATACAACTTTTTCAAACATATTTGATAATTATAGGCTGCCCAAAATTAATACCCAAGAAACCAGAGACGCGTGGAAAGCAATACCGATGCAGTTTTGGCAGAACCAGTTCACTATTAGGAGGATTCTCAAAGAGATGCAAGTGAAAACACCCCAAGAGTATAAATGGGACCCTCTATACAGCCAACAGGACCCCAAAGCCTACGAAAGAATATGTGCCGAATTTCAGATTTCTAATAATACCGACTGGAAACAGAAAACAGTTACTAAAAATTGTTGGTTAGGTGATATATTTAGAAATGGTAACATCATAACGGACACAAGTCTTGGGGTTTTTAATCCTACCAGCATGACATATACACTAAATGACCCACCAACATCCTGTAATTTTGCTAGGTGTAAAGACGTCGTGAATACTAAAATCGACTACATAGAACAAAGCGTACATGCCGATATCGGCTGAGAGACTTTCATTTTGGATAGGGCGAGGGGTTCACCAGGGCTGCAGTTGCCCGCCTCAACGACTCCATTCGCACATACGTCTGGGCCATCCTCGGTGGAATAGGTCTTTATATGGCGCCGAGCAATATGATACTACGAGACGACCCGGTTGACGGTTACAATAATCAGATCGTAATCGCCACCGCCAAGCAAAAATAGGCCACAACGGTAAAGTGAACACGGATATCATCAAGCGCACCCCCAAGACGGTCGGGTTCAACAGTGTTGAGGTTGGAAATTCAAATAAATTTTAAAAATATTTCATAAAACCCCCAATTCACGAATTGGGTTCCACCAGTTCACCCAATCCAATCGCGATCAACAGTGTTGAGGGAAGAATTGGAACAGGAGTGGGAACTACAACCCACGAGGAGGAGAACTTAGGGCTCGTCGTAGCCCTCGTGGTGATAGGACTACTCGCGCTTTGGTTTTAGGAACTCTCGGGCGGAGAATAGTAGAAGACCGGCGATCGCCACGATTAAAGCCCAAGTATTCTCGGCGAGCCATCCAGCAGTTTTTGATAATATAGATAACAAGTAGGAGACGACACTCCCGATCAGCCCAGGCAGCGCGGCAGCCGCCTTTCCGGCATATATAGCCAGGAGATTGGCGAGGCCTTTTAGCTGCTTTTTTGCCCACTCATTGGCTCCGCCGGATGGCGCGGGTGCTGGTGCTGGCGAGGGTGCAGCCGCTGCACCACCGCCTCCAGTGATGGCTAGAACTATGGTCGATATAGTCATGCCGAGAACTGCGAGGATGCTTACTATCGTGACGCCCTGCTCTCTCAACAGAGCGCGAATACGCTCACCGAGTGTTGTCTCCTCGTGCAGAACCCTCGAGATTGTTTCGCGGATCCGACTGATTTGGGTGCGGAGAGCCCCACGGCAAGCCGATGCAGCCTCCAAACGAGCGGCTCTTTCATCCCGCAGCGACCGTAGGCGGTCGTTGATCCGCTCGGTAGATTCTCTATCGTCACGGGTTTCCCCAAGTTTTCTTTCTTCTAGCGCGATATGTTCATCCAGCGCCGTGAGTTTGGAGAGGTTAAGGACCAGTTCGCCTCGGACCGTTTGTAGAGCCTTATTGAGTCCCAGGAGTTCGCGAAGAGGTAACAGCGGGTCATCCATCGTGCTGAGTATTCCATCTATCTCGCTTTCGCTGAGCTCCATTGTGCGAATAGCGCCGGTGGCTACTCGAGGAAGCTCGCTGAGCTCGACAGTTTCTATCGCGGCGTCCGTCTTCGCCATCATTGTGTCGGTCGACTGTAGGGTCTTTACAACGAGGGGTGGCATATTTTTTTTACCACGCTTCCAATCTACGAATCCTAATTCGCTCCTTACGATTTGGCCACCGCCCTCGGTTCAGGCAATGGTTTTCAGCTTTTGGGGTCCTTTGGTCCGCATGTTGATGAGCCGGAGATTTGGTGCTGATCATAGTCGCAACCCATCGCGCTCACTATATTCGAACTTGGAGTAGTCGCGGCCGAGAGATGGGACCTCACCTTTTTCTGCCAAACTGTTGTAGTAGCCGTTTACAGTTGACTCGAGTATTTCCTGCTTTAGATTAACCCGATTTCCGGTAGCGCCACCTATTTCCCCCAATTCTTCCAATGGCGATTGGGTTGGGGGAACTGGTGCCTCTATGACGGGAGTCTCTGTGAAGGACGTTTCGACCTCATCTTCGTTATCATCATCGATGTCATCGTCTCGGCCGCGATCGAATTATTTCATGATGTCCATCTTTAACGATGTATTAAAGAAAAAACCATACGGGTTTAATAGAGTATTTAAATATGTCTTCGAGTCAATACGGTCGCAAACTCAATCCATACCGCAGACTGCGTGAGCCCCTTGGGGCGAACGGCATGAGACAGAGCGTCGTTATTACGAACAACCCATCGACGATCGACCAGAACCAGCAGCTCTTAGTCCGCTTCCCCAACCTCGGACCTAGCGACGTCATTGTGCCGGGGACTGTTCGCCTCGCTTTCACTATTTCACTGACGTCGACAGACGGGGACCGATCCGTCGTTCAGAACCTGGGTCGCGCCATCGTCAAAAAGACCATGATAAAGATTTCTGGTAATGAGGTGATGTCGATCGACGACAGCGACGTCTACCATTGCTACCAGGATATGTGGAAGACGGCGCAAGAGCGCGAAAATGCGGTATATGAGGGTATTGACACCAGCAAAAATAAGAACGTAACCAGACTTAGAATCGGGGCTGGTAACAAGGCAGATAACGACGCGAGCGACAACTCGATCGCGGCCGCTTACGGCAACCGATTCTACATCTCGCTCGACTTTGAGTTGCTGGAGAGTCACATGCCCTACTATCAGAGCGCTTTGGCTGACCGCCTCGAATACGAACTAACGTTCAACGACTACGGCCGAGTTCTCATAGCCACCGACATGACATCGGCGTATACGATAGACAATGTTTCGTTGGAGTACGACATGGTCACGATGCCCGAACTCGCGCGATTTATCAGAACCCAGTACGTCGGGCGCGTTGCCATACTTTACGACCGAGTTCTTCGCCACCGCAAGATGACGAAAGACAAAAGCGACACATTGTGGAATTAACGTCAACGTACCCGCCCGCTCGATGAAAGGTATACTGATGCTGTTCGAGGAGGGGCGGTCCGCGCTCGGGGTTAGAAAAACCGACAAATTATATAACCCCAAAAATCACAAAGATAGAGGTGACGATCGAGGGAGTCCCCAATCAACTCTACAGCGCGGGCTTTCGCGCGCACCAGCAGTGGGACGAAGTCAGAAAACAGTTTGCTGCCGGCTCTAAGCGCTCCCCGGAGGTTACCGCGGTTGCCAAAGACCTGCAGCTCTCGGACGTCACCCTCGCGCAGTTCCTGACTACCAAATATGCGTTATGGCTAGACATGCGAGTCAGCGACGACGACCAAATGCACGGTAGTGGACGCCAAGTTGAGAACGCTAGCGAGGGTGTGACGATCCAGATAACCAAAGAGGCGGATGGAGCTGGCGCATTGAACGTGTATCTATATATAATCACAGACGCACAACTCAACATCGAAGATGGTCGATACGTCTCAGCACACTACTGAAAAACCTCTACCGAAGGATGCACACTAATAATGCACACCATAATATGTGCGCAGACAGGGTGCGGAAAAACGGTTTTCATCCTCGACTTGCTCGAGGGGTCCTACCGCGATATCTTTCGACACATTGTGATCCTGTGTCCCACTGTGCGGCACAACGATACTTATCATCGGCGCCCGTGGATATGGGCCGACCCTGATGTGTACGTTATTGACCCCGGTGATAGGCTTCACGATTGGCTGCGTGGTTTATACCAAATCGTTCAGGGCGAGCCCACCCTATAAGTGATTGACGACTGCTCGGCCAAGGCGGCGATGACCAAAAAGAAGGACATGCTCTCCCAGCTCGCATTTTCAGGCCGCCATGCGGGGCAAAGCGTATGGATCTCCACTCAGAAGTACAACGCCGTCCTCAAGGATCTGTGGAAGCAAACGAAATGGGTCGCCCTCTTCCACTGCAAGGACCGAGACTCATTCGATGACTGTCTTCGAGAGAACGACGTTATCACAACGCGCGAGAAGCGCCTGGAGGTTCGACATATGCTTTCGGAAACTAAGCACGCCAAGCTTCTGCTAAAAACTGATCAACCCACAAATTATGAAGTTATCAATTAATTACTGAATTAATGAATTACTGAATTACTCGCAACAAGTTGGTGTTTACTAAATAATCTACTAATATATACTAATATCTATACTCAACAAAACTAGAAACGTCCCTGTTTTATAGCCGGTGTAGCTCTGTCTATGTATGTACCACATGTTCAAAGTACATGTATTTTAAACCGTGGCGATGTTCAGAATACGATCGTGTAGAGTTTAGCCGATACACACGGTTTACATAGCGGCCAGTGACCGGAACGTTGATTTCCACTTTTTGCACGTGCACGCTATACTTGTCATCGATAAGGTGATTCAGTTCATGTCGTACCATTCATGCGATAGGGGCTATTCGGAAAATTAAAAAACTTTTTTAATTTTTCACTGTTTTCGATATGCCACGGCTTTCCGAAAACGAGCGAAATCAGGCAATTGGGATGCTTGCGGGTGGGATGGCCGCCAGGGCGGTCGCGCCTCGGTTTGGTTGCTGTCGGAAGACGATTGATCGTCTTGCAGCCCGGTACCAGCAGACTGGGCTGTTCACGACCGGCAGCGACCTGGTAGGCCTCGTGTAACGACGGCTAGAGCCGATCGTTACATTACGTTGACGCACTTACGTCAACGTCGATTGGCAGCCACAGTCACTGCTAGGCGATACGGTGTCTCAGGGCAGACCATTCGCAACCGGTTACGTCGTAACGCCCAACCAATCCGGGCACGCCGCCCGTACACTGGTCAGATAATGACCCAACGTCACCGTGCTGCCAGACTGTTATGGGCGCGACGTCATCTGAACTGGAGAAGGGCTGACTGGAACCGAGTTTTGTTCACCGATGAATCTCGGTTCACAGTTAGTCATGCTGACGGAAGATTACGGGTATACAGGCGTAACAATGAAAGATTCACCGATTGTTGCATTGTTGAGAAGAACAGGTTTGGGGGAGGGAGCGTAATGGTCTGGGGTGGGATTATGGGAAACCCCGGAAGACAGATTTGGTTGTTGTACAGGGCAACATCAATGCACAACGTTATGTTGCAGATGTGCTAAATGCACATGCCTTACCATTTATCCGTCAGCATGGTCCTGGTGTGACATTGATGCACGACAATGCCCGCCCTCACGTAGCCAGGGTCACCACTCAATACTTACAGCAAAACAACGTCGACGTCATGCCATGGCCCGCGGTCTCCCCGGATCTCAATCCCATTGAGCACATATGGGATGAGCTGGGCCGCAAAGCACGAGCTAACCATCAGATTGACAATGTTCGCGATCTTACACGGGCATTACAACGGGAATGGAGGAATTTGCCCAACGCACTGGTATTGCGTTACGTCACGTCGATGCGGCGTAGGATCATTGCATGCATTCATGCAAATGGTGGCCACACTCGGTACTAACGAGATTTACTGAATTTGCCACATTACTTATTGAAATTCCATCTCTAAACATTAAGTAACACATTTCTGAGTTTTTGTGATTTTTGATTTTGACCCCTACCGCCCTTGGCCGGTTATCTCTCGAATATTTAACAAGATATCCA
The DNA here is from genome assembly GCA_029237695.1 of Conchocele bisecta. Classification (NCBI taxonomy): domain Eukaryota; kingdom Metazoa; phylum Mollusca; class Bivalvia; order Lucinida; family Thyasiridae; genus Conchocele; species Conchocele bisecta. The sequence continues at coordinate 97,455,635 of CM055274.1, forward strand.
AATGCAATTTATTGGCTTTGATACAGAAATGAATGAACTTGTTTTTCCATTTTGATTTTTAAAAGTAACCCTTTTGGTTTTTGATGAATCTTTCCTTAAACATGGAGGGACGTTTCTAGTTTTGCTCAGTATACTAATATCTACTAAATATTTACTAATATCTACTGAAAATTACAAACAGTTTGATGTTAAACTTATAAGACTAGTCAGAATAGTACACCCAACACTGTTGGAATAATGAACTGCGACAAACTTCTCGATCAGCTAATGGAAGAAACAGTCGCTCCGACTGCCGACACGATATATTTCAAGAAAGATAACACGACTGCCGACACGATATCTTTCTTGAAATATGACACGACTGCCGATACGGTATCTACCCAACCGCACCCCCAATCCAATCGCGATTGGAAGAATTGGAACAGTGGGGTGAAAGAAAATGAAAACACGACGCGACGCGAGCGACTAGCTGCTTTGGTTGCTGGGGGGCAATCGGAGCAGTATTTCGGTAGACGTCTCTCAGTTTGTCAGGTGGATAAGATGTCAGATGTAGAGGTTAATAAAATGTATGCGCGATACGAGTCTAAATTGGGGGCAGAGATGACGAAAACTCTTGGGGCGGCTGCTATTCATTTGTACGCTACCGCTGTCAGTGCAATTCTCCCTATATCTGACACCGCGGGGTTGATTGGTGATTTAGAGACTGACCCTTTTGTTGGACACATTCTTAGAACGGCCTGCTGCTCAATTTATCACAAGTTTGGAATGTACTTAGCTCCGCTGACAACCGCGTTGACCACGGCTAAGCACTGTCAATTTGGACATATATGCCCACGAACTATAAGCTCAGAAAATGATGATACAAGACGCACATGCGAGAGTGACGGAACAGCAAATCCCGATTGCACTTCCAACTCCGATTGATCCTCCAACGGCGTTGGGAAAACTATCCCCGATTGCACGACACAAAAACCCAAATAGGCAGGCAGCTGGGCGGGCAGCGGCTGCCACCCGAAAAGTTAAACAAGATAAAATACTCGCCGAGCTTCGAGAGGCCAAACAGTCGTTGCAATCGGGGATTGCTGTTCCAGCCGCACCCCCAAGCCAATCGCAATTGGAGTTGGGGCAGAAATACCAAAACCCCCGAAGACAGCTGCGGTTCAATCTCCGCAGGAACACCAATCGCAATTGGAAGAGTAATCGTGGATTGCTGTAGCTCCTACCTGGATCATCCCGTGGGTTGTTGGTGGTGGTTTGACAGTTGTGGGCACCCTGTGTGTGTGGAACTACCTTTCGAAACAACCCCTAACAGTGTTGGAGGCGGTTCCGAAGAAATTTACGACACCGTTTGCGCCCCATTTAAACATTGATCGCGATCCCTTTTATATGCAATAATCACTATATGTAATGGCTGAAAACAATGGTAAAATGATAGCGAATGCGGTTTATCACGCCGTGGTGATATCGGGTCTCACTATCGGGTTTGCTCGAATATCAAAGATGATCTTCGGAGGGTCCGCTCCCAAATTGGACATGACCGTAAGAGACGCAGGGTTCATGACCTTGAATGTAGCGTCCGCAATTTTGACCCGAGATTATCTAATTAAAGCTGGAATTCTACCTGATAATATATGGAAATAAATGGCTACTGCGATCGGACTATTGATATTTGGAGCGGTGATGAGCGCAGGGGCGTTCGGCGGTAGCAACTATTTATTCTCGTTAATAGGAAAATAATCGGATGAGGAGAAAAAGCGTCACGATTTTAGCTACAGAACAACTCAATAGCGCAAAGGAAGCATGGGTGAAAAAACGAACTAACCGTGTGGACTGGATCAACGAAGAGCTTCTCCGCGAGAATCACGCCGTGGAAACTTTCCGGAACGTTGACGAATCCATGTGCGAGTACAAGCTGGCATATCCGCAGAAAATTCTCGCACCGCTGGATCCCGAGCCCTAACTTTCAGATTTCTATGTACCGTCAGAGGCACAAAAAGACCGCGAAATCGCGTTCATCGTCGTGGGGATGGGTGCGGCAGATCTCGTCAGCTACTATATTGAAAAAGCAATAAGCAAAAGCAGTAAGCAATAATTATTTTCAAAAATCTTTTTTAAATAATATATATATAGAACGATGTTAGTTGGCGAGTTTTATTACGCTTTGATCGATGTAGACTACACGGCCCTTAAACACCGTTTAGCTGGCGCAAAGGGTCTGATCCGTCTGGTTCAAGATTCACTAGAGACGTGGCGCGAGGACAAAAAAGTGGCCACCCTTTTCGCAAAGCGGATGTTAGATTCCTCCGAGTTCTCGCTCCTGAGCTGTAACTTCACCGGCAGCTGCAACGAAACTTCCAACAACGGTTTAGTATCCACGATGCAGTTACCGGACGATCTGGCGAAGGCATGTTGGATACTGTTCACCCTACTAGAATACCTCGCATACGATGGACACGCTCAAGCCTGATACCAAACTATCGGTTCGCCTAACACGCAAGCTATCGAACACATACTACAGCCCCCGCGGCTACTGGAAAGGACTCGCGGCCATCAAAAACCTCGCGGCGGCGACCAAGGTTTCCGAAAACACCGCCAAGGAATGGCTCAAGAAGCAGGCCATCTGGCAGATCTATTTACCCGCGCCTCACAATATTCCGCGGCCGAAATTTGACGTGCCGGTGCCTAACGAAGTCCACCAAGCAGACCTCCTATTTCTCCATCATGATCGCGTCGGTCGCAAGACGTACAAGTACGCACTGACAATCGTTGACGTAGCGAGTCGGTATAAGGGGACTGAGCCGCTGGCCACTAAAGAGTCGAAGGAGGTGGCCGAGGCTCTTTCCCGAATATATAAGAGGAGTCCTCTCAAATGGCCGAATCTTTTCCAGGTCGATCCCGGCCGCGAGTTCATGGGCTCGGTCTCTCATCTATTGTCGATCCCGGCCGCGAGTTCACGGGCTCGGTCTCTCATCTATTGTCTAAACACAAAGTTTCCATCAGACGCTGCCGCGTCAACATCCACCGGGACCAGGGTATCGTGGAGCGGTTCAATCGAACCCTGGCTGAGAAGCTGTTGGGACACCAATATGCCAAAGAGCTTGTAGATCCTCATTCGCGATCGACCGAGTGGGTGACCAGGCTGCCCGCCGTGGTCTCCGCACTGAACGGCGAGGTGACCAGATTTATCGGTAAGAAGCCTGTAGATGCCATCAAGGCAAAAAAGGTGATGCACAAACCATCTGCTGTCTCGCGCGGGCGAGCTGTTGGTTTAGCGGAGAAACGGCTTCTATCGAGTGTTGCCGTCCGGTACCTCTATCAACCGGGAGAGCTCGAAGGTGGTCGCCGACGTGCGACTGATCCCGTGTGGTCTCTCAATGTATATCATCTGGATCGATCTATTACCAAACCCGATGAGCCCGTGCTCTACTATTTGGATGATGGTCCATCGCGCGGGTTTGTTCGCGAAGAACTTCTTGCGGCGCCTTCTGGCACCCAGCTACCCCCAGACCGTCCGTCGTCATAGTCGGTGATTTCTACACTCCCAGCGCCAATCAGACCAATAGAGTTGATGTTTATAGGTGATGGGTTGGTGATGGTTGTTCTAGTTAAATTTCTCAAAATTTAAATTATATAGTAATTTAAATCTTGATTCATTTTATTACATCAACGGTTCCGTGTGGATACCGTCGGGTAACACCCTCCTCTTATCGTAGTACGCGGATAGTCCCAACTTTGTCTGCGAGTACGTCTTCATGACTCCACTGTTCATTCTTAAACCCCTGTTTTTTCCAATGTCTAGACCACCCTCCAACGCTTTCTTGTATCTATCCCAGTTCAGACTGTTTGTTCTCTTGGACATACCTTTGGCGGAATGTTTCATAAAATCGTCCGGTTTAATGTTTTTGTCTTCTTCTTCCCGACTTCCTTTTTCGGGAACTTTTTCGATAATATCACACTTGCTAGACAAGGCAATCGTTAGGTGCCAGCGGAACTCTATCTTGAAGAGTCCTGGCTCGCAGTTGCTCCACTTATCCCAAGCTATCCAATATCGTTTCTCTCTTTCGAAAGAGTAGATCATATCCGACTTTATTATAGAGTCCAGGCTGTTGCTGGAAATTCCTATATACATACTGTCTGTATCCATCTGTATCAACTCAAAATCGCTTCGGTCAACGTATTTATCTAGAAAGTCGTAGTAGAACTCCAACATCCTCAACTTTGCCAACTGATAAACTGCTATCCCACAGTGAAACGGTCTAGTCATTATTACTCTCGGTTTCCTGCTAGATATCTCGTAAACGTCTCCAATCTCGTCGATATCTTCGAAGAATGCGGATCTCAATGCTTTGTCAACGCAGCTCTCGTTGTTAGTATACGTTGTGTTTAGATGGCGCTCGGAACATTCGATCATCTTTCCGCAACAAGAGTTGCCCACCAACTTGAATATCTCGCCCACAACGGCCTTGCTACTGTATACATCTCCTGTTCTACGTGCTGCGGTTACTTCGTATACGAACCATTCGAACGGCTTTCCTTCTTGGTAATCCAAAGTTCTGTACACAGCAGTTATCTCTAATCCGTGTCGCAGATACCACTTCAGTAGCGGCGGGTACAACAACGTCTTCTCTGTAGACAGAGTTCCCACTAGTTTCTTACCGTCTCCCCTGTTCCTACCTGTATTATCTAGGTAATCCAACATGTGTTCTGGAACCTCTTCTTCTTTAACAACCCTGTTTGTGAACAGCGGCGGCGACATCTCCGAAAAGTGTTTTCGTAAATTTTTCGTCACCTCGATATCCACCTCGGCAAATCCGAACCACTCAGACTTCAAAATTCTTTGCGAGAATCTGTCTACGACCATCTGGTTTGTAGGTTCTCCAACTTGTCGGATGATCTCTTTACCGCAAAGCATCACTTTCTTCATAGTCGACAGGTACAGTGCGTTAGCGTCGTAACCGAGCACCGCTACGCATTTCTTATTTTTATCCGTGCAGATGTTATATACTCCGGCTTACGCGTATCTCGAAAAAAACTATAGACGGTCCTCCGACAAGTATGCGGTATAAATTAAATACATGATTAGTGCCGTCGAATATAAAATATATTCGCTTTCGCCCCGACAACTTTATAGGGGCTCGCTAAAGCACGCCCCAATAAAGCTGTCTAAGGCTCAACCGAATATATTTGATATTCGACGGCACTGACCATGTACTTACTATATATTACCGCTACATGTATACGCGTATGCAATAATTATGTTTATCACACGAAATCCTCGTTAGCCCGTGTTTTAACCCATTTCATAAATGTGCTATGACACACGTACGTATTCGTATTATGCGACGTTATGTCAAATTAATAAAATAGAGACGTTCCAAATGACGTCCGCAATGGCGCGACAAAGCTATGATGTTTTTACGTTGATGTCATCAAGTTTGGTAATATGCAGTGTTTAAAAAGAACAGGGACAGGGACCTGTTATATAATACTTTTATTGTTAGGATTACAACTATTTTTCTCTGTGGAGATTTTGAACTACTGTTTCTTTCACGAAACCTACCAAAATGTCACGGCTATATAAACAATGCAAGCACAATATTATTTTCGATTATGTTAACTTACATCAAAATTTAAGAATGAGCCTTCTTTTTATTCTGTAAAATTTGGTCCAAGGTTGATTGTATTACAGTATCTATGGGGATTTAACATGGGGAACATTTTCTAATTTCAGAAATAGTAGACCGATTTTCTAAATTTATCTTTTGTTTTCTTAGTTACATCATTTCCAAGCTATATAGCCAGGTTTCGGACGCAATTTCCAAATGTTTTCCTTTTGTGACCCCCCCTCTCCCTCCACAGCTCCTCCATCTCCTTTTCCCCACATTAGATTCCCATAGACAAATAAATTTTTCGTAATAGAATCAATATTTGACCAAATGTCACGAAATAAAAGGAAGGCTCATTCTTAATTTATTATAAAATTTTATATTTTCGAGAAAAATATTGTTTTTTGCATTCAATTTGTTTATTTGGCCGTACAATTTGGGTAGGTTTCGTGAAACAGACAGTAGATGAGAAAATAGTCAATGGCGTCTGCTCACTGAAACATATTGGATACTTCTCCAAGTTGTATGCTCTTTGGAAGCTGAAGTCATGCGATAAGCATAATCTCAAACTCGTTTCCCATTGATATGAGATGTATTAAACTCGTCCAATTGTGCGTGACTCGTTCATAAATCTCATATCAAATGGAAACTGGTTTGAGATCTTCTGTTTATATAAAATAAAACAATGTCACAATGATCCGACTGTTAATTGTCGTTATTTTGTGCTTTGCTACATTTGGAATAAATCATAAGTACATGACTAACCTCCCGTTAGTTGCTTACATCGGTTATTTACTTTTTATATGGTTTACCATGTTCACTGTCGCCTGCAATGGGATGCGATAATTATGTTACTATATATCTACAGAGCACATCAATAAACTAGTCGGGCCTATTTCTTCCCTGAGACTAAATAATATTATACAACTTTAGAAACAAAATGGGCGTTCGCAGTGCAATAACACAGTGTGTAATAAAACTCGTAATACACTAGTATAATAAATATGCGAATTATGCCGCTGCAGAAAACATGGGAGATGATCAGTACAACTTCAATGTTTAATATTGTCTTTATGCAATAAATATAATCTAGCATCTTATGAATCTTATAACCTTATGAAGTCATTAAACGCGGTTAATAAATATTATATTAATTAATCAATCGTGTAAGATCCTCTATGTAGGTGGTCCCAATAGTTGTCTGTTCTGTCCGTGCCGTCCGTTCCTTCGTGTTGTCATTTAATCTATGTGCTATTTGGATAGGTGTACCAATTACTATGTGAATTAGAATCGTCTGGTAATGTCCTACTGGTGCTGATAGCATTGTTCTGGTATCATTCACAAAAACAAGTATATCAAACATGGCTGAACATTGCTATCAATATTCACATAAATGACGATATGATTACAATGCCTCCAAGTGGGGGTCATTCTTCCCCTATATAATGCGACTTCTCCAGAAGTATTAACTAGACCATGTGCTAAAAGACTTCAGACAATCCGGTAACTTTATGTCACTATGCGCAGTATAATCAGTACATCAGAGTTATCATAAATACATCAGCAGCGCTTCATGCACAGTTCAGAGGGCCACACATTGTTAGAACATATGTCAAACTTCTAGGTAGGTTATCCTACAACGATGTTCTTTAATTGTTCCATAAATGCGGTATTGGTGTAACTTGAGCCACTTTCCACATGCTGTATGAATGCAAGCACTCGTAACCTAGCAGAAACTCGTGCGACAAATGCTTCTACAATGTGATGAAGAAACGTTCAATGAGCTCGTTGCACTAGGAGTTGAGAGGCAATTTTGTGTTTTATTTGGTGCAACTGGATTGCTACATAACGAGATGACGCCTTTATAGACCGGATCGATGGTATATATTACCAAGAACAAATGTCCACACACGAAAGCACATTTTCTTTCGACTTTAATATGCCTCACGCCTGGCCATGATGTGCAGATCAGTAATACAATTGAGAGTCGTATGTGCACTATATGGTCTACATTAACAAGATGGTGCAGACCCATTCTGCCTATGTATGTGCCGGTCAATATCACATATGGCGTGGGTGGTTGGTCGGGCGAACGCGGTGGTGTAAATTAACGTTAGGGGTTTCTCCTTATAGTAATCAGGATTTGCCTGGTTTTGCCCTCAGATACGTTTTTATATTTTGCACTTTTGTTATAAAATTAGTAAGATTATTACGGATCCTATTGCTTTTATTTTATTTTTATTTTATTTTTTTTGGGGGGGAGGTGGGCAAGTGATTATGGTGTGACGAGGAACTGGCGTCAGATCAGGATTATTCTGATTTCAGGGCTGAATATATAGTTTTTATAATGTAAATATTCGGTTATGATTTTAGGACACCCCCGCCCCCCCGTTTGTACATGTACTTGAATATGTACATGTACTTGTACAGGTAATTTATGTGATTTAATACTAAACCCATTGACCCGGCCTTAAATGACCTTAGCTGTTGATAGGCCGTTAAACCCCAACAAACTTTCAAACAACAATGTCAAGTCTAGACTGGAGATGAATTAATTTAAATGAATGAAACGACTAACATGCAAGAAAAAAAAGAGCCCGCAACGCTAGCCATGTTTTAGCACACGCAGCTTTTTTCAGGTGACTCGGGTTGTGTGCTTAGAAAGAAGATGTAAATCTACAAATAATTGTTTTCTTCACTAAACTGTTGCATATTCGATACCAAGTGCCTTCAAGCTACTAATCCAGCATACCTGACCGACTATCATTCCGGCCCGCTATGACTATTTCTGACACGGCGTAGATGGATCCTAGGTCGACCTCCAGCCAGGGATTATGTTCAATGTTTGTACTGCTACAGCAGTCGCAATCATCTGGTTTGTTCCAGTCCGATCCATTATACCCGTTTACTGCGCAGGCTCCGGTCCACTTATTGGAACCATAACTCAGTGTGGACGACATTTTAACCATTCCTTGTAGAGCGATGTTTTCCAGACAGTCTCCTGTCTGCGAGTCACACGGTCCGTTGCCTGGACACTGGCATACCTGACAATGAAGGCCGTATGTGCCCGGCCTACACACTACAAATAATGAAATTAGTAATTAAAACTAGAAATGGACGCTTGTCGACAAGCGCATGTGTATCCCCCTCCCCAGATACACAAGTAGTTTGAAAAAAGGGTGTTCGAGTTATGCTCCGGAGACAAAATCAGTGACGGGAAAAACAAAGGGAGATAACTAAAAAATTAGTGATGCAAGAGCTGTAATTCTTGCGTGACACACCTTTAGGGTTGTGGTCTATGCATGTGTGAAGTTTCATGAAAATATTCCAAAGGGTGTTCGAGTTATGCTCCAGACACGAAATCAGTGCACGAAACAACAAAGGGAGATAACTAAGAAATTAACGACGCAAGAGTTGTCATTCTTACGTGCGACACACCTTTGGGTCGTCTTCTATGCATGTGTGAAGTTTAATAAACTAGAAAATGTGTTCATAGAACACGGATGTCCCACATATCGCTTTGATAATAAATGAGGCCAAAATTTTCTTTTACCTGAGCGTTAAAGTTTTTGAAGCACCAAGTATGTGACCTTAACCCTGGGCTTGGCGGGGGCAGGACGAACGTGGATTTGGCACAGGGCGGTAGTGAACCATCAGAGCAATGTGTATATGAATTATGAAGCAGATCTGTCGAAGGATGAACAAATTATGAGACATTTACCCGAGTGTTAAAGTTTTGGGACGGACGGACGGACGGACGGACGGACGGACGGACGGACGGACGGACGTTCTCGCGAATGGATACTTATGTGACCATTTGTTCTTTAAAAAATAAAAAAGTGTCACATAAACGGGAATAAGTGTCACATAAATAAATTATTCGTTAGTTTTTTTCTATTAGTTATGTTACTAACCCTAACCTTTAAACAAGTCCATCCCTATGTGACATAGTCACGTAACTGCCAATTCGTGTGCCCGGACGGACGGACGGACGGACGGACGGACGGACGGACGTTCTCGCGAATGGATACTTATGTGACCATTTGTTCTTTAAAAAGGTGTCACATAAACGGAATAAGTGTCACATAAATAAATTATTCGTTAGTTTTTTCTATTAGTTATGTTACTAACCCTAACCTTTAACAAGTCCATCCCTATGTGACATAGTCACGTAACTGCCAATTCGTGTGCCCGGACGGACGGACGGACGGACGGACGGACGGACGGACGGACGTTCTCGCGAATGGATACTTATGTGACCATTTGTTCTTTAAAAAGGTGTCACATAAACGGAATAAGTGTCACATAAATAAATTATTCGTTAGTTTTTTTCTATTAGTTATGTTACTAACCCTAACCTTTAACAAGTCCATCCCTATGTGACATAGTCACGTAACTGCCAATTCGTGTGCCCGGACGGATCGGACGGACGGGACGGACGGACGGACGGACGGACGTTCTCGCGAATGGATACTTATGTGACCATTTGTTCTTTAAAAAGGTGTCACATAAACGGAATAAGTGTCACATAAATTAAATTATTCGTTAGTTTTTTCTATTAGTTATGTTACTAACCCTAATAACCTTTAACAAGTCCATCCCTATGTGACATAGTCACGTAACTGCCAATTCGTGTGCCCGGACGGACGGACGGACGGACGTTCTCGCGAATGGATACTTATGTGACCATTTGTTTCTTTAAAAAGGTGTCACATAAACGGAATAAGTGTCACATAAATAAAATTATTCGTTAGTTTTTTCTATTAGTTATGTTACTAACCCTAACCTTTAACAAGTCCATCCCTATGTGACATAGTCACGTAACTGCAATTCGTGTGCCCGGACGGACGGACGGACGGACGGACGGACGGACGGACGGACGGACGGACGGACGGACGGACGGACGGACGGACGGACGGACGGACGGACGGACGGACGGACGGACGGACGGACGGACGGACGGACGGACGGACGGACGGACGGCACGGACGGACGGACGGACGGACGGACGGACGGACGGACGGACGGACGGACGTTCTCGCGAATGGATACTTATGTGACCATTTGTTCTTTAAAAAGGTGTCACATAAACGGAATAAGTGTCACATAAATAAATTATTCGTTAGTTTTTTCTATTAGTTATGTTACTAACCCTAACCTTTAACAAGTCCATCCCTATGTGACATAGTCACGTAACTGCCAATTCGTGTGCCCGGACGGACGGACGGACGGACGGACGGACGGACGGACGGACGGACGGACGTTCTCGCGAATGGATACTTATGTGACCCCATTTGTTCTTTAAAAAGGAAAGGTGTCACATAAACGGAATAGTGTCACATAAATAAATTATTATTCGTTAGTTTTTTCTATTAGTTATGTTACTAACCCTAACCTTTAACAAGTCCATCCCTATGTGACATAGTCACGTAACTGCCAATTCGTGTGCCCGGACGGACGGACGGACGGACGGACGGACGGACGGACGGACGTTCTCGCGAATGGATACTTATGTGACCATTTGTTCTTTAAAAAGGTGTCACATAAACGGAATAAGTCGTCACATAAATAAATTATTCGTTAGTTTTTTCTATTAGTTATGTTACTAACCCTAAACCTCAACTTTAACAAGTCCATCCTATGTGACATAGTCACGTAACTGCCAATTCGTGTGCCCGGACGGACGGATGGACGGACGTTCTCGCGAATGGATACTTATGTGACCATTTGTTCTTTAAAAAGGTGTCACATAAACGGAATAAGTGTCACATAAATAAATTATTCGTTAGTTTTTTTCTATTAGTTATGTTACTAACCCTAACCTTTAACAAGTCCATCCCTATGTGACATAGTCACGTAACTGCCAATTCGTGTGCCCACGGACGGACGGACGGACGGACGGACGGAACGGACGGACGGACGGACGGAACGGACGGACGGACGGACGGACGGACGGACGGACGGACGGACGGACGGACGGACGGACGGACGGACGGACGGACGGACGGACGGACGGACGGACGGACGGACGGACGGACGGACGGACGGACGGACGGACGGACGGACGGACGGACGGACGGACGGACGGACGGACGGACGTCGGACGGACGGACGGACGGACGGACGTTCTCGCGAATGGATACTTATGTGACCATTTGTTCTTTAAAAAGGTGTCACATAAACGGAATAAGTGTCACATAAATAAATTATTCGTTAGTTTTTTCTATAAGTTTATGTTACTAACCCTAACCTTTAACAAGTCCATCCCTATGTGACATAGTCACGTAACTGCCAATTCGTGTGCCCGGACGGACGGACGGACGGACGGACGGACGGACGGACGGACGGACGTTCTCGCGAATAGGATACTTATGTGACCATTTGTTCTTTAAAAAGGTGTCACATAAACGGAATAAGTGTCACATAAATAAATTATTCGTTAGTTTTTTCTATTAGTTATGTTACTAACCCTAACCTTTAACAAGTCCATCCTATGTGACATAGTCACTTAACTGCCAATTCGTGTGCCCGGACGGACGGACGACGGACGGACGGACGGACGGAACGGACGGACGGACGGACGGACGGACGGACGGACGGACGGACGGACGGACGGACGGACGGACGGACGGACGGACGGACGGACGGACGGACGGACGGACGGACGGACGGACGGACGGACGGACGGACGGACGGACGGACGTCCTAACGAATCGGTTTTATGTGACCATTTGTTCTTTAAAAAGGTGTCACATGAACGGAATAAGTGTCACATATAGTACTTACGACCTTATGCTACTAGACAAAAATTGAAAAATAATTTGAAAAAAAAAATGAACCAAAAAAATGAAAAAAAAAAAAAAAATGGAAAAAAAAAGTTTAAAAATAATAATGCTTGCTAATGGAGCCCAGATTTTTTTTTTAATAGTCCTATATTTATCTACATATATCTGCACAGGTCCACATAATGCCACACTATTTTCAATGTAATATCCAATGTAGTAATTTACCTGTATAAATTACCTGTGGTAAACAGTGGTCAAGCACTGGACATTTGCACATGCTAGCCCATGCTAGCACATGGTTCTCCCAGTCTCTATTGTTCTCTCTACATGTAAGGTGTACAGAGCACACGAGAAAAGGTGTACAGAGCAGACGAGAAAACAGGTCTTCATGCATTATTGTCCAGTTTGTAGAGTGCGCAAAACAAAAAAGGGAGATAACTCAAAAATTAGCTACGCAAGAGTTTTCATTCTTGTGCGCGACACACCTCCGGGTCGTGGTCTATGCATGTGTGAAGTTTCATGAAAATATTCCAAAGGGTGGTAGAGTTATGCTCCGGACAGGAAATCAGTGAGCGAAAACAAAAAAGGGAGATAACTAAAAAATTAGCTATGCAAGAGTTGTCATTCTTTGTGCGACACACCTTCGGTTCGTGGTCTAATTTAATGTGTTAAGTTTCATAAAAATATTCCAAAGGGTGGTCGAGTTATGGTCAATCAGTGCGCGAAACAAAAAAGGGAGATAACTCAAAAATTACTTAGATATGCAAGAGTTGTCATTCTTGTGCGCGACACACCTTCGGGTCGTGGTCTATGCATGTGTGAAGTTTCATGAAAATATTCCAAAGGGTGGTGGAGTTATGCTCCGGACACGAAATCAGTGCGAGAAACAAAAAAGGGAGAGTAACTCAAAAATTAGCTATGCAAGAGTTGTCATTCTTATGCGCGACACAACCTTCGGGTCGTGTGGTCTATGCATGTGTGAAGTTTCATGAAAATATTCCAAAGGGTGTTATGCTCCGGACAAGAAGTGTCTGCGGCGGACGCGGACGCGGACGCGGACGCGGACGCGGACGCGGACGCGGACGCGGACGCGGACGCGGAGACGCGGACGCGGACGCTGACGCGGACGCGGCGTGCTGTCAAATCCATAGTATCCCCCGACGGAGTCCGGGGGATACAATAACTACAACCAAGATCACTAGGAAAACTGTTTTTTGTTAAATAAAACAACGTGGATTTGGTAGGTTAACAATACTTCAGTAACCAGCAACCCACTCGCCCAACGTTCGGCACAAGGCCTTTATAATAAAATGTTTTGTGCCGAAACGTTAGACGAGTGGGTTCTTGGTTACTGAAGTATTGTTCAACATATCGTGTTAATTAGTTGAAAATTCGGAAATGCGGATATATTCGAGCTAAACGATATGCGTATGTGATTAATATTGTTTACATTAGTGTGCAGATGCTCCTTAAGTGCAGATGTGTACGTGTGCTCCTTAACCCTTTCACCCCTAAATAACTGAAATGGTTTTGATATGTTACTTTTGCAACCAATCCAACCGTCACAAAATGATTTTCATACTAGTCCTGTGAAAATGTGAATATATATATTATATAAAAAGATACTTGCAAAAAGTGCAGATCCTGATGCGGCTCATCTGGATATGCACTGTTTGCAACCCCCGCTATGGCGGGTTGTCGTGTGCAAAGGATTAATATTGTGACTGGAGAAATGGGGCTTCTGGGAATTATGGCCAGTCTCGCTCCTGGTCTTCCAGTTCAGTCCTATGGCATGATAAGGACGCACGTAGTTTGTTAGAAGCAGCTCTGGGGTTTCACTGAATGCATGGTGATCAGGGCAGATCCTGATAAGACTGCGCATGCTGATCGGGGCTACACTGGGCGCATAAACTATGAGCCCCATGTATTCATCCACATGTCGTATTATATCACATTGTACGTACATACGCGATCATATATCTGTGAAAATTACAGTTTCCACGAGTGGGCCCAGTGTATGCTGGTCATTTCACGCTGCCTGATCCGACAATGATTGTGCACTTGAGACGTTTTTTTTCTGTTTCTTAAACTAGGTACGCCGATTACCGTGAAATAATGAGTAGGCGATTGGGTGCTTTCGCTAAATCAACGAGTGACTAGTGAAACCAGTTTATTTAGTGGTAGGAGGACCAAGTCACGAACATATTATTTCACGATACTCAGCTGTCCTGATTAAATTAACATTTTCTAACATTTCACGTATGATGTTTGATATTAAAAGACAACAACTATAAAACATAATTTCCGGAAGAGGGACTTTGCGAAAGATTCAGAAGATGTGTCCTAGAACATTATCTACATCCAGAGCAGGTCAATGTGTGCGTAACTGTAGACTAGTCTTATAAATAGACTGCCATACTTGGATAATCGGAAGTAACTTCCCTTGTGATCGGCACACACTATGCGGAGTTGGTAGGTTTGACGTCTCCCGCCATATTCCGCCAATTATAAAGTCAATATTGCCACTGGTGTTGTTCTAAGGGAAGTTACTCGTGATGTTGTAAGTTCCACACTCTATTTACGGGCTGCACTATATAATACAAACATGATTAGCAATCATCACCTGTACGTACCTGTATATACCTGAACTTCGCACAAAACCAGAGGTGGAAATTCAGCGGTGATGTACCTTTTTGGAAGATCTATGAACACGTAACGGCCAATCCGTAATGGAGTAAGCGTAATATTGAAACGCCCGGCTTTATTGTTGTAAACATCGCGTGTTACATTGTTTGTGTATACTAGTCCGCTTGGATGTATCGGTATCGTTGTGCTTTCCAACACATACAGGCGGAATCCGCGAAGTTGAACTGAAATACAATCCAAATGAGAATACACTACTGTCTGTTCCACCGTGACGGTTTGCTGCAGACGAAATTTAGGCAATTAAACACATTAAATCTAAAACATATTTAAATGTAAATACTTCGTCATCAATAACAAAAAGGTCACTTCCCTAAAAAAAGTTGATGAAATTCCACCAAATATTCATTTTATTAAGAGAAAAAATAAGTTTTTTATGGGAATTTAACAGCCGGCTAAAACTTGATTTGTATGCGATCGTTTAAAAAAAACGGTATATATTATGTTTTACAGAGGTGTGGGCGGATGGGTAGCGGAAAGAAAAACTGCATAGTCGGTATACACAACTCCTCTGAAAACGTTCAGCCAATTGATCTGAAACTATATACATGTCTTCTACACATATTGAAGATCTGTCCCTTTGTATTTTCATGCCGAAAAAAATATGTTTTAACTAAAATATCACCTTTTTAACTTCTGTATACAATTCTATATATCGCAAATAGATTATGTATATAACTCCTCTGAAACCGTTCAGTCAATCGATCTGAAACTATACAAACGTCTTTTACACATATTTAAGATGTGCGCCTTGGTGTTTTTATGCCGAAGAAATATTTTTGTTAAAATATCACCTTTTTAACTTAGCCATTTTTTCTACATTGTTGTATACAATTCTATATAGGGTACAAAGTTTGTGTACACAACTCCTCCAAACCGTTCAGTCAATCGATCTGAGACTATACACACGTCTTCTACACATATTGAAGATGTGCACCTTGGTGTTGTTATGCCGAAACAAATATGTGTTAACAAAAATATCACTTTTTTTAGCTTAGCCATTTTTTGTTTTATAAAAATTGTACTTTACACATCCTAAATTAGTACACCTGTTTATCACAACAAGAGGAAGAAAGAATGCTGTAGATTTTCAAATTCGCATTAAGGTTTCTTGCCTTGCTAACAGCTTTACATTTTGCATCTTCGCTGTCTGGCCCATCTTCAACGGGCGTATTTTGTGACTTACGGCACTCTTGTTGTAAATATTTGTTTAATTTGTTGACCGATTTTCAAAATATAACTTTTATTTTCTTAGTTACATCATTTTCAAGCAGTCTAGATACACCAGGTTTCAGTGTCATTTTCCAAAATGTTTCGTTTTTTTCGACCCCACCGTCACGCCACAATGCTTTCGCAATAAAATGAATATATGATGGAATTTCATCAACTGAAACCAAAAAATGAGGAGGGTGACTTTTTGTTGTTATTGATGAAAAAGTGTTTACATTTTAATAGTTTATTAGATTGAATGTGTTTGATAGCATACAGTTCGTCGGCAGCAAAACGTGGAACAGACACTGTAACGTGTATTCACGCCAAGTCACAGGACGTAACAAACGAGGTATACTTGGGAATAACGATATAAATCGAAAGCCACATGTACAATTACCATCTTGTTTGTACTATTATTACGCTAATGATGTTTGTTTTATATAAAATATAGTGTAATTGCTTTCCAGTATTTATTTGAAAGAGCTGTTTGAAGGTCAAGGTACTTGGCCTCCGGAAATTAAATGGCTGGATGTACTGTTTGAGTCCTTTCTCACAGTCCTATCACTCGCAGGGGAGGTAGAACTTGTCACCGAGAGAACCGGCGTCCCAGTACACCGTCCCGTTCCCACGGCTAGTCTATGATTAGCAGTTCCAAAGCGGATCACAAATTACGACAACGTGCAGAAATCATGAAAGACAAACATTTATTAACATGGTACATTTAGTTCCACAAGTTTGTAATAGACCATTATTTTATATACTTTATTTAGCGAACATGGAAAATCTCGAGTTACTTCCATTGGAACAAGTCTAAGCAACGTGACTTCAAGCCCGACAATTCCCGCCAATGCTAACCGTTGCCGATGATGTCGGGTATAGTTCTATGGGATGTTACTGCTGACTGTTTTACAAATTGGGTCACATGTTTATTAAATTGTATATATTAAATAGATCCCCGCCACACATATGTGTATCCCAATATGAAGTCAATGGTTTTGAGACGAGATTATACTTTCATATACCATACACACGAGTTCCTCTGACCTGGATGTATATGACTGTCAAGTTCAAGTATGTGTCTGGTAACAAAAACGCCCGTTCCAATACATTCAAAATAACTAGTATCATATAAATATTGCTTTCCATATATGGTGACATTGGATATTGGTAAACCGAGGTAATACAGATCGACATTATAAAACTGACTTTAATCGGCCAGTCAGCATCTTTATATTACTTTATAATTCAATAACCTTTAAAGTTGGGGGTCCCATTCGTTTGACACAAACATTTCTTTATATGAATTTCAATTAAATAATTGCGTAATGGTCTAACTATTCCGCCAGTTTTACAAATTACGAGTCCCTCTATACATATATAATCATTTAATTTACCGATAGAGACGCGCGGTATTTTTGATAGTCAAATGAGGCAGGTCGTTTTTAGCGTGCATTTCGAAGAAAGAAGTGCTTATGCATACCCTCGGCGTTGTAGTCAGCGTCCGTCCGTCCGTCTTCAAAAATTCGAAAACTTAACGTTGGGGGAAATTTGTTATAATGTCTGTTTCCTTTCACCAAACGTTTATATTTCATACATGCCTTTTTCTAATGATTCTATATCATGCTGTGACAAATCCATGACGCTCAGACCCCCGCTAAGCCCAAGGGCAATGTCACAGTCTTAGTGCTTTCATAAACTTAACGTTGGGGGAAAATATGTTATACTTTCTGTTTTCTTTCACCGCTCTTCTTGATATTTTACACAGCCCTTCTTCTAATGGTTCTGTATCATGCCATGCCAAATCCACGACCCTCAGACCCCGCTAACCCCAATGTCAAGGTCACGTAATTAGCGCTTTCTCAAACTCAATATTGTGAGAAAATTTGTTATAATTTATGTTTCTTTTATTTATGTTTATGTTTTAAAGGTACATACCCACTCAGTAGGCACAAAATGTTCTTTATATCAGAGACATCATCTGAGACATATTCTGGCAAAATAAACAGTCATTCACCATTCACCATTACCACACGTATTGATTGGCATTATTATACATTTTATATCAGACAATAACTATCCACACTGATATCAGGGGCGATAAGCGTGTTTCCTTAAAATGTTAAAGGACATTACTGTTTAAACTCTGTATTTATTTTTCGAAGTGCAATTATCATACTTTATAATATGTCGATAATAATATTTTTTCATGTGACGCATTTAATTTGTATAAATAATTAAAAAATACCATGCCTCATTTGCATATGAAAATAGCCTGATACCAACGCGCGTCACTATCAATATAATAAATATTACTAAATGATTATATCTGTATAGCGGCCACTCGTAATGTTTAGAACTGGTGGAATAGTGACACAATTATAAACTTATTTAATTCCTATAAAGAACAGTTTGTGCCTTGAGTGGGCATGTACCTTTAACACAGCTTCTTGGTATTCGTTAAACTAAAGCACCACCAGGCGCGCTTCGTTGTCAACTCTCGTTAAATATTTATATCAACTAAATACGTCACCTGAATACATATATATTTATCGACAAATTATACATTATGGTCATTGCACATACAACATAGAGATACTTATCCCCACTGATATGAAATTGACAATTCAAGTTTGATATGAAAAGTATAGTAATGTCAATGCTTTACCCAAATAATGGACGGAAAATATGTCGCCTTACATTACAACCTGGGATATGGGAGTCCAGGTTTAAATATTAAGCCCTGTCCGCTGGAACATACATGTTGGTCGGTCAAACCAATGTGAACATTAATCAGATGTTCCCATGACACTTCCAAATTTGTACCTCGTTGCTGATAAGTGATATTTCAGTTGGGGACCTAAATACAAAGTGCATGCATTGACGTAGCCGAGTCGTGTTATGGCGCGATTGAATGTGTAGTATTTCTCCAATTTCATATAAATAAAATATTTATAGACATGTTGTGTGATGAGTAGAACGTGATGAAACGATTAGACCTTAGTACAAATAATATACATGCAGTTGCAGATTTGTATCTTTGTTTTGAACACCTTTATAAGCGAGTTTGGTTATATACATTCGATTCTGCGCACAAACTATTGAAACCTTACATGTTTGCTTGTTTTCGTTGTTCAAAAATAATCTGCTGGTTTGTATTTACGGCGAACACCTAAAATTCAAAATGGCGTCCAATATGGCGACCATTATGTGTACTCACTTTACTGTTAATGCACAAAACTATCATTTTAGATGGTTATTAAAATATATTGGATAACAATCTGGTCGCCAAGATGGCCGACGTTTATCCTAAAACCGGAAAAAAACGGCAATGCCTTCATTGTAATAGATCTCACACTGGTCAAGTGGTAATCAACTTAGAGCGATTTATTTGTGCTGTATGAATGGTTTAATGTATAATGTAGTATTAAAGTGTAATTATATAATCTTTATGTCCTCCACATATTTGTGAAATATGTGGTAACACGAGAATATTATTTACATGATAAGCAAACATGGTCACAAGTATAACTACTAGTATTTGATATATGGGCCTCGTCATGCGAAAACCGGGCTTAATGACAAAACAATCATTTTTCACTTGTTTGCATATTCTGAATACCGCATCTTTTAAAAGTCATATAGCACAAAAACTATCACTGTATCTCAATTATTTTTCATGTTACATGTATTTTTGTAACACGTGGTAGAATCACAAACGACGTTTTAGCTCAATGACGTCGCAATTACGACGTTAACACTAACGGGCGACTTCAACGTCAATAAGAACGTTTAAGCGTAACGGAGTAGTAAACGAATAGGCCTGCCATGTAGGTTGATTTTAAGTAGTGTATGTATAATTTTATACTATTAGTGAATAATTGACAAACGACACGTAACCTTGGGCAAAGTCAACATTATCTTGTGTGCACTTTTTGCACAACTACGAACGCCAAAAATATATGAGCCGCGCCGTGCGAAACCCGCGCTTAATGACAACATTTTCAGTTTTTACTTTTTCGCGTATTCTGAATTGTACATCTTTTAAAAGCCATATTCTGCCAAAATTATCAATGTATCCCAATTATGTTTCATATTAGAAGTAGTTTTATGACGCGTGGTAAAAACTTATATGACGTTTTAAATCAATGACGTCGAAATTACGACGTTTTTATCAACGGCGTATACATGGGGTGTTGGTCCGGACAAGTCCTATATATTTGTCATCTTTGATCGCATGTCAACCAAATTTGGGTATCTCGTAGCCTGGCCAAGTGTCTCCCATTAGGCCAAGACAAAGTATGAAAATAATGTTTATGGCTCGTGTTGCAGTTGCTAATGTAACGTTGATTTTGGATTGCGGCCCAAGTAACGTAATTTAGTATGAATAAGTTTCAAATAAGGCAGAGTGGGGCGTTTCCCTGTTGTTTGCTGCTGTCTGAAATAATTTTGGGGAATAATAGCGACATCATTTAACATTTCGTATGCGATGACATATTTTAAAGTAGACAGTAGGCCGCTTATAACATTAACTTTGTGATAAAACACGATACCGGGCAGATTTGGTAGCGGGATACCTTATAATTGTCGCCGTGTGTCTTTCTTGAGGCACCGCCTGGTCTACATTAGTATGCAGTCAAGTGATAAACTGATGATTTGATACTACACAAGCACTTTCGACTACAAAAGCAAGTTTATGACCATCATATTTCCAATTAATATGTTGATGCATTTATTTTAAATTCAATACAAACCCCGGATATTTATGTCATTATATAGCTGCGTGTCTACCTCCATTTATGATAAAATGAGTGGCATTAAATGGCATATCATTCGCTAAGTACTGGATATAATTGTTCAAAAGTCTCAATTTACCAAGATAATAGATGGTAATATCGTTGGCATACACTAGGTTGTTCATATTTAAGATTATTTAGGAATCAAAGTGCAGTGTAAGCGAAGACTTCGCTGATATGTAGCCAGTTAAATTATTTAAACCATTTTGAATTCATAAGGACAACCGACGAAAAAGAGTAAAAATGTCAAAGAACGACAGTTAGGCGACAATGTACAGCGCCTGAAGTATTTCTAAGTCATTGATGCTGCGAGGAACTCGTGCAAGTATCCTTGCTATAATATTTTGTCACGATACCATGGCCATAACGTCAAACATGTATTCACGTCCAATGACGTCACAAGTACGTGACGTCAAGTCATGACGTCATAATAAGTGTACCGAGGTACAAGGTATCGCGTCTCATATTAGTGAAAGTTTCAGTAAGTTATCATGTTCCTTTTTCTGTTCACACTTAATGTTAACTAACACCAGTAAACGTAAATGGGAGGGCAAACTGTGAACTTTTACGGCGACGCTAGACAATTTGAAACGTCGTTTTTCCGACGTCGTTTACCGCTTTTCATGACGTTGTCATTAAGCCCGGTTTTCGTATGGCGCGGCCCAATTATGTACTTACGGTCTCAATGCACAAACTCAAAAATGCGGCATCGTCCGGTCCTAGGCACTGTCGACCAAAGCGATGTGAAACGGATACTAGATCCCTGGAAGGGAGTCGCTCGGTTTGTTATACATACATTACACGACATTGTGTTTCTACCTGGAGGGTCAACTTGTCCGCCGACCACGTCCACCAGCGCGATGTTATATGTGGCCCCCAGATCCAGGCGCCACCACGCACATGGATGTTCTGTCGCTACTGTAGCTCCACTGCACCAGTCAGATGAAGATGAAGGGTTATGTGGTGGTATTCTCCCGTCCAGGGCAAGATCCGCCGTCCAAGGATGAGACACGTCTGCCTCGTAGTCTCTAGGCCAGTACATTGGTGCCGACTGACTCGCCGTGCCAGTTGACGCCATATTCACTGCAATAAAGGTTACATTTACGAGGGACAATCAATACGTTCCAGTAACTGTGACATAACTTCTACAACTATTAGGTTAACCCAATTAAATCTGGTCTACTAATTGCAACAACACATACCTGAAAGGAATTGAAAATTTCCCCAGAAAATGGCAATAATTCTGAACATTAAAACTATTACCTTTAATAATAACAATAAAGATATGCCCATCGTATCTGACGTTTTTGACGACCCCTTATGTACCCGGTGGTCAATGTACGCTATTAGTAGTAATGGGTGGCACTATAGCGTACTTTTTTAACATGTGTTTTTTCCATAGACTTCTTAAACCGGAAGTAGTATTATTCTTACCAGAAGTCTGTGGAAAAAACACAAGTTAAAAAAGTACGTCATAGGTGCCACCCCTTATTACTCCCATTATCAGGGTGGAAACTTCTTGTATTACGTTATAATGGCTAAAAACCGTGCCATAGTGCCACCCTGAGCCATTTTGCTGGAGATTCGTGAATTTTATCCGGGTGGAAACTTCTTGTATTACGCTATAGTGCCACCCCTGAACCATTTGTTGGTGATTCACGAATTTTATCCGGTTGGAAACTTCTTGTATCACGCTATAGTGCCACCCCTGAACCACTTGTTGATGATTCGTGAATTTTATCCTGGGGTGAAAACTTCTTGTATTACACTATAGTTGGTAAAAACCGTGCCATAGTGCCACCCTGAGCCATTTTGCTGGAGATTCGTGAATTTTATCCGGGTGGAAACTTCTTGCATTACGCTATAGTGCCACCCCTGAACTATTTGTTGGTGATTCACGAATTGTATCCGGTTGGAAACTTCTTGTATTACGCTAATCGTTTTTGTATTCAATACGAGCAGTATGTAAGGTATTCATTTCTTGAGAAAGTGTATAGCCCTGAAAAGGGCTGTTGTCTTTTAGTAAACTATGCAGTGTGCAGGTTATCCCACATATAGTCGACGACTAACTCACACGCCTCACAAATTTCGAGGTCTTTAATGTCCTCTTCTTCGAAAAAGCCTTCGTCGAACTCTGGACAATTGTGTTCTTCCCCGTGAGTGTGTAATACTGCATAGCATTTCCTACACTGTATGTAACTTATGTAGTTGGTTGAACAGTTTAATGAGACTAATGAGATATAACTTTGTGTTTTTACTTTTTATACACATCAGAAGGATTGACCTACTTTTGGTAGTTTAGTCAAATTTCAGATTTTCGTCCAATCAGAAAGCGTGTTGTAAACGCATTTTGTGATATCCTAGTGGAGTGTACTGTTCCTGTATATAATTTTCAAATATTTTTGACAACTCCAATATTATCAAATACATATGAAAATGTCCTATAAATCATTTTCATCAACTTCTGACAACTCTAATATTGACATAAGTTGATGAAAATAAATATTGATCGTAAATCAATATATTGGTATTTTTCAATTTATGGTAAAATTTAATACGAGATATGTAAAGTTTTTATAATATTTTATTGAACAATAACATATTTACAACATGTATGTTTAACATTCAAGAGGTATGATCTATTTCCATTGGTTCAAGCTGTCTCTGGCCATAAAGCTTGAGCAATGGGGGTCTTAGTCCAAACATTGTTTCAGTCTTTCCAGTTCGGTTTGTAGCGATTGAATAAGAAATTCACAATATTGTCATTTTCAACAACTTCGTTTCTCCATTGTTCAAATGTTAATTGTTCTACTTTAATCCTTGAATCTTTGAAGAACCCCGTTGTTACTAATAGGGCTTTCTTGAACTCTTCAAACATCTCTATTTTCTCTAATTCATCCTTGATGATCCCGGTTGTAAGATATTGTTCATTTGATACTTTTAGTTTGAAAGCAAGTATCAATGCTTTCCTGTATGCTATGTGATTTAATAGATCTGTCAGAGGATTCATTGTTACTGGTTTCCTGATTACTATGTGATTTAATAGATCTGTCAGATGATTCATTGTTTCTACAACCGTGTCTATTCATAGAATGATTCAGTTATAATCCGTTCCTACTTTTATAGTCTTTAATATCAATCTATTTCCACGATTGTTTAACCTGTGTAGCCAAATCTTCCAACCATGATTCACTGGGTCTAAAAACGGATTTTGTTTTTTATATGTTCCCAAAGTAAATATGCTTCCAATTTCTCTTGATCGTCCAATACCATATCTTTGAGAATTGGATACCATTTTGACATAATTATATAGGGATCCAATTTCCTCACAGCTATAGATATAAAGAGATCTGTCTGTTCATCTTGATCTGTGATTAGACACAGTTGATGACGTACTTGACTGGTATGTTCAAGATGACAGGAATGCTCAATCTGACATCCTTCACAGTTGTCATTTACTTCTTTTTTAATTAATCATTGAAGTTGTTCAACCATACATCCGTTGAATGTGTCATGTATTATCTTTTTTCGTCGTGGTGCTTCTCGGGATTTCCTCACTTCACAAACATCAGTTTTCAACCACAGTGCATAGTTATAACCAATCATTGTCAGTAGTCCTTGAACCCTTTTCGTAGACTGTTTATTATAATCTGGTTATCAAGTTCTGTAAATACGATTACGTTGATGACCTTGTCGATTACAGCGACAAACTGAAGCTCAAGTCGTAGATTTCCAGTTCTTATAGGATTTATGTGTGCCTCTTCGTTGTCCTGGACAATATCCCTTTACATATTCATCGTAATCCTCGTGAAATCATAGCTTGATACAGTTGTCGAAAAACACAGTTTTTGAGTAAAATTCAGTTCAAGCTTACACAATTTATCTTAAACTTTTGATGAACATCAAAAAAATACACGTATCGTGCCAGTTACGGGCTGTCTACACATAGGGCACTGAGGAAATCGTCGTGAACATTCTTCACAATAAACGTGACCACAAGGAACCAAAGCAGTGTTTTTATAGGCGTCCATGCATATTCCACATGTGTTCGTACTGTCGTCGTTACTAGGACCTACTTGAATTGACTGTTGAACGGTGTTTAAACCCCGAACATCATTGTTCACTGTCGTTGAATAATGTGCAACAGCACTTGTGTGTATACCGGTTGAAGGCGTTACATGACTTCTGATTTGATTCGACAAGTCACTGAGGCCGTGTTGGTTCAGTGCACAAATGAAGAGTGTGTAACAAGTCGGACCACGTTTCGGTAGCAGGTATGCGAGGGCCCGTGCCTTCGCTGTTGGTGTCTTTTCAGTCTTAATATCTTCACACATCGACCTGGTGAGAATCTCACTCGAACTAAGGTCGTCGACCACTAAGTCTAAACCATGTGGATTCTCAGCTAGATATCGAATTATTATCGTTAGTGATTTTCTCATTGCAGTTCTGTGACAGGCATCCATGGTAAATTTATAAATTTATTGACATAAGTTGATGAAAATAAATATTGATTGTAAATCAATATATTGGTATTTTTCAATTTATGGTAAAATTGAATATGCGATATGTAAAGTTGTAATAATATTTTATTGAACAACAACATATTCATAACATGGAATTATAGACCAGATATGATATTCATATTTGATCTTTACAAAAGTACATGCAATATTATGTTAACATATTTGCAACATGAAGTAATTTTGGAAAATGCAAAGACATGGCATGATGATATTGTTGTGGTTTACAACATTGACACCCGACAGATGTTGAACTTTGTTGAGGTCCTTCGTAGAGTGTTCCGAAGTGATGTTTAAATAGATCGTTATAGTCCTATCATTCTTGAAGTAATCTGATGAACTGAATGTTTGTTGAATACAGAGACGCAAAGTATCCTCTTGCAATCGCAACCAACACAAACACACAGTATTTTACACATGTTGTACTGAATACACTTTGTAGTCTCTGTTTGTTAAATGTCCATTTCGTAGAATTGTTTGTCAAGAAAGACAATATTTCTTCATGTAGTGGTGGTAATCCATAGGAGTCAAAGTAGGTTGCTTCATTCTTCTGGTCGAATACAATGGCTATCCAATGTTTTCCAGGTTGATCAGAATTATCCGTGTTGATTATGTACGCTTGGACGTCTAATGGTCTATGATATGGTAGCTTGTCTTTTGGACATACTATTCCGTTTAGTCTCTTCAGCCATATTTCTCGATCCAGTATGTGTTGTAATTCGATGGTTTCCATCTTTGGATGTTGATTTCACCAATACGTTACTTTACGGCTTGGTTTTGTTCATAATTGACCAATATTAATAGTCGGTGATCACTTCACGAAGACTATTTATTTCAATCTGGTTATCAAACTCTGAGAACACTATGACATTGATGACTTTTTCAAGTGCATTGGTAAACTGAAGTTCAAGTCGTAGATTTCCAGTTCTTATAGGGTGTAGGTGTCCCTCTTCGCTGCCCTGGTCAGGTGCCAAATCATACCACCATACACAATATCCATTTGCATCTCTAGTAATATCAAATGATTTGTTTTGACCTGGTGAAGACACAGCTTGATACAAAGACATGTATGATTTAAGATATAATTTATGTTCAAAATTCATCAAATACTACAAAATGTGGAATTGCTACATCGGCTACAATTTCATTTTCATCATCTGGGATACCTTCAATAAAATTTGAGGAAATTGAACTTTTCTTGCATAATAGTATAGCTCTGTTGCCATTCTTTGTAACACCATAATATTTTTCGGGTATAATATTAAATAAATCTTTGCGATAATCAATAATCTTTTGTACAATTTCAGTTTTTCAACATCCACTTGGACCTGTTATATAAATGTTACAGGGATGTTGAAATAACAAAGACAATAGGTCTTCGTTCTCCATTGTTTACAGGACAAGGTGCACATGTATTATGATATACTATCATGTGTATAGCAATGTTTTATTTGAAAAGGAATTCTGTTCGAATAGTTTGGGATGGCCCTGAAAAGGGCCGTTTGGGTAAAGGTGCGAGTACTGTTATTTTTTTTTTTTTTAAAAAGACACGAGTACTGGTACAATTTTTTTGTAAAAATGATTTGTCATATTTTATTTTTGTGGAATCAAATGATTTTCTTTTTCTGGACGAATTTGTTTACGATGTGCGCCAATCCCACTTTTATTTGGATGTATTTTTTCGTCAACTGTATCACACAGGGCCCTTTCGGCATGTTGACTGATCTGTGCCACTGTTTTCTTGTCCAATTCAAACTTGATAGGTACTTTCAATGGCTTTGTGTTAAATGTCAAGTCCCGATTTTCCGACTGTTTCTCTAGTTTACTTGATAATGTGGCTGTCATACTGTCCAGTTGAACACGATGTCGTGATGCGATGTTCTCTAGTTTCTGTAATATTCTTTCTGTATTGTTGTTCAGTTTCTGTAGTTCTTTCAATATCATCATGTCTTCTTTCTGAGGTAAACGATCAGGCCTACACTGTTGTTGTATTCTGTCTTCTTTCTTCCTTCCTTGGATCGGAGTCTGTTGTTGTCCTGGTTGATATGATGCAGAATCTTCTATCTTCTGTATTGTGATGTATACAGGAACAGTTGGATGCTGCTGTTGTTGTTGTTGTTGTTGTGGTTGGAAGGTTGGTTGATATATATCACCCATCGCCTCCGCTATTATATCAAATTCTTGACCGATAAAATCGTAACTTCCGTTGACAGCCATCGTATCGAATGTAAATTAATTATTTTATGATCGCCTTTTATACACATCAGAAGGATTGACCTACTTAGAAATTGATAAAAATCAAGTGACCAATCACAGTGTGGCTTACAAAACGATAGCTGCTAACCAATATTCCATTTACAGTACTCTTTTCTCACATTTAATTGAGGAATACCGGGATAACTCTTAATAATTTTAGTTTCTATGTTCACATCCCCTGAAAAAGGAATTTTATGACTGTATAGATGAAGCAAAGGTTTAAGATCCTTATCGAAATAAATCTGACTATCCTCCCCGTATGTTCTAGAATTTACTAACCTATAAATCTTATTTTTTCTATCACAGTTTTCTTTGGACAAATACCAAACGGTATAAATCTAGAATTGTTTGTTATGCATCCTATGAAAGGATAATATTGATATTTGTGTGATTTATAATTTTTTACATTATTAATAGCGTATTCTCCGTTTAATATGCCTATAGTACAATTTTTGAGAAAATCGAAACATTTACTTTCTTCGGTTTCCGGATGCTGCTCACAATGTTTTCTTAGTTGATCCATTTTCTTTTTCTTTTTTAATTTAAAAAATAATGCTTACTCAGGTCGAATGTTACACTTTATAGTAAACCAGAAAAAGGTTTTTTCTCGGTTCGTTGATCGTGTGTCCTACGCTTGTTCCAGTTATATACGAAGCTATTCGATGCTTCTCTTGCTTCAAATTTCAAATTATAGTAAGAAATTAAATTCCTAGCCACGTACTCATGAAATAAATATATTAAAGTTATCATCCTAGATGTGTAGAGTCAGGGTTGTACTCTGAACAATGTAATGCTTCTCATCGGATGTCACACTTTATATAAAACCAAACATTTTTCTTTTTTAATTTTAAAAAAATAATGCTTATTCTCATGTCAGATGTCACACTTTATATTAAATCAGAAAAAGGTTTTTTCTCGGTTAGTTGCTCGTGTGTCCTACGCTTGTTCCAGTTATATACGAAGCTATTTGAGGCTTCTCTTGCTTCAAATTTCAAATTATAGTAAGGAATTAAATTCCTAGCCACGTACTCAGGAAATAAATATATTAAAGTTATCATCCTAGATGTGTAAAGTCAGGGTTGTACTCTGAACAATGTAATGCTTCTCATCGGATGTCACACTTTATATTAAACCAGAAAAAAGGTTTTGTTGTGTTTATCAACTAACGACACATATACAAAGTTATTAGGATATAAATTGCAAAAGTAATCTTTTCGTAATAATGTGTGGTGGCCCTGAAAAGGGCCGTTTTTTGTCGTGGGTTTATTATTTGAGGATATCGTTTATCAAATCATCGAACTTGTTCCAGTTATATACGAAGCTATTCGAGGTTTCTCTTGCTTCAAATTTCAAATTATAGTAAGGAAATAAATTCCTAGCCACGTACTCGTGAAATAAATATATTAAAGTTAACATCATAGATGTGTAGAGTTAGGGTTGTACTCTGACAATGTAATGCTTTGATTTATGATCGTCTTTTATACCCATTAAACGGATTGACCTACTTAGAAATTGATAAAAATCAAGTGATCAATAACATTGTGTCTTACAAAACGGTGCTTTGTTAAAGTTATTTCATTTTTACTTATTTTTAACAATGTAAATTAGAGCTAATCAGAGATTGTGTGCATACTAAAATGTTTAAATTACATCTAAAGATATCATATACTTCTAAATGTATGTTGTGTTTCACAACTAACGGTAGATATACAGTTATTAGGATATAAATTGAAAAGTAATCTTTTCGTAATAATGTGTGGTGGCCCTGAAAAGGGCCGTTTTTTGTTTAGAGTGTACACCTGTACAAACTAATATTCAGTGTAAGTGCGTTGCCATTTGTTGTTTGATTCTCGAGTTTTAACTCTGACAACGCCTGTAGTATCAGGTTTTGTTTCTGTAGTAAAACTCTTTTGATCGTCCATTTCAAATTCTTTGTAAGTAGGCTTTGGTTGTTCCGCTATTTTCCCCATCAGGTCAGCCGTAATCAATTGCAACGCTTCTATATCTTCCCTCATCGTCCCTACTACTTCAATCAATTCTGAGATCCTTCTTGCCATCATATTGCTTCGATCAGTATCCATTTTTTGAGTGTTCGGATGAAACATGTGAAGTATGTGTTAAAAAATACATGCTTTTATACCCATCAAACGGATTGACCAACTTTTGATAGTTTAGTCATTTTTCAGATTTTCGTCCAATCAGAAAGCGTGTTGTAAACACGTTTTTACAGTCAGGAGTTTGACTGTAAAAACCGATTGAAATTCATCCAATGAGAGGGACAGAATCCTTAACCAATCAAATCCTCAAAATTTTTAGCCAATGAAATGATGGATGAAATCATTTCAGGATCTAAAGCGTACAGTATTCATTCTATTCATTCTTACATACCAGAATGCAGATCAAGAAATTCTTCCATCGTTTGTGAAAAATTGAATTCTCCAGGAAAAATTATGCTATTGAAGAAAAGAAGAGAAATGAAGAATTATTACAACAATTCTTTGCAAGACGTGGATATCATTGGCCTTACAAACAAAAGATTGTTTGGAAAGTTACAATGAATAACTTGTACCCCGATATGTCTGAATTATATTAGACAGTAATTAAACGGTCCTTTTCAGGGCCACAATATTTTCTCGAAAGAAAACACTTGCATTTTATAAATCATATGAATTAACCATACAAATTATCAAATGATAAATAACAAACAAGAAAATACATTTCAACTTGTATTCATTTAACAATATTTTATTGAACAACAATATATTTACAACATGTAATACATAGTGTCTATTCAATCAAATCTAAAAGTCAATTTTACACTTCTTGACTAGAACACTCGGTTCGTCTTGGCGTTTACGTTTACGATTGTTCACTGGTTTCTCTGTGGGCTTAACATCCACTGTGTTAGGCGTGGGTTTCTGGTCACAATCACAAGCCCAATGTGATTTTGATTTACAGATGAAACATCCAGCGTACATAACATTTCTTGGCAGTTTCAAATGACTCTCTTCGTTGTAATAAGACATGAATTTTCCAACACACAGGTCTTGGGTGATACTAGGAGAATCCGAAAATTGAACTTTGTGAGAATATGGATTCACAAACACATCCATGTACTTTCCTTGTAGCTTCTGGCTACATTTATTAGCCCAATGCTCCGTTGATTGACAGATGTAACATCTGTTAGGTGAGTTCGTCCACTCCATATTTCTCATCGATGCTGAATTGTGTAAACCTCTTTCCTGTAGAAATCAGGTACTCAGAGTCGCCCGCATCCAACAAAGTTTCCAATATGTTTTATCGGATAGGTTTTCGGTATGTTGCTGAATTCAACTTCATGAGTAAACGGATTTACATATAAATTCATTTCACATCCTTTGTGCCAATATTTCATACTTTCGAAATAGTCAGCAAAATGTTCCTCGTGTTTTTGTAGTTGAATGGAAGAACGTTCTGTCGCTTGAGAGTCCATGTCGATTCAGAGTTCAGTAGACTAATGATAACCATATGGAATTTATGGCTTCTTTTATAGCCGTCATTGTGTAACGATAGTATACAAGCTGTTGCAAATTGATTAATACTTTAATATAAAATTCAACATGCCACTTGTACCATACTCGGACACCAAGAGTGAAACCGGAGAGCCAACAGATGTTAGAAGATTTTATGATCTTATACAAGAAAAAAGTCGAAGATCAAGAAAATTCAGAACTGAATCATCAGTTTTTAAAACAACATTCAAGAAATTTGATGTAGACGAACTCCCAAAATCAAAATTTCGTTGGGGTATTATTTGATGATATCGTTCATCAAATCATCGAACGAATTGATGGTGATCCACACGACAAAATCAGGGTAACATTAAATCATCCTGCATTACAGATGGGGATACCGATTTCATTCTTAAATGTTGAAGATTTGAATGGGAACATATTGTTACAAGAAATAGAAAAAGTTATACAATCGAATATGGATTTTAATTTGAACGATGGTGAGATGACAATCGAAACAACGTTTACCAAAATGCTAACAGGTTCTGGAAGAAAGAAGATTAACTCAGAAATTGATTCTAGAGTTTTCACGAAAAAAAAGAAAACTGTTGTGAAAATTGAAAATTCAAAAGACAGTATGTGTTTAGCCCGGGCTATTGTTGTTGGAAAATGTCATGCTGATCGAGAAGTTTCTTCAACATGGAATATGCGGTGGAATATAATCAGAGATTCCAGAAGATCGTTGCAACGTATTGAAGCAGAGAAATTATTGAATGAAGTTGGAATTTCACCACAAAAAGCTTGTGGATTTGAAGAATATAAGAAAATACAACAATATATGTATCCAGAATATGTGATCAAGATTCATCAACAACATGTGAAAACAGAATTGTTGTTTGAATATCCAGAAATTCAGTCATACAGCAAAGTAATACATATATTCTATAATCAAGATCACTATGATTGTATTACAAATATCGTAGGACTTCATGGATGTTCTTACCATTGTGAGATGTGCGATGTTGCTTACCAAAATCGTGAAACACATATATGCCCTACTTCGTGTAAGGCATGTCGTTCCAAAACAAAATGTCATGTGGTAGATTGTATTAAGTGTAAAGATTGTCTCAGGACCTTTTATAGTGGAACGTGTTTTGCAAATCACAAGCAAATTGAAGGACGAGAAAAGAAATCAATTTGTCAACTCATAAAATGTTGTGGTAAATGTGGAGGCCAGTTTGCCGATTCCAAGAAAAATCATACATGTAAAGGAAAGAAGAAATGTAAATTTTGTAAAGAGCTTGTTAATTTTGACCACAAATGTCATATTCAGCATTATAAAAGCAAAACTGAAGAAGATGATCATGAACCGTTTTTCATATTTTATGATTTCGAATGTCAACAAGACACTGGTGTACACATTCCTAACTATTGTATTGCACACAGATCTTGTGATGAATGTATCAATGAACCATTATAATTCAATTGTGAATGTTGTAGTTGGGTTCCTGGAGGAAGAGAAGTAGTATTTGAAGGAAAAAAATACTTTGGTAGAATTTTGTAATTGGTTGATGTACAGTTCATACTTCACCATCTCATCGAAAATGGAATGTTTCAACCGAAGGTAATAATGAACGGTAATAACATCATGGTTATGGAAGCTGGATGTATACGA
This sequence comes from Conchocele bisecta, assembly GCA_029237695.1. Lineage (NCBI taxonomy): Eukaryota > Metazoa > Mollusca > Bivalvia > Lucinida > Thyasiridae > Conchocele > Conchocele bisecta. Next base: position 97,488,676 of record CM055274.1, read on the forward strand.
TTGATTGATTCATATAATTTCATAAATTCAGGATTGGCAAAATTCCAGAAACCTTTGAATTGAAAGAAATGGCTAAGGGACATTTTCCACATTGGGCAAATACTGATAAATTTGCCGCTTATGTTGGTCCATACGTTGATGTCTCTTATTATAAACAGGATTCAATGGGGATAACTGCTAGGGAAAAGTTTGTATCATGGTATAACGAACGTGTGAAAAACAACGATTGTTTCAATTTCAAACAAGAAATGAAAAAATATTGTCGATCGGATGTAGATATTTTGAGACGTGGTTGTGGAGAATTCAGGAAGGTATTCATGGAATATGGGGGTATAGATCCGTTTCTAGAAGCCAGTACAATTGCTGACGCATGTAACAAAGTTTTGCGTAACAAATATATGCCATGTAATCAGATCGGAATTATTTCAAGCAGAGATCCGATTAAATGCAAATTTTCAATGAAAGGTATTCGATGGATGCAAAGTATTGCACACGAAAACAATATTGTTATTCAACATGCAAAAAATGGTGGTGAATACCAAATTGGTCCTTATACTGTAGATGGGTTTCACAAAGAATCAAATACTATCTATGAGTTTCTCGGTGACCTGTGGCATGGTTGTCCTAAATGTTACCCAAATCGTAATCTAAAAAACCCGGTAAATGGAGAAACAATGCAACATTTATATTCGCAAACATTTGAAAGATTGGAATATTTCAGTGTAAGTGGTTATAAAATTCACACTATGTGGGAGCATGAGTTTGATTTGAAAATGAAAACTGATAAAGAATACAAAAATTGGATCGAACAATTCTTTCCAAACTGTGATCCGATTGAACCTAGGGAAGGATTGTTTGGTGGACGTTGTAATGCTATAAAAATTAAATATGATATTGAAGAAATTTCAGATGATGAAATCAAATATATTGATATTTGTTCATTGTATCCATTTGTATGTAAACACAAAGAATATCCGATAGGACACCCGATATTTTGACAAAAGAAAATATTGATGTAGAAAACATCCGACAGTATGAGGGTTTTGATAAAATGTAAAGTTCTCCCCCCACCCCCCGACCAATCTATTTCATCCTGTGTTACCAACACATTGTAATAATAAACTCATGTTTTTGCTATGTAGAACATGTGGAGAAGAACGTTTCCTCAAAGTGTGCACATACAATTGAAGAAAGAGCTTTGGTTGGTACATGGGTGTCAATAGAATTGTTTAAAGCATTGGACTGTGGCTATACGTTGTTAGACGTATATGAAGTATGGAATTTTTCGGAAAAAATCTAATGATTTTTTCTCGGGGTATGTGGACAATTTTCTTAAAATCAAACAAGAAGCAAGTGGCTACCCAGGATGGTGTGTAACAGAAGAAGACAAAGAAAAATTTGTTAAGGACTATGAAGAAGCTGAAGGTATTTGTCTTGATCCATCAAACATACAAACAAATAATGGCCGTAGAGTATTTGCCAAGATTATGTTAAATTGCTTATGGGGTAAATTGGCACAACGTGAAATTATGACACAAACTGAATACATCAATAATCCTTCAAATATTTTGATTTGATTTCAAATCCATGTATAATGGTAAAACACGTAGAAATATTTGATAATGAATGTCCATTCATATTGGTTAACTATGAAACTAGACTTGAACACATTGAATCCCATGCAACATCAAACGTTGTAGTTGGATCATATGTAACAGCATATGCAAGACTTGAACTATACAGTGTTTTGGAAAAGTTAAATGAGCGTGTCTTGTATTTCGATACAGACAGTTGTATGTACATACACAAACATAATTCATGGAACCCCCCTATAATCAATAGTAGGCTTGGTAAATGGACTGATGAAGAACCCGGAAATAAAATAATATGTTTCAGGGGTATAGGACCAAAGAGTTATGCGTACAAGTTGATAACAAAAGGTGGTGAAATGAAATCCAAATGCAAAGTTAAAGGACTGACACTCGATTACAACACAAGTCAAGTGGTAAACTTTGATACATATGTTCAATGTGCAGAGGATCGAAGTACCGAAGTGAAAGTTGTGTATGCATGTAAAATCAGGAGACATACAAACAGAACAGTAACGAGTGAATGTCAAAGCAAGACCTTTAGGTCTGTGTACACAAAACGTGTCATTGTTGACAATTTTAATACTGTACCCTACGGTTACCGTAAATTGAGACATTGAATGAATTAATGTGTATTACATGTTGTTGTTCAATAAAATATTGCTAAAACTTTATTAATCTTGTATTTTAATTCTTCGCTAAACACGTTGATATATTAAATATATCTTTTTTCTAAATAGAACAACTGGTACAGGGTTCGTACAGACATGACATGATACAATTCAAGCACTTTTCAAGCACTTTTCAAGTACAATCATTATTTTTTCAAGCACAATATCAATTTCTTTCCGACATAGAGTACAATAGGCTTTGTGCCTATCGGGCGCTTCTTTAACCCACTTAAAGCGGCTTATCCAGATACGGTTGAATACATTTTTCCCCATTGTGAAAACGCAGTGTAGCGTTCACGCACGTCGCCATTAAACATTCAGAACGAGGATCATATTGGACCAGTTTAAAACCAGAACCGCGCACGGTTTTGCCGATACGCAGCGGGTTTGCCGATACCACGCATAGTTTAACATGCAGTTTCCAATACCGATCAGCGCTCCACAATTTACACTCGACCCATCGAACATCGAATTTTAGCGATTAACCTTTTTATTTTTTCTATTAAAATTCAAGTACTTTTTAAGCACGAAGGCATTTTTTTAAGCACTTTTCAAGTACAACAAAATTCAATTCAAACACTTTTCAAGCAGATTTTCAGAAAATAAGTACTTTTCATTTATCACTCCAGAATTCAAGTACTTTTCAAATCTGTACGAACCCTGTGGTAAATCAAAGTTCATTTTTGCATCACATGTACTAGGATACTGTACACAGTGTCCTGATTGGTTAAAAGCCTAATCCCTTTTTGTAGTCAAGCTCCTGACTGTAAAAACGTGCTTACAACACGCTTTCTGATTTGCCGAAATTCTGAAAAATGACTAAACTACAGAAAGTAGGTCAATCCGATTGATGGGTCTAAAAGCGTGTGTTTTTAACACATACTTCACATGTTTCATTGAACAAGATGTCTAAGCCTACAGAAAACTGGGGTAATGATGAGAGAGCTAATGAACAACCACAACACGAAGACTGTAATGAAGAGATCCACTGGGGTGATGATGAGAGAGCGAATGTACAATCACAGCAAGAAGACTGGGATGAGGAGATCCGGCGAGCTCCAGCACCATCATTTGTGATTCCTGGAAAACCCAGCAAAAAGTCTACACACAGATTTCTCTTAACATGTAGAAGCTGTGGATCACGGGACTGTGATGATCATAAAAACTACATTGAAAGAGTGATCAAGTATGATAAACAGCAAACTTGAATTAGACGATCAAGACAAAAGGCCCTTTTCAGGGCCAGTACAAATATTTAGAATAGGAAAACCTTATAATCAGTTGTACCTACACACTATATAAACGTTTTGAATTTTGTCATAAACCATTATCTTCAAGGTATTCGCTCTAGAAACAATACATATTATACAGTACTTTTAGGTAATAAACAATAAAAGTTATGGGTCATAATTATGAGTTGTGGTTACAAAACGATGTTTGTGAAGTGACGAAATCCCGAGAAGCACCACGACGAAAAAAGATAATACATGACACATTCAACAGATGTATGGTTGAACAACTTCAATGATTAATTAAAAAAGAAGTAAATGACAACTGTGAAGGATGTCAGATTGAGCATTCCTGTCATCTTGAACATACCAGTCAAGTACGTCATCAACTGTGTCTAATCACAGATCAAGATGAACAGACAGATCTCTTTATATCTATAGCTGTGAGGAAATTGGATCCCTATATAATTATGTCAAAATGGTATCCAATTCTCAAAGATATGGTATTGGACGATCAAGAGAAATTGGAAGCATATTTACTTTGGGAACATATAAAAAACAAAATCCGTTTTAGACCCAGTGAATCATGGTTGGAAGATTTGGCTACACAGGTTAAACAATCGTGGAAATAGATTGATATTAAAGACTATAAAAGTAGGAACGGATTATAACTGAATCATTCTATGAATAGACACGGTTGAAGAAACAATGAATCATCTGACAGATCTATTAAATCACATAGTAATTAGGAAACCAGTAACAATGAATCCTCTGACAGATCTATTAAATCACATAGCATACAGGAAAGCATTGATACTTGCTTTCAAACTAAAAGTATCAAATGAACAATATCTTACAACCGGGATCATCAAGGATGAATTAGAGAAAATAGAGATGTTTGAAGAGTTCAAGAAAGCCCTATTAGTAACAACGGGGTTCTTCAAAGATTCAAGGATTAAAGTAGAACAATTAACATTTGAACAATGGAGAAACGAAGTTGTTGAAAATGACAATATTGTGAATTTCTTATTCAATCGCTACAAACCGAACTTACGGATTAGTGGAAAGACTGAAACAATGTTTGGACTAAGACCCCCATTGCTCAAGCTTCATGGCCAGAGAGGGCTTGAACCAATGGAAATAGATCATACCTCTTGAATGTTAAACATACATGTTGTAAATATGTTATTGTTCAATAAAATATTATAAAAACTTTACATATCTCGTATTCAATTTTACCATAAATTGAAAAATACCAATATATTGATTTACAATCAATATTTATTTTCATCAACTGATGTCAATATTAGAGTTGTCAGAAGTTGATGAAAATTATTTATAGGACATTTTCATATGTATTTGATAATATTGGAGTTGTCAAAAATATTTGAAAATTATATACAGGAACAGTACACTCCACTAGGATAATCACAAAATGCGTTTATTTACACGCTTTCTGATTGGACGAAAATCTGAAATTTGACTAAACTACCAAAAGTAGGTCAATCCTTCTGATGTGTATAAAAAGTAAAAACACAAAGCTATATCTCATTAGTCTCATTAAACTGTTCAACCAACTACATAATGAATGCATAAGAACGGTGAATGCTCTATGTGCGTTGAACACTGTTACATACAGTGTAGGAAATTCTATGCAGTATTACACACTCACGGGGAAGAACACAATTGTCCAGAGTTCGACGAAGGCTTTTTCGAAGAAGAGGACATTAAAGACCTCGAAATTTGTGAGGTGTGTGAGTTAGTCGTGGACTATATGTGGGATAACCTGCACACTGCATAGTTTACTAAAAGACAACAGCCCTTTTCAGGGCTATACACTTTCTCAAGAAATGAATACCTTACATACTGCTCGTATTGAATACAAAAACGATTAGCGTAATGCAAGAAGTTTCCAACCGGATAAAATTCGTGAATCACCAACAAATGGTTCAGGGGTGGCACTATAGCGTAATACAAGAAGTTTCCACCCGGATAAAATTCACGAATTTCCAGCAAAATGGCTCAGGGTGGCACTATGACACGGTTTTTAGCCATTATAACGTAATACAAGAAGTTTCCACCCTGATAATGGGAGTAATAAGGGGTGGCACCTATGGCGTACTTTTTTAACTTGTGTTTTTTCCACAGACTTCTGGTAAGAATAATACTACTTCCGGTTTAAGAAGTCTATGGAAAAAACACATGTTAAAAAAGTACGCTATAGTGCCACCCATTACAACTGCTATTGCAACATAGTTCTGTCTTTGTTTTCCTCATCATATACTGGAGTACTGAATTATAATTCGATCAAGCGCAGATACCCCGGGGAATTATATCATATTGGCTTTGACTGGAGTAATGGGGCTTATGGTTTTGCGATCAGTGTATATCCAGATCAGCCTGTGCATCAGCACAGTCTTATCAGGATTTGCACTGTTCGCCTTTCCATCAATAAAACACCCGCCATGATTGTAACAAGCAATGTACGTCGTTATCAGGTTACATTAATGTGCTATTTCTCCAGTCACAGCCACAGCGATGACGTCGTGTTCAAAGCTGAAGCCGTTTCAGAGTTTAAATATTTCGCGGAAATTTACATATTATTAACTATTTTAGCCCTAAGTAACTGCCTTGGAACGGATTTGAATATGCTAATTTTGCAACCAATCCAATCGTCTCAAAATGATTTTCAGAATAGTCCATTTATGAAAAGGGGGAATTTTTGTTCTCTAAAATATGAAAAATACTTGCAAAAGTGCAGATCCTGACGAGACGGTTCATCTGGATCTACACTGTTTGCCAATACCACTGTACAGGCCTGTAGTGTTGAAAGGGTTAATTAATGTACGTTTTCTAGAAATAACGGCGGTGGCTGAGAAGGGTATTATTATCTGAACTATTATGCAATTTGCAGGGTATCGGGGCTTTATTGCATAACAACTGCTGCCGATGTAACATCGAAACGGCTGCGGCTGTGATACCAGTATTCAAGGTGTATGATCACGTGGTTAAAACAACAACAACAACTAGTATTGACAGTTACAGAAGCCATCCGATTTAAAGTACATATTCTTTTACTGTGTCCTTATTATGCAATGGATTTTGATAAAATGTGGCGCATCAAACGCGTCTTGTTAAGCTGCATTTGATGATCACTGTACTTTGGCCCAAACTTCTGTTGTTTTTACGAATAATCGGTTTCCGTGTCTTCTTCGCAAAAACGACATAAAACAGGCTCCAGTTTTGTTTGAGCAAATCCAGTTGCTCAAAATAGCGACCCCATATGCATAAGGAGGGTTATAAAAATTCAGACTGCACTTGACTATGAAAATTATCATAATATTTCACCACATTCTAGGAACAGACATTCAGTATACGATATAGCATACTATCTCTGCGATCTCCTTTGCCTTCAAGCGTTGTGAAATTGTTCATAATAATTTCTCAGCAATCACCAGTGCAATCACCGCTGTGACTCACATATTTAAATTATTATGAAAATTGTCATAACATTCCGTTCTGAGACATTCCGTTCTCGCTATGAAAATTTTCATAAACCGGACTATGAAAATTTTAATAAAGCGTAATATACCTCTCCTTATGAAAATTTTCATAAATCTTAATATCACTCTCACTATTAAAATTTTCATAAAATGTAATATACCTCTCGCTATGAAAATTTTCATAACTATATCATTCTCACTATTAAATTTTCATAAACCGGACTATGAAAATTTTCATAAAGCGTAATATACCTCTCCCCACCCTGAAATTTTCATAAAATCTTAATATCACTCTCACTATTAAAATTTTCATAAAATGTAATATACCTCTCGCTATGAAAATTTTCATAAGCATACTCTCACTATTAAATTTTTCATAAAATGTAATATACCTCTCGCTATGAAAATGTTCATAAAGCATAATATCACTCTCACTACGAAAAATTTAATAAAATGTAATATACCTCTCACTATGAAAATTTTCATAAACCGTACCATCGCTCACGCCTATTGTAGCCGCTATGAAAATTTTCCTAACATTCCCGTTCTCAGACAAACATTAGTCGCTATAAAAATTTGCATAAGATTTCCGTTCTCTGACAATCATTAGTAGCTATAAAAATGTGATGTAATGAGGTCAATATGAAAAGGTTCATAATATTATCGTTCTGAAACAAGAATTTGTCACTATGAACTTTGTCATAAAATGCAGTTAGGTTTACTAATTGTTCCTATTGACGGTTAATTGTCACAATGTTAATGTTCCAAAAATATGTCAAGTTAACGGACTCTCTGAATTATACCATAACTGCGGCACGTGTATTAATCATTCTTGTATAATATTATTTAGTTGGCTAGTGATTGAAACAGCTATTGTAAGCAGAAATAGGAACATAAATGTGACTGTGACATGCAACATTGGGTTTATGCGATTTATATGTAGTTCCTGATCAAATATGACACCTATTTTGGCTAATAACGATATACAATGTATGTTGCTTTAGAAACATGACGGGCGTTTCATTCATGGAATAGCGAACGGTGTAGACCATGATCAAACTACACGGATGAGCATAAAGTCCCAAATAACAAAGGAATTTCCACTTAAATATAGAACCCATATGAAATTCATCACGCGCAAATGACGTCCACCTTACAGTATGTATACATGTAGGTACGATTTTCACAATACTTGTATGTAGGGTTGGCCCTAAACAAAATTAAATAACGTATACATACCTGAGTAAAATCCAGTGTTCCGCAGTCAAAACGGAAGGCGAGATATACCGCCGAAATGATAGTCACCACGGGACACGAATTGCGGTTGTAAAATTGTTATATTAACAGATTATTTCTGAAACATACATATATATATTTCTATTTACATAACGTTTACACATTATTTCAGAATACATGGATCAAACAAACCCCTAGTGAAATATTGCAGTTCACAATATTCGGGACTCTTCCTTTCACGGATAAATACAACAACATGCGGAGAATGCAATGCAAAGGAGACGATTATCATGAACCAAACATGTTCGCACAGTAGTTCACCGAACTGTTGATCGAGTGAAATGACAGATTAAACCAACAATCATTCTAGGATAAATAGACGTACATATATGTACTAAACTCTATTTACAAACATACACTATGCATTATGTCGGAGGAGTCCTTCCAAATGTGCGTTTGTTTCATTTCTACTTCGTTGAGAGTGACCTAACAATATTGCTAATACACAGTTTATGTAAGTTTATGGTAATAGCTTTGTGTTATATTGTAGAATTGTTTCTCAATAACAAAATAATAGCGAATTATGAACGTCAACGCCCTGCATCTTTTCCCTATATTTTAGTGCGTGAAAAGTAAATAAAATTACGCAATTGTTTACCATTGACCGTGGTGTAGCCATATAGTGCATCCTGTGCAGCAAAAAACAAAATATGACGATAACCTACCGTGATATGGTCCCAAAACGTTTATATAAATCATCAACGGATCGTCATGTCACCGTCACACTGCACCGGCAATCATACCTAGCGGATAATTATAATATCACTAGTACATTGAATTATAATGGTACCACATGTATTGTAATTATCATGAGAGTATTCTAATAATTCCAGTGCGTCAGATAACCACATGGAGGCGATTCTCATGTGCATTACTCCATGACTAAAAGTATTAAAATCGGTGCATTCACTTAGCTAACAAAACATGATAAAACAGATCATATGTGCACCACATTCATCGGACCCACAAATACAATAACACACGTTTATGTCACTATGCAATTATGCGTATACAACAAATGCGCAGACAGTATACTTGGCTATGCTGTTGCTGATATATCATTGTCACGGTAGACCTCATTTTCTCATTGCTGTGTTCCTGTCGAACATCAGACCGTTCACGGAAGAAGGTAGCAGACAACATTTGCAACCAGTGTAGCCCTGTATCAGGTTACATAGATATATATATATTTATTCTTTTTGTATAGAGGGTGACTCGGTTGATCGGAACCAAGCTTCCCCGAGGCCCTCTTAAGAAGTGCATATACATACATAAATATACAATACATGTTGCAATGATTACATGGTGTATGCATACGTGAATTTAACATGAAGACACAATAATGATGAGCCATAACGAAAAATGGTACCTGTTTCCCAACAGTCCCAAATGAGACTGCGTATCGGTGCGGCAGCTTGATCTGGGTCTAATACGTTTATTTCTCGGTGATACTTTCAGTGTTTGCTATAAGACGCTAAATTGGTTCTCGTCCGTCTGATATAGGGTTACACGGTCGCTAAGCTCCACAAGACCAATTGTATCATGGCAAATCAAACACGCGGTCATTGTAAACTATATATCATACATCGTAATTTCGTGATTAGTGACGCTAGCGGGGGGCACAATTAATAATGTTATATTAATAGATAATACCGCTACTTCAGCTGCTATCGACCCTTCATCCAGTTAAGACAATTACGGGAAAATGTATTTAACGACGTGGAACGTTTTATGTCGATTGGAATACTATTCCAGATCAGCGCGCCTGAGTATGAAAATCTGTTTTTAAATATATTACTTTCAGGTTTGGGAACTTCATAATTCATATCTGTTTCAGACCTTAACCAAACGCGTATTTTTCAAGTGATAAGTGCGAATTTAAAATTATTCACCTACATATTGTGGGGGGGGGGGTGCACTGGAGTGCATCTCATCAGGGTTTATCATGTTTGACAATGTCCCGGAACAGACAATAATACACAGACAATACGCATACACTGATCACAAACATGCGAAATGTACCACCTAGCCTTTGCAAACAGCGGAGGTTCTGACCAGTCTGATCAAGCGATTTCCTGTTTTCAAAGACGGCGACCATTTCCATCCCTATTGATGCGACGCAAAATAGAAACTTCGCAACGCTGAGCAATGTTTAATTGGCAAAAATATTCCACAATTTTCTCGAACACAAAATGTGTGTTTGTAAGCATGATAAGTGCGCAATTTATTGCCGCCTACACCACTAACACTACTGCCTCTGTTTACAATGTATAAAGGGCTTGTCATCCATCAACATATCTAATCATCATCGTTTTTCATATTAACGGTAGGGGTTCCTCCTTATATGTATCACGATTTGCCTGGTAAAAATGAAATATAAGTAACTGTAGTAAGTTTATTACTGATCCTGACCAGTCAAATAATATCTTAAAAATATCATGAGGCATGCCGCCTATCAAACCTAGTGCTATACCAGCATTATGCGCAACCATTTTTTTTGTGATATTATAATATAATGTTTCACTCAGAATAAGACTAAGATGAATCTGTCAACAATTCACATTGTTTCGGGTCCACATATAAATTGGAAAACAGTTCGATACACAGATGGTGGCTGAAAATGCGCAATTACAATGTTTTTATTATTCACGACCATGCTGTTTAAATCACACCATTGATGAAGCATGTTAAGCATACATGTACATTGTAGATCCGCTTCGTTTGCTGCAATCAACACTATGTCATATGCATACAGTAAAATGCATAATACCTCGTCATCAAACTGGACACCTTTTCACAAAGCCTTAATATGTATGGAAAAATAATTAATTGATGAATATGTTAAATAATAGAGGTGACAGAGAACGGTCCTGACATAATCCACAGTGTATATCAAGCCACTCGGAACATAGACCGTTAAGTCGGACACATGACGATACACCAGCATTTCATGATTTAACAGCATCTAACATTGTCTATTTAATACCAACAGTAGCAAGCCTTGCCCATAGTGCGCTTCTGTCAATCAAGTCATAAACTTTCTTAAAATCATTGAATGCACAGGATGAAGACAGTTTCTTATTTTTCCTAGTATCTATGATATTTTGTAAATGACGACAAATGGTCAGTAGTACTACGATATTTTCTGAATCCATTCTGTTCATACTCGATTTTAACATTATTTTCGGTCCACTGTGGCAGCTTGTTGTTCAGAATAAAACAATGCATACATTTGTTCAACTTGTTAAGGAACTGCCACAAAATGACAGCGGATCCCCCCTCGGGCCAGCCGTGCTGGACTTTGGAATTGGGTTAATGATACTTTTACCTCATTCCGTGGGAATTTTACTCTGGGTAAAACAAACATTGAAAAAAATATGCAGATACGATACACACTTACATCATCGCAAAAAAAAAGTCTGATTATATATCGGCTAATCCACAGGCCTTTCCCCACTTTGAATTTGCTATAGCATCACAAACTTGAATATATATGTTATCGATGAAGAGAGGTTCAGATACGCTAGGTATTGCCTGATAACAACTACGTATACAATGTAAGGTCAAACCTAGTACGCCCATTCGGGCTATTTAAGGAGCTAAACAGCGAAAATGAAATTGGTGTGTTTATTCGCTTGTTCGGCTTCCAATCAAAGTTAATACAACAGTATCTGTTGTATATACTTTGCAGTAAATAAATGAGAACACAACTATTTAATTGATGAAAGAAATGAAGTCTCGGAAATATACCAGTCCTGTTAACGTATGCCCAACAAAACATTATGTTTGGCGAGCTCAGTAGGCATGCTATATGATAATACAGTGGAACATCTCTAAACAGGACACCAACAAGTACAAAGGACGTAATCCAAACGCACTGTGATATATTAGTACATTGCATTATTCTGCTACACAAGTACATGTATATGATTGGCAGCCTGTTGATAAAAGCTACCTTTCTGTATTCGCAACCACTGAATACAGTAGCGCTTTTCTGCTCCTTACCTATTTGTATATACTAATATCGTATACATATCGTAATCGTATAGTATTGGTATATTTAATGAGCATATCGTATGATCATATAATATTGGTATGTTTGTACTGTATCATCGTATAGTACAGTTTGTTTACATTATACAAACGTACTATACGAATATTATACAAACATACGATATCCATTCGTATATACGATATATCCGTACGGATATGGTATGAATATACCATTCCCGAAGTGTGGCATAAAAGTGCCTATACACCGGGAGAGAGATTAAACTCTAGCTAGGCATATCGAATTGTATCTCGTAAACAATCACAAGTTTTTCATTATATAATTGGATTTTGTTTCTCGTTTTGTGGATATATTATGAGGGCGCAATTTTGAGAAGTCAGTCTCTTTTGAATATTATGAAAAAGAACTGCCGAGGCAGACCAAATATTAGGGGCGGACCCAAATATTAGGGCAAATAGTACACGGAAACACCGTTAATATATCGTATACATTTACGGTATTCTGGTACATTTATACCGTACACAAATCTGGTATGTTTGTACGATACAAACGTACCAGAATTATACACATGTATACAAATCGTGTAAACGTACGATTTGAATGGTATATCTATGCGATATTGGTTGGTATGTACGGTACATATCGTGTAGAAAACATATCGTATTCTTATAGTATACGTATAGTATTGGTATAGTACGTATAGTTAGTTGACCTGCAGAAAAGCGCTACTGTATGTCAACATAGAACCGTTTCATTGACGCAGTCCGATCATAATATACATGTACACTGATAGCCATTCAGTCAGTGAATTATGGTGATTTTACTGCAGCCTATGAGAATAGTGCAGAGTGGTCGGGAATCCCGATCATTAGTTGCAATTGTCATAAGGTTCTTTTTGTCAACCAGCTGCCAAGTGTCCATTACTTTACTCGTGTAGGATAAACGTTATAATGTGGCGTATGAGGCTTATTCATGCGCTTTGCGACCAGTGTAGATCAAGATCAGCCTGTGCATCCGTATAGTCTGATCAAGATTTGCACTGATCTGCATTACATCAATGAAACACCCATCATGCTGCTATCAAGCATTATGTATATTTTAATGCTATATGGATGTGCTATTTGATCAAGATCAACACTAGTCACAAATGCCAGAAGCCCAATTTCTCCAGTCACAGCCAAATATTTATTATCGTAATTATAAAACTGACAGCATTTATGTTGCAATATGTGTTAATTCAAAATGAAAATATATATATATATTATAAATAAATGTTATTTAAATAATGTATAGGTTCCGTGAAATACGAATATCGTTTTTTGTTCATTAACACAGCTTACATCAGTTTACTGAATTCCAATTTGAGTACAATGGTGTGGCCCACAGGGGCATATACAGTCATTAATTACCCAACTACAGTGTACATTTTTTGTTATTTTACTACATGCTGATTCGTTGCACATATTAAATCCGATGAGCCTGGGTTCGCACGTACTTACTAAAACCACCTACAGCTGCGGGAAGTACCGGCTTTTAGAGATCGCCTGTGTCACAGGTGGAAGACTCGGACCTAGGACCCAATACTTGGCTCATTTCATTTGGAAAACGTTACCCCGCCCACCCATTTCCATACACTATATTATTACCGCCTTTACAAAGCTGTACAATGATGTATAGTGTATGGAAATGGGTGGGTGGGGTAACGTTTTCCAAATGAGCCAAGTCTCGAGTCCTAGGTCCGAGTCTGCCACCTGTGGTATGTGTGTGAATGGATTTATTCTCATAAGTTTGTAAAAGCTGGAAATCGTTGCTGATCAGGGTGCATACTTCTAACGAACGATATGTACATGTATTGCCGACAACGGTCTAAGCAACATCCAGCTCTAAGCAAAGCAGTGGAGCATTCAATAACCCAGAGACGTAATTATACCCCGGTATGATATCCTTACAGCAATTCAAAATAGTCAGCTGGTCAGTCATATTGTAAATGATGGACTCACAATCCATTGGTTGAACACTGACCTGACAGAGCTTACAGCGATCAGTCTTATTACGAACTACACTGTTTGCTAACCAGACACTTAATAACATTTTCTGCCGTCCGTAAAAGACCTATATGTCTGAACTGAGTTGTCCTTCCTATGTTCATAGTGAGACTGCGAAGGGTGCACGCTGATCAGGATCTACGCTGGACACAAGGGCAAACAATTCATAGGTGTCATATTACGTCACGAATGTATGGCTGTGTAAACTATATTTTTATGGGATCACTGTCTTAACAATAATTTGAACCATTTAAACCTATTCTCTGTCTTATTTAAAATGTCATGATGCAAAAACACATCACAAACCATTTTATTGTTTAAAGTAATTAAGAGATCTCATATTAATATCGATCAATATCATGTTAAACCCGTGCCAACGCCACATACAACCCAACCCACCCCACACATGTACACCCGTACTCCTACCAAACATCTACATACTCTTCTTTTCAATTAGCCACCACACATTATTCTCACCAGATGTATACAACAATCACATGTTATCGTATTGAACATATCTCCACATCAAAATACTAGCAATACATAAACTATTCATTTTCGGGAACACTGTTCAAAGCATATGCCTTATTTTTTCACAAAGTTATCACAAACGAAATGTTCCTCACCAGCACCCTTTAATTAATTCGATGTTCCGTACTTTACATATATATATATCAACCTAGAAAGTGTTACACCTGCATGCATGTACAAGGTATAAGACTATATTATCACTACTTGATTATCATATACATGTAGTAAACCACCCGCTCCAATGAATGGAAACTGTGCGTTGTCAAATCATTTCGTTTGTGAAACACAGTCACTGTTTATGTACGTATGTCATGTATTTATGCTTGCACATGTTTGTGTATATGAGTGGATAATTATTCTGTATATGTTTGTATGCGATTGGCTTTGTTTATGGATATATGCCACTCGTTCCGCCGCGCTACATTTGTATATCCATATGAAAATCAAATGGCCTATAAATTGTTTGCTTCCACGCCGCGTAGTAACGTATTATTATTGCTGTGATTGGGGAAATGGGGCTCATGGGTTTTGCGACTAGTGTTGACCCAGATCATCCTGTGCACCCGCACAGTCTGGTCATGATATGATATATTCGCCATTACAGCAATGAAACACCCACACTGCTTCTAGCAAGCAATATAAATCGTGAACAGGCTACTGGAGTGTGGTATTGATAAAGAGCTGTACTGGTCACAACTCCCATAAACCCCATTTATCCAGTCGCAGCCACATGTTAAGACCGCGCCATTGCATACGTCATTTAGAGAGGAAACTATGTTTCTTAATTTCGTATTTACTCGACGTAGAAACGAAACTTTTTAGTGCTTTCTTCTTGATATTTTACCCATCCTTCCTCTAATGTTTCTCTAACATGCCCTTCAACAAACATCACACACAGACCACCTCTAACCCCAAGGTCAAGGCAACAATTTACCACACAGCTTATTGATATTCGTTAAACAAAAACACCACTAGGCGCGCTTTGTTGTCTTGTGACAAACTTTTGCTACCAAATCTATTTATACGCGTTTTCCAAAGATGATGCGCCAGAGACGATGCATGTATCGAGAATGATGAAATAATAAACAAGTTATTGCGGCTTCACGGGAGTAAACTTTACTTTTCCTTTTTCATTCTCAGTATAGTTTACATCTATATAGTCTTTTCGGTAACATCCGGGAATACTATTTCTATTTTGCATATCAACACACTGAAATTATCCTGCGAGTTTTGAAACCGGTACGACGGTTCTTATGGCCATTACATCAACCACTTACATGCAGCTGCACAATCGAGGTAGCCAGACATGATAAACTGGCATCAACACGTAGTTCTGCAAAACGCGGCATGTTTATACTATCCTGTAAGAACTTGCATAAGAGCATCACATAAATCGTGCCAACACGTAGCAGCGTTCCCGAATTGCGCGATGGCTTATCCGCGCGAGTAATTGACACGGGTCAATATGACTTAACCTGCACCTGCGATCAGAGAACATTCAAACGTGTTATTCAGCGGCATTATGTTTATAACATAGCGACCAGCGCATTCCCTGATCGGATCAGCGTAATATCTCTCTTTTCAGCCGGCTACCCATTTATTGAATTGAGCCATTTTCAGCAAGAATACTGTTTTATGCAGTCTTATGAAAATATGGTAAATACTGTTTTTTTCTAAATAATTTTAATGTGCTGTATCAGAATATTTGATTATTTCAATCTCCATTTTCAATCTCCATTTGGAGTTTGTTCGCACCGTAATGATCAATCATAAACATACATCGATTTCAAAGGAAATGGCATATACATGCACGGTGTTCGATTAATGCCATCGTAATATCACTATCGTACTATCGTTATTGTGGTATCGCCTTCTGGTTAGATCTGCGCATGTGTATTGTTGTCAACAAAAAAGTGCGTTTGTTTTTAATCAATATATGTTGGATGCTTTCGCGCTGCATAATATTGAATCGTATAGTATTACATTTCTTAAAGTTGCAATATGCTACATGGATGGTGTAAGAGCTAATATAGTTTGTGTCGTGTTTATTAATGACTATTGTTTTCACCGGGTCTGTTCGTATTAACGCAAACGCATCCAACACAAAACAAGCATTAAACATATACTTGTTTTAAAGATAGTAAGCTGCAAATGCAATTTTCGCTGACAACAATGCGCATACACTGTCCATAAGGAACATGTACTACGATGACGATAGTACGATACTACACGTACGATGACGATTTATACTATTATAATATTACAATATACCACAATGACGATTGTGATAACACAATGACGATAATACGAGTGTAGGAAGACGATATTATGATACGACGATGTAAATTTATTTATCATCCCGATATCCCTGGTTTTGCCCTCAAATACATGTTTAGCTTTCTCGTTACTTGAGAGTTGAATCCGGTTATACCCATTACAAAGTAGTCATATCAGTATTAATCATATTACTTTCAGATAGTGTAGCTAAATGACTCTGTTGTGGTGAGGACCCGGTACCAGATCAACATACATGTATGATAATTTCAGGGCTAAATTTGCATTTTTATTTTTACTAAACTTATTCGATTCTGATTTTGGGATTACCCACCCATACCCCCATCCATACAGGTGAAATAGTTGATTCGACCCAGTTGACTGGCCTAAATTGACCTTAGCTGTTGGCAGGCAAGTATCCACCATTAAATAAAGTAAATACACACATACTTTCTAGTTATGCCTTGCTATTTCATGGTGCATGCATTATATAATAATTAAGTAGATATATCGGTAACGTTACATAAAACAGCACTAGTAATGTAAATACATGGCTTTTAAATATTGTAACTGCATGCATTATGATATTGAATACTGAAATACATGAAACAACAATCTGTCAGATAGCCAGAAATTGAAAGCACAAAACTCCTGCCACCTCTCTCATAGAGTGTGGGCATATACAAGCACTGTAAAGTTGTAATTTTCATGTGTTTTTTTGTGGTAATTTTTATTTTCGCTCATTACGCGTGCACACATGTTCGTGAAAATAACTAGAAAGTATGTTCCTAAATCATGGATATTCCCCGGTGGCATACTGGACTCTAACTGGAAAGACTCTTACAAACTTTTCAAGTAAATGTACACGGGCGGACAGACGGACCCTCAAGAGCAACGCAATATGCACCCTTGTTATCCCATATGGGGCATAATATCCCGTAAATATGTAGTCATATTATGATGCATGTGATTTTGATTATCAAGGTGGCTCCGTCAATAATTCGTTTTCAGTAAATAAAAGCTTGAACTAATGTTTTGAACGGACACACAGACACAGGCATTGGAGCACACACTAGCGCACATATAGCTGTCAGTGATCACCAGCAGAGCAAATAATCTGCAATGTTTTCATGCAATCGGATACTCTCGGTGCTTTAGACTAGTTCCTGGCAGTATTGCTATGCTCTATTGTACGATACTATGATGACGATAGTACCATACTACGATGACAATAATTCGAAGCTACGATGACATAGTATTATACACGACGACGATAGTATAATGCTACGAATACCATGGTATGATACTACGATACGACGATGACGATACTACGATATAATATCGCAGTATCGTTATCGTGCTATCGTGATATCGCGTCATCGTCATCGTAGTGTCGACTTACCGTAGTATCGACCCGATAGCGATATTACGATAGCCTAAACAGAACACCATGTATGCATACTAATGTTAAAACTGCCATATAACGAATTACCATAGGAGAGTCAGATAGTAATCACCATTTTCATACATTTAAACACATATATTCTGATAATGTTCGCTAAATATTTCGGGCAGTGGTGTTTATTCCATGAATAATAATTCCCCAAGATGTTTGTCTAGTATTTTCAGCCGCGGCCTTTGGTATTAGTTGAGACGCAGTATTATGAACTTTCAGCAACAAACTGTAGTAGCACCAGAGAAAGCATGTTTGAAAGATGAATTTCTGAAATATTAATATATTTACGTAAATGCCAAGTCAATGCACATAACCTGTGAACTGTATGTGACAATATGAGTATCATGAGAGAAATGCATGTGAACTGTGAAGAAGTTCAGTGGAAGGAACCATAGATGATAAGAAACATACAGTATTAACCAAATAATGATATTTTAATATATGTGTCATGCGTAGTACTACGTACGTGTATGCTTGCATATTGGTTTCGGTTTAACGTGCCGGTGTATATGTTACTCGCAATGCATTACAATATGCGTTTTATCAATCCGATAACCATTCGATGCCAGACAAAATCATACTTCGGCTGCCGGCTGATGAAAATGTAATTACGGCACATGTGATCAAAGTAGGCTATTATCATTATCTGTACTTTCAACCACAAACTACTCAACATAGTTATTTCCATAACTCATGTCAATAAATGTTGTTCTGAGACATATATTGACTGAATTGTGACTTGCCTAGGCCATGATCAGACTGTGTGAATGTGCAGGCTGATACAGATAATATCAAGTTTTTGATAATCTTACCTTATTTCACCATTACCTTATTTCACACATCATCCATTTGACCCTGTTGTATCATTATCCGTACATAACGGTCGCAATACATGTGACTGTATGTAATTACATTAACATTGGTACTTGACCGCCACATGGGGTTATATACACGCACCATATTATTATTCGCCATATTCGCCACACATAACATATACACCGACACTGTACTGCAAAGGTACCAGATGGTACATATCCCGGTTCAGGCGTATTGGGTTTGTCGGGTAATTTAATATGCAGGATATTCCCACCATACTGCTCCAGTTCTTACCAATTAAAAGTAGTGAAAGCCAGCATAGTCTATATCCACAGGCAGTAATGTGCATAAATCATAAAATTGACTAGTTAAATGCTGACCATGTTTTGACCTGTACATTGATGTGTCTTAGTTAAGAAAATGTGAACAGATGAACACATTTTTTTTCATTTTTCAAATTCGTTTATTCACTCAGGTCATATACATATGACAACATGAGGAACATATATATGACACAATGACTATGCATGGAACAAGTAATATGCTAAATACACGTAAATATAATTATACCGACATGTTCAAACGGAATAACGAAAACTATATACCCCTCGACATACTCCGTATGCCGGGGGTATAATGAGGTAAATACATGTACATTTTATGTGAAGGTCTAGCGTCAAACATTCAGTAAACCTCTATAAACCGGACATCATGTGATGGCCCCAGGATTTGGTGCTGCCGAATTATGATTTTGCCGGGCATCTAACATGTGTCTAATGTGTATCGGATTGGTAAAACGCATATTGTAATGTATTGCGAGTAGCATATCCATCTTTCGGCACGTTAAACGAAAACCAATATACAAGTATACACGTACGCATGACACACATAATACAATATCAGATTCAGGGTATGTTTGTTATCAAATATGTTTCCTTCCTCTGAACTTCTTCATATTTCACATGCATTTCTCTCATGAGACTCGTATTGTCACATACAGCTCACAATTCTGTGCATTGACTTCGCATTTACGTAAATATAGTAATATGTCAGCAAATCATCTTTCAAACAGCCCTTTCTCTGTTGGTCCTATAGTTTGTTGCTGAAATTTCACAATAATGCGTTTCTTTTAATACCAAAGGCCGCGGCTGAAAATAATAGACACATATCTTAGGGAATCATTAGTCATGGAATAAACAACACTGCCCGAAATATTTAGCGAACATTATCAGAATATATGGGTTTAAATGTAGGAAAATGGTGATTAATATATGACTCTCCTATGGTAATCCGTTATATGGCAGTTGTAACATTGGTATACATACATGGTGTTCCGTTTAGGCCATCGTAATATCGCTATCGGGTCGATACTATTATAACCCGACACTATGATGACGATGACGCGATATCATGATAGCACGATGACGATACTACGATATATAGGACAATGGTGGTCATTACTATCCGACATTCTTATTGTAAACCGCTATATGGCAGCTTAACAGTATGAATGTACGGTGTTCCGTTTAGGCCATCGTAATATCGATATCGGGTCGATACAACGATAACACGATAACGATGATGCGATATCACGATAGCACGATGACGATGTCGATATTACGATATTATATCGCTATACTATTGTCATAATTATATCGTACTATGTCATCGTAGCATCCCTGATTGTACATGTACATTTTGATCAGGAACTACGTACACTGCTTGCAAATGTAACTAGCATACAACATCCGATCATATACATAAGACAATATATTTATATTTAATCGTAAGTTAATATGTGGCAAGTAGATCCAGTAAACGTGATAAAGTTAGTTTTCCACGAATTCTTATCTCCTTGCCGATCATCACCCGATTTCCAAATATCACTCGCAGGCTGGTGCACATCGACCTGTGTTAATTACTCACGCGTATTTCCATCGCGCAATTCGGGCACCCTGCTATGTGTTGGCACGATTTATGTGACACTCTTATGCAAATTATTACTGGATAGTGTAAACATGCTGCATGTTGCGGAAATTACGGTGTTCCGTTAAGGCCATCGTAATATCGCTAACGGGTCGATACTACGATAGTACGATAGTACGATAGTACGATACTACGATGACGATAGTACGATACTACGATGACGATAGTACTGACGATAGTACGATAGTACGATAACACGATGACGATAGTACGATAACACGATGCCGATAACGCGAAACAACGATAGTACGATGACGACACTACGATATCATATCGTACTATCGTCATCGCAGTATCGTACTATCGTCATCGTAGTATCGTAATATCGTCATCGTACTGTCGTGATCTCGTTGTATCGACCCGATAGCGATATTACGATGGCCTTAACGGAACACTGTTTATCGTAGTATCGTACTATCTGGCGCATCATCTTTGGAAAATGCGTATCAATGTATATGGTAACAAGAGTTGTCAGAAGACAACGAAGCGCGCCTGGTGGTGCTTTAGTTTAACGAATATCAAGAAGCTGTGTGAAAGGAAGCAGAAATTAAAATAAATGTGCCCCACTGTTAAGTTCGCGAAAGCTCTAAAATTTCTGCTTCATCATGTTTTATAGGCTAAGTGAATGCACCGATTTTTAATAATTTTTTAATAAAATAGAGTAGTGCACATGAGAATCGCCTCCATATGGTTATCTGGTGCACTGCATTTATTATTATCTTCTCATGAGAATTATAACACATGTGGTTCCATTGTAATTCAATTTACTAGTGATAATATATTTTGTATTAGCTGCACAGGATGCACTATATGGCTACCCCACGGTCAACAATTTTATTTACGTTTCGCGCACTAAAATATAGGGAAAACCTGCAGGGCGTTGACGTTCATAATTCGCTATATTGTTTTTGAGAAACAATTCTACAATATAACATAAAACTATTACCATAAATTTACCTAAGAATGTGTGTATTAGCAAGATTGTTATGTCACTTTCCACGAAGTAGAAATGAAACAAACGCAAATTTAGAAGGACTACTCCGTCATAACGCTTATGCAATGCAGTGTAATTAAATTAAATTAGAGTTATGTACTCAGAACTAATATTGTACGCTTGTTACCCCCATTACATGTGTCTACATACACGTGTCTTATAGTGAAACAAAACTGAACTTATAATTAACTCTTAAAAGGCCAAAACCGGAGAGTATCGTCTGCTTCGTAATTTTTCAGATATGTTTTAACAATGCACATGTTGGACAGCACATGATAATTTTCTACACTGGAGACAATTATCACATGCTTACAAACCAGGTTTTCATTACGTACAAGACAATGTGGCCTGTCGGCACACGAATTCCACAGGGTGGCAGATATATTTTCGAAACAACAGCGAACTTGAGAAGGACGGACACAATGATACACAGTCCAAACACGAAATGCCACCGGCTCTACCGAGACAGTGTAAAACTAAAATTAAAAGGCAGACGACAAAGAGGAATTCAGCATTTTAAGGGTTAGTCATGCATCCATCCATAACCGCGCAGCATTTAATCCCGCCCCCCATTTTACCGCGAATGGTATGGAACATCTGATTGGCTGACTGAACGTATGAACCCATTAATTAGATAACCGACCCTGACTGGCACTATAATTTCGGCGGTATATCTCGCTTTCCGTTTTGACTACGGAACACCGGATTTTACTCAGGCATGTATACGTTATTTAATTTTGCTTAGGGCCTACCCTACATACAAGTATTATGATAATCGTACCTACATGTATACATACTGTAAGGTGGACGTCACTTATGCGTGATGAATTTCATACATGTATGGGTTCTATATTTAAGGGGAAATTCCTTTGTTATTTTGGGACTTTGTTTCTAGGTTTCACTGTTTCCGATCATGACTTGTGACGTAATGTTTGTCATACATGTATATGGTATGGTCACCTTTTAACTCGTTTGTTTATATTTTCAGAGGATATGACACTACAGGAATACGTTAATCTATTTGATGGAACGAACTTTTTTTTATGATTCCTGATGCGTAAGGAAGACAAATGATAGTTGGTAACGACACGTGTGCATACATGTGAATTAGAACACCATGTCCGACTGTTTAAGGTCGATTTCACTGAACTGTTTTGCATGTATGTCTAGACTGTCTGCTTTATTGTCCATGCCCCACATGCAAAATACAAGGTTTAGTGCTTATTCATTGTTTGCGTATAACCACTGTAATGTATTTGCGGATGAGACTGGAAAAACGGGGCTTATGGGGTATGCCACCAGCGTAGTATGCACATCCGTGTAGTCTGATCATGGTCTACACCGTTCGCTATTCCATGAATGAAACGCCCGTCATGTTTCTAAAGCAACATACATTGTATATCGTTATTAGCCAAAATAGGTGTCATATTTGATCAGGAACTACACATAAATCGCATAAACCCAATGTTGCCTGTCACAGTCACATTTATGTTCCTATTTCTGCTTACAATAGCTGTTTCAATCACTAACCAACTAACTAATATTTGACAAGAATGTTTAATACACGTGCCGCAGTTATGGTATAATTCAGAGAGGCCGTTAACTTGACATATTTTTGGAACATTAACATTGTGACAATTAACCGTCAATAGGAACAATTAGTAAACCTAACTGCATTTAATGACCAAGTTCATAGTGACAAATGCTTGTTTCAGAACGATAATATTATGAACCTTTTCATATTGACCTCATTACATCACATTTTCATAGCTACTAATGGATTGTCAGAAAACGGAAATATTATGCAAATTTTCATAGCGACTAATGTTTGTCTGAGAACGGGAATGTTAGGAAAATTTTCATAGCGGCTACAATATGTGGGAGCGATGGTACGTTTTATGAAAATGTTCATAGCGACTAAAATTTATCTGAAAGCAGTAATTTTCATAGCGACTTCAATATGTGAGAGTGATAGAACGGTTTATGAAAATTTTCATAGTGAGAGGTATATTACATTTTATTAAATTTTTCATAGTGAGAGTGATATTACGCTTTATGAAAATTTTCATAGCGAGAGGTATATTACTTTTATGAAAAATTTAATAGTGAGAGTGATATTATGCTTATGAAAATTTTCATAGCCAGAGGTATATTACATTTTATGAAAATTTTAATAGTGAGAGTGATATTAAGATTTATGAAAATTTTCATAAGGAGAGGTATATTACGCTTTATGAAAATTTTCATAGTCCGGTTTATGTAAATTTTCATAGCTAGAGCGATAGTACATTTTATGAAAAATTGTTTGTCTCCGAACGGAATGTTATGAAAATGTTCATAATAATTTCAATATGTGAGTCACAGCGGTGGTTGCACTGGTGATTGCTGAGAAATTCTTATGAACAATTTCACAACGTTTGAAGGCAAAGGAGATCGCAGAGATAGTATGCTATATCCACACTGGTTAGGCCGAACGCTTGGTCGACAGATGCAACGAATATCCGTACGTTTTGGAACGCGCGGTAGTCAGATAAAATGGCCGAAAAGGAAGCAGTTTTTTAGGTAAGCGTTGTATTTATATTTATATTTATGATATATAAACGAATTCAGCCTCATGATTGGTCTTACGGAATGCCCCCAAGTATCCGCCGTCTGCAAATACTGCTTTTGAAGCTGTGTAAGTGGAATTGATGGAGAAATGCAAAAACAAAGTTTGGGTTTTTTGTCAACAACAAAACTTGGTTTTTTTTTATACTAAGTAGCACAAAATGGCCCTGTATGCCCATTTATCGTACACATATGTGACCCCCGGCATTGGAAATCATTGAATACACGTAGAGAAATACAATTTGAGACACCTGCCGACACAACAACACATTGCATGCAGAATATTGACATTGTTTTACTGCAACGATGGGCAATGCCGATTGACATGAAACGCATATGCTGCCGATGCAGTATCAATTGAACGAATATTATGTCTTTCGGCAAAAATCTACAGTTTATTTTCCAAACAATGTCATTCTTATCCGACGTTCGTGCTGTCAGATGCGTATTATTGGAAACAGTACACGTTTATGTGCCAATTTTGCGGGTTGGTCTTAATTTTATGTTTTATTCATTATTCCACTACTTCAGTGGTGTGGTCTTTAAATTGAAATGTCTCTGTTCGCATGTAGACACACTGCATACAAATTAATCCCATTGAAACACGACCCTAGCAAAATATATAACTGCAACTTATAATGTGAGGATAATGCTCTGTGTACCCATTTATCGTACAAATATATGGCCCCTGGTACTTTCATTCCCAAAATATGCGACGTGGACTGTTTTACCTTTCAGAATATGCCATTAATCAGAAAGGCCGATGTGTTAAACATAGTTGTAATCAGTGTATATCCGGTTGAGACGGCTCATCACGAGAGTAATGTGTCCTGTACTCGTATGCCCCAATTAGATAATTCTACGAAGCATTTCCCTGATATTAGAGAGGTTGCGATCTAATACGTCTACGTGTACGTGAAGCAAAGGGATGCATACACTAATTATGTCCCTTAAACCACTGATGAGGCGTAATTGATGATATCAGTGATTGAAGGGACATAATTAATGTATGCATTCTTTGCCTACACATATACGTACACGTGTTAAATCGCAACCTCTATATTGTATGCATACTCTCGTTCACTCACTGGAGTAAACCGTGAATGTACCTCGCTCGTAAACGCTAATAGTGTGATATTATATTGCGACAACTATGCATGAGACGACCAGCATCGGTAGTGTATCAGTACATGTACTGACAAAACATTCAAATTTTGCCGTACTGCAACTCTGCCGCTTCTGACCTCTCTGTGGCACCAATGATCCTATGAATGTAACCGATAGCTTGTGTTTCTGTTGCAGTTGACATGGGGAAACAACATAAACAAGTATTGCTGTGGCCCAATCGACCAAAAGAATCACTCCACAAGGTCAACATTAAACGCACGCAGAAAAGAAAGCTTACAAATTCAACTCCAAACACAATTAACTATTCACAACTGATCACATGTAAGACGCCAATAAGCTTGTCAAGGAAACGACCTCTTACTCCGACGCATGGATTCCAAGATGGCGTATAAGAGAAGACTTGGAGCTGTATGTCTTCGAGCATATTTCGCAGACAAAGGGTCTCTCCGTCTGTGGAAGAAAAATAATAACATAAATGCTTCAGGGAAAGCATACGCTGTGGATTCATACCATTGTAACCGCCGCGAATAAAACAAAGAATGTATCTAATTTGTCAAAATCGGCCAGCTATAATTGTTTGTTATCTACGCGTCGATCACTGGATGCTGTAATGCTGGATGAACACGTAAAACATATGCCGAAAGACATAGTATTCGTTCAATTGATACTGCATCGGCAGCATATGCGTTGCATGTCAATCGGCATTGTCCATCGTTGCAGTAACACAATGTCAATATTCTGCATGCAATGTGTTGTTGTGTCGACAGGTGTCTCAAATTGTATTTCTCTACATGTATTCAATAATTTCCAATGCCGGGGGTCACATATGTGTACGATAAATGGGCATACAGGGCCATTTTGTGCTACTTAGAAAAAAAATTCCAAGTTTGTTGTTGACAACCCAAACTTTGTTTTGCATTTCTCCATCAATTCCACTTACACAGCTTCAAAAGCAGTATTTGCAGACGGCGGATACTTGGGGGCATTCCGTAAGACCAATCATGGGGCTGAATTCGTTTATATATCATAAATATAAATATAAATACAACGCTTACCTCAAAATCTGCTTCCTTTTCGGCCATTTTATCTGACTACCGCGCGTTCCAAAACGTACGGATATTCGTTGCATCTGTCGACCAAGCGTTCGGCCTAACCAGTGTGATATCGTATACTGAATGTCTGTTCCTAATGTCTGTTCCTAGAATGTGGTGAAATATTATGATAATTTTCATAGTCAAGTGCAGTCTGAATTTTTCATAACCCTCCTTATGCATATGGGGTCGCTATTTTGAGCAGCTGGATTTGCTGAAACAAAACTGGAGCCTGTTATAAGTATGTGCCGAACTCCCGGGACCACCAAATGCAGCTCATGAAGATACGTTTGCTGCGCCATATTTCATCAAAATCCGTCAAATAATACTTACTTTGGAGTTGGCGCGCTTTCAACACTTTCAGCCATTGTTGTTGTTGTTGTTGTTGTTGTTGTTGTTGTTGTTGTAACCACGTGGCTATGCACCTTGGTATTAGTACTATAATAATTACAACAATTTGACCTATTATTGCATAAAATGGGCGATCACAGTGTACTGACACAGTGCAATAATCAAAGTACTGAAAGAACTGAAACAGTATCGCCAGAACAAAAAGTAGGAAAGTGTGCCTGACCCACACTGATGATGCCCCCATTGTCAGTCTTTATAATAATATTGATCTAGTGTGGGATGCAATTATGACACCCGTCGTAGATATACATATTATATATCAAATTGGAGCATAGAGACATACCGTTAATTTGAAACATTTGCCATCAAAATAGGTATTATGAAGATATGAATTATGACCGTTTATAGAAGTTCCGTTTATTACCGCATAATAAGTACACGAGTTCCGGCGAATAAACAAAAATGGCGACCGACAGTCATAATTAATAGATAAATATTATGACGATACCTAAAAATAGTAACATACATCGGACGCTGACATAACTGTATCTGACGATACGGTAAAAATCATATTACACTAGTGTAATAAATATGCAAATTAGCTTGCTACAGAAAACACGTTTGGTGACCAGTACAGCTTCACTGTATGGTGATGTGCCTATGCAATAAATATAATCTAACATGTATGTTGATTTAATATGATATTTATTAAACTCGTTGACGGAGTTCATAAGAAACTCGGCGTAGCCTCGTTGCTTATGACATCGGTATACTCGTTTAGTAATACATAATATATATCATATTAAATCATCACTGCTGCAAGCTCCTATATATGCAATCTGTCGGGGAAACTGCGCTTTTTCGCATGGGTGAGAAAGATGGGGTGACTTGTGATAAAACAGTTAGGTAAAACTATTGTCATATTTTGGCACTTTTCTGGCATCTTATCCCACACACTGAGTTAGGACTTGCAATGGTGGTGATATACCCATATTGACAGATCACTTGCACGTAGCACTACATTTACATATGAACGGCATTGACTGTTACGAAACGAAACGCACTGAATGTCAGAATCAATGCACCTACATTGTCTTCCCCATACCGGGGTGGGCGGAATTAGACAGTCAACAATTGTTGTCAATACAAATAATTCCGGGACCGTGACTACTGGATATCTACAAGTGTGTCCGCATCGTCATTCGTTGGTAAATCCGATGCTTAACAATAGTGTTCATTTGTATCTACTTTAACAATAGTCTAAGTCCTGAGGATAACATCATACCAGTTTAGTCCATGCCCACACACGCCTTCGAACATGTATATACTTGCTATGGAAATGCTCGTACATGTATCAATGCCTGTCCTGTATATAAAAGCGGTGGGTAGTATAATTCCCGCGTGTAGGAATTAAATATGTCTAATTTCTGATGGTGCGGTAAGCGTTGTTTTCATAGAAACGACAATACGGGGGCGCTTGTGGACATCAGGGGGCCGTTTCACTAAACATCGTACGACTAAATTGTTCGTAAGTGCACATTTAAGATCGTCTGGAAATTTCAATTGATGGATTTACATTTATTGAGCATAGGCTGCAGCCTATGCTCAATAAATGTACATTCAATAAATTTTTACAAGAAAACATTGTTAATGTGAAATTTACAAAATATCGTAATTTTGCACTTAAGAACATTTTGGTCGTACGAAGTTTAGTGAAACGGCCACCTAATATATCCACTCAGGAACCTTTTTGTCGGTTAGCTCCCACCACCTGGACAGTTTGGGCTATCTACGCCCCTGCGTATGCATTCGAGAAATATTGTAATATCATTCACAGCCTTCGTGCACATTTTTATATCATTCACAGCCTTCGTGCACATTTTTATATCGTTAACAGCTTTCGTGAAACATCATCCACTGCGAAAGATCAACCGCGAGCATACGTATGTGGCTGTGACTGGAGAAAATGGGCCAATTGGTTTTGCGACCGGTGTAGACCCAGATCACACTATACAGCCGCAAAGGTTGATGAGGATCTGCACCGTTCGCTACTCCATCAATGAAACACTCGCCATTCTAGCTACAGTAATTTGCCTCCGATATGTTATATACGGCTACAATTTGACCCATTCAAAAAATGTGAGCAACCGAAGTGCATACCCAAACCTGTTAAAATTTAGTAAACTGTATATGTTATACCTTTAAACAAATACTCTTTGATGTAGAACTAGTAAATTGCCAAATATAATAGAATAAGGAAATAATTTTCCCATGGAAGCCATCTTTTCTCTTGTTGTTGTTCAACATTCAACACAATGAAATGAAGATTTCAAATTTACAAGATATACATGTAAATGTTAGATAAACATCTTGACACGGTAAAATAACTAATTTCTGCATGTGTATGTTCTTTATTAATAATTTATTGATACAGCTTTGGCAGTTTTATATCGCTAACATACCAACACGCCGGATAACCGATTGCAAAAATCACTTTTCCATGTGATACATTAAAGAGATGGGGTTAAATTGCTACCCTCGCGAGAGCTATGGTGCGGGGTAGCAATTTTGTTTCTGTCGCCATTCTAACAAGCAACATACATCGTGGTCATGTTACGGGAGTGTGTTATTGCATCAGACGATACACTAGTACACTGGTCACAAATCCTATAAGCCCCATTCCTCCAGTCGCGTGGCCACATATTATGTATGTGTTCTCATCTCTGCTGGACTCACGTTGTTGGACAGCTGAGGACCTTGTCACTCCCAGTCCCAACCACACCAAGACAGCCAAGGTAACTGCGCTGCGTCCAGCACGAGTCCGGCTTGTAAGACGTGCCATGTTGTATGTGGTATGCAGGCACGTAACGTCGTCCCATGCATCTGTAACATGATAATGTTACCATTAGAAATTGAGCTATCATTTCATCTAGATGGTTTTAGATGCAGAAGTGGAAATTTTCCTGTTTTCGGAGGATTTCCTGTTTTTTAATAAATTTAAATAATGAATAAGTGCTGGATTTTGTTGAAACTACTAAAGAAATCATACTTTTGTGGAGGGGATGAATGGGTTTCCTTTATTTTGTCACATTTTGTACTAATTTCCTCTTTTCTCACGATGTGCTGCTCACGCCCCTGTCGATGAAATGTTAAGTGTCATATGTAAAGGTTACTTTTACTTGTTACAATCCTCGGGAACCATTGGGCATGCGACGAAAGACTGACCACCGACATATTACCACAACATGTATATAACATATGAGTACGTATTCCCTTGATTGCAAGCCACAAAGACATGCATGCGAAAGCAGATATACCTACTGTCTGTTCCACATGTTTATGCCGACGAACTTTTGACTATTAAGCACATTAACTTTATAGAATATTTAAATGTAAGTACTTTTTCACCAATAACAAAAAGTCACACTCCCCAGAAATGTTTGTTTTTAGTAGATTACAGTGTGATCTCTCTAAACCGGACACCCTGGGTCCCCAGGGTGTCCGGTTTAGAGAGGTACCACTGTATTATTACATAATAAGGTATGTAAAATCGCTTACCTGCAACAACATTTACGTTCATTAACCAAATATTCACAATTATCCGTCACATGGGTAACTGTTGTACCATTTGTCGTGTGTAATAATGAAGTTTAGAGCTAACTGATAGCTTTTACTACGATGACTACAGGGTCGGAGATAACGCCGTCATTAAATCTTCCTATAATATATCAACACGACTCAGCTATTTATTGAGAGCTTTATCTCATTTTCGTCAGCGTAATCGCGACACTTTAGAGGAAAACAAATAAGAACACACTGATTAGTTGGTAGTTTTTTATGATGTACACATTCTAAATGTCATTACACACTCGAAGTCAGTCTAAACTACTTTATAATATAAACATATCACTGATGTGTATTCAGTGATTTTATTCATTTAAATACATTTAGCCAGCTACGGACAGTACGAGAGTAGATTGCATGAGTTACTGTTCGCAACTACAATAGAGCTCGCAAAGTGAGGGAGTACGTGGGTGTGGAGTGAGGGGGAATGGGTGTGGAGTGAGGGGGAATGTCCCCCACCCCATCCGCCGGGATTTTGTTTAAACTTCGGTGCACTATCCTGCATTGTATGGTTTTTTTTGCAATTATTTATTAAATATCTTGTGCAAATTTATAATAGTAAAACATAAGGGTATGTCTGGAAATTATATTGAAGCCCGGGTTTCCAGGCCTCCGTCTAGCGACGTGCATGGCTACATAGGGATCATTGCATGGTTCGTGCCAAATACAGCTAAATACCAAAAACCTCCAACATATACGAATGCCTGGTGCACCCCATCGAACCACCTGAAACCCGAGAATATCCAGTTTTCTCTATTTGCAGCAATTTCTCGTTGAAATTCTGGGTTTTCCTGATGGAGTGGCAAATGTGCAGTATTAGTGCATGTCCACGTTACTCTATCATTCAAGGCTTGGGAGTATTCGTGCGTCTCTCTTGAGGTCTATCAACTGCATTTTCTGCCGATTTCAGGTCATAATGTGGAACCAAGTGCACCCCATCTTACGGAAAAGTGTAGATTAATCTACGATGATAGCGACATATGCAGATGTTGCTTTTCGATCGTCTGCGGTATTTGCGCTTTCACGTTGGAATGTTTAGCTGTAAAGACAGCAGAGGGAAGTATTTTTCTTACATGAGTTAGTGCATCTTATCAACATAGCAGGTGCCCGTGATGTAGTATGCCCACCCATGGCCTATCAATTAACACAGTTAATATTCTACATGGGCCCGCCGTGGAGATATGTACCGGTATATAAACTTTGGCCCACTAAAAACTCTGCATTAGCTACGCCAATGCCCAATTATTATTATTGATTGTCGGTATTCACAACGGTTCTATGGTGTAATTGTCACAGGGTCAGCTTTTCCATATATGGACTAACACAGGTTCGGTTCGACTGGTTTTTATTGGCGTAACATCGATGGCCTGAAATCACATACAGGCACCCATAAGTATATATACATGTGCCACCTCATAGCCCTATCTGACAACGAGACATTACTAAATAGCAGGAAGAACTAATATTTCCTAGCAAATATCTATAGACGCTATCTTCAATATTGCTACTGACGAGCAATGACACTTAAACCAGATAACTCCAATCAAACTGTACATGTGTACCGGCTGATCAGGAGCTACAGTGGCGTAAATGTGTACAACATACGATATTGTGCCAGTTCTATCCTTCAGCCCAGCTGCGCCTGATGCGACTGCAGTTTCCCGCCGTCTCATCTGGAGCTACACTGGTTCCCAACATAGCAAAGTCCTCATTGTCAAGAACGGGAATGAATATTGGGAAATGATAACATTCTATTTATAGAGCGACATGGTATATACATTTTACAGGTACCGCAATCACCGGTATGCTTCTAACGGGTAACCTATACATGTACATTATATGACACACTCCTTAGAACGAGCCCTACCAATAGGTTATGGCAGTTTACCCCTTATACATATATACATGTACGTTATAGTCTGCTCCAAAGCAAACGTTTCTACCAGGAACCAGGTTTACACTTGATTAAAACAAACGTACTTTTATTGGAGTCTATGCATACGGTAACTTAGTTACCCTTATAGCCTTAGGCTACATTAGTATATGGTTTCTATAAGATGGTTAGGAATCTTAAATAATGACTTACCAATATGACGAGACAAAAATAGAAGAAATCCTATTGCGACACCCTCCCACAACACGACAGCTCTTGCCAACATAAACTTACAGAGTGCCCCTCAATCATACCGGCGGCACGCTTCTCGTTACGGGCCCCGGAATAAATTACTCGTGCATAGATCCTCCAATCAAAAGATGACACACACACCTACGTCACACCACTCACCTATACGGACAATACAAGGCACTACATGGACAGCACATGGACGATTACATTATGTGAACACGGGAATGTCAAGACTGGCCCAGCTAATAAACAACTCATACTACAAACACATTGAGGGGTGATTACACAGTAGCTGGAACCTACAATACAACGAGGGTTGATTAATAGGTTATATTATAGCAAATACACCATAATTCAATCATGTCCTGTTTTGACAACTGTGACATAATGGTTAGCACTCCGAGTTCAAATCTCTTTAGAACCTATATGTTTTTTTTAATATATTTTATTTTCTTGCATTTATTGTATATATTTATACCATGTAAAAATAAATCGTTCGTTTTTTTATTTTTTCCAGTAAATACAAAGTTTTTATAGTTGCTGCTACATGTAGATGTCGTCTCTGTCCCTTCGTCGCGTGTACTTGGAAATGTGACTATGACTGGAGAAATGTGGCTTACGGGTTTTGTGCTGTTTGATCAGGACCTGCACTGGTCATAAATCCCATAAACCCTATTTCTCCAGTCACACACACACATTATTTACCCTAAAGTTCGCCCGTTCGTTTCTACGTTCATTAGAAAGAGAAGCAAAGTAACAAAATTTTAGATTGGTAACCCTTAAAAAGATGAATTAAAATGTGTCGTCTGATGTATATTTTTTCTTATCAAAAACATGATTTGACAGCACTTTAGAATCTAAAATGCTGCCAAACCATGTTATTGTTTAGAGAAAATACAAAATAAGAAACAAAAGTAGACGACAATTTTCTGCTCCCGCCTTCTACATAAACAAAACATTGCGTTAAACCTTGCTAGAATTTATCTCTGTTACCAATTGAGATTATGAATGTTCTAAGGGTTAATTTACGTTTCTGCTCGGCGTATGAACGAAGAGAGGAAATGTCCCTAACTAGCCACCATAGGTTAATCAGAAGGTATAGAGTTCTCAAATTTGATGGTTTGTGGGGCTTTTATGAACTAGGAAAGTAAAATAATATTATTAGCATATCCTAAACTCATACGATGCAATGCTAATCTACGGAGCCCCGCAGATTCATTTTTATTAATTCGTTCCCACGAAATAACAATTTGTTCCCTCAATTTACCAATTCGTTCCATCGAATTAGCAATTCTTTCCCACGATATAACAATTCGTTCGCACGAATTAACAATTCGTTCCTGTGGGAACGAATTGTTATTTCGTGGGAACGAATTGTTAAATTGAGGGAACGAATTGTTAATTCGTGGGAACGAATTTTTATATTGAGGGAATGAATTGTTATTTCGTGGGAACGAATTGTTATTTCGTGGAAACGAATTAATAAAAAAAGAATGCTACGTCCCCTGCGGGGCTCCGTACTAACCACATACATGTACATATAACTCCGAAGTAACTGGCCTGGACTATTTCATGTTAAGTTCGAGACTGTTCCGAGACCTTTATGCAGAAAACGGGGCCATTTTGCCAAACAAAAATATAAAATATCCACAAATGGTGTATGTCTTCATGAAACGGTTCGTTATGAGCCGGCTTAACATGAAAAACGAAAGAAAATGGAAATTGAATCTGAAACTGAAACCTAGCTAGATAGTTTTGGAAATGATCTAACTAACAAAATAAAAGTTATCGTTTTGGAAAATCGGTCCACTATTTCAGCAACTGGAAAAAAAATCCCCATCTTATCTCCATATTAAATCCCCATAGAAATCTTCACTCTGTGAAGATGTCTATCGGATTTAACATGGGGAAATAGTTTCACAATAAAGTCAATATTTTACCAAATTTCGCGAAATAAAAAGAAGGTTCGTTCTTAAAGGTACGTTCTCATTCAATTAAAAGGCACAATATGTTCTTTATATCAGAGACATAATCTGAGACATTTTCTGGCAAAATAAACATTAATTCACCATTACCTCGCGTATTGATTGGCATTATTATACATTTTATATCGGACGTAAATTTCCACATTGATATCAGGGGCGATAATAGTGTTTCCTTACTATTTCTTCTCTGTATTTTTGTTATGTGCAATGATCATACTTATAATCTGTCGAGAAAAAAAAAAAGTTCAGGTGACACATTTAATTAGCATAAATAATTAAAAAATAGCATACCTCATTTGCATACGAAAATAGTCCGATACCACCGCAAGTCACTGTCTGTATCTGTAGCTGGCACTCGTAATTTTTAGAACTGATGGAATAGTGACACAATTATACACTTATTTAATTCCTATAAAGAACATTTGTATGCCTACTGAGTGGGCATGTACCTTTAAATTTTGCTTTAATTTAATAGTATCGAAAACATTTATTGTTTTTGCATCGTTTATACAGCCGTAAAATTTGGGCAGGTTTCGTGAAACAGACAGTAATCATTTTTGCTGTTGCTAGTCTACTTCAGTTACTGGATGGCGAACAGCGTAGGCCAAAATCAGACTGCGCGAACGCGCAGGCTGATCTTGAGCTACACTGGTCGCCAACAGCGTATAGTACGGAATATTTCTCTAGCCACTGACCCATGAATTTATATATTGAAATAAATAGATGAAAGTAAATATTTGAATGATGTTATGCGATGTGGATTTTCAATACTCGGCGCAATGCTACATATAATTAATAAGGTTTATTAATAGAAGTTACCGTCATATGTGTTCCTTTAACTGAACTTATTTCCAAATAAATTGAAGTTACATATACTGCATTTATTCAATACAACTATATTAGCAAACGTATTTAGAATCATATGATATGATATAATAACTATGGACGGAATGCGGCCGGTATATGTGTATTTTGTATTTATAATTATTCAATACACACACGTATGCTGCATAAAGCAATGTGAGTATTATACATGCAAATTTACATTAAACGTACACTTATGTTTACACCTTTTCGTAATTTTTGTTGAATGTCATTGTCAAAATGTATATTATATGATCATAAATCATATTGTGAAAAAAAGTGAAACAAATATGTTGTTGTGGTTTGAGAAATGGGGCTTACGGGTTTTGCGACAAGTGTAGATCCAGATCAGCCTGTGCGTCCGCACAGACTGATCAGGATCTGCAATGTTACATCATGATAATAACAAACAGTATATATCGTTATCAGACTTAAGGAGTGTGTTATTTGATCATGAGCTACATTAGTCACAAATCTTAATTTCATTTTCGCTGAAATACAGCTAATTAATACACGTATCTATTGTACTTTTTGGATACCAATTTTCTGGTACCCATATGGTCATGACACCCATACTGTTTAAATAATTATAATTACATTTTATTTTACTGCATACTTTTGTTTCAAAACTTCTAATCATCAAATCGATGGTCTAGTAACATAAGGTCGTAACTGCTATGCTAAAGCATAGCAGTTACGACCTTATGTTACTAGACCATCGAAATAGCATATTCAGAGTAAACTACTATTTTTATTTACAGTACAATTAATCTTATTCTGACATGCACACATTTGTATAATCATCATCTTTCGGTTTTGAAAACTGTCGAACCTCCCCGAACAGCCACCACTCTACAACAACGCCCTCTCAGTAACAGCCGCTAGTTTATATCCCAAATGGATGATTTCATCTACAGTAGAACCTCCCCGAACAGCCACCTCACTACAACAACGCCCTCTCAGTAACAGCCGCTAGTTTATATCCCAAATGGATGATTTCATCTACAGTCGAACCTCCCCGAACGGCCACCTCTCTACAACAACGCCCTCTCTGTAACACTATTTTATATCCCTAAATGGATGATTTCATCTACAGTAGAACCTCCCCGAACAGCCACCTCACTACAACAACGCCCTCTCAGTAACAGCCGCTAGTTTATATCCCAAATGGATGATTTCATCTACAGTCGAACCTCCCCGAACGGCCACCTCTCTACAACAACGCCCTCTCTGTAACACCCGCTATTTTATATCCCAAATGGATGATTTCATCTACAGTCGAACCTCCCCGAACGGCCACCTCTCTACAACAACACCCTCTCAGTAACAGCCGCTAGTTTATATCCCAAATGGATGATTTCCTCTATATCTAACCCTTAGACTGATGAGTACGAAAATTGTCGTCTGATGTTGCTTTAGCATTCTTTCTCAATAGAAACATGTTTTGGCAGCACTTTAGAATCACTTCCATTGGAAATTATTCTAAAATGCTGCCAACGCATGTCGTTGATGAGAATTATCGAAAAAAATAAATAAACATCAGACGACAACATTTAATTCAGCATTAACCTGCCTGCAACAGCCACCTCTCTACAACAGCCAGCTTTGCGTCTTCCCATGGGTGGCTGTTGTAGAGAGGTTGCACTGTATAATTAAGAAATAATTGGACTTTTGGGATCCAGTTTTCGGCATAACATTGGATTGTCATTTGCTAGTTTTGCTTAGCAAAATCTATTTATTTTCTTGATATATGTGACTGTCACTAGAGAAATGGAACGTATGGGTTTTGCGACGGTGTAGATCCAGATCAGTCTGTGCATCCGCACAGACTGATCAGGATCTGCACTGTTCGCCATTCAATCAATGAAACACCCGCTATGATGTACATATCAAGCAATGTAGATCGTTATCGGGTTGCATGCAGGAGTGCGCTACTTGATCAGGATCTACACAGGTCACAAATCCCATAATGACCATATCTCCAGTCACAGCCAAATATGCCATTTACAGGGGACATGCAGACCTACTGCGGACAGACCATTGCCCAAGACGAGTACGCGGGAGAACTAACGTTTAACTCAGCACGTCTAAGAGGAGACAACGAATCCATTTGCGACATAACTATAGCTCCAAAACAAACTACAGACTCCGGCGGTCTTGTTCTATTCTACTTCACCGATTTCAAGCTAGGGTTCTACTGTTATGACACAAATGTGACAATCCAAGAAGTAAATTCCAGTTTACCCCGTCCGTCCGACGCCAGAACAGTACTGTGCATACGTGACGCTATTTGTGGAGACAATGCTACTTTAATCAACC
The DNA here is from genome assembly GCA_029237695.1 of Conchocele bisecta. Lineage (NCBI taxonomy): Eukaryota > Metazoa > Mollusca > Bivalvia > Lucinida > Thyasiridae > Conchocele > Conchocele bisecta. The sequence goes on from CM055274.1 coordinate 97,527,172, forward strand.
TGGTATTGACAACTAGATATAGCCATCTCGGTGTGACATTCAAGCAGAGTGACTATGGACGTTCACATATAACAGCTTCGTTTCAGCTGAAATTCGCCTCTTTTCATGAAGGTACTAATAGTACGGATGCCACTTTGGTGTCTATTACGGTCGAACCGCCCCGAACGGCCACCTCTCTACAACAACACGCTCTATGTAGCAGTCGCTATTTTATATTCCAAATCGATGATTTCCTCTGTATCTAACCCTTACACTGCTTGGCACGAAAATTGTCGTCTGATGTTGCTTTAGCGTTATTTCTCAATACGAACATGTTTTGGCAGCACTTTAAAATCATTTCCATTGAAAATCATTATAAAATGCTGCCAAAGCATGTATTTGATGAGAATTATCGAAGAACAAAAATAAACATCAGACGACAAAACAGCCAGTTTTGCGTATTCCCATGGGTGACTGTTGTAGAGAGGTTGTACTGTATGTTTTTAATCCAGGCATGTTTGTGTGTAATCTGAGCACAATTGTGGCGGTGGGCTTATGTGAATTGTGCGAAGTGTTGCTCATGATCAAATAACGCGCTCATGTAGTCTGAAAATGATCCATATTGCTTGTTATAAGCATGCCTGGTGTTTCAATGATGAAATATCGAACAGTGCAGATCCTGATCAGACTGTGCGGATGCATAGGCTGGTGTGGATCTACATTGAACGCAATACCGATAAGCCGCATTTCTGCAGTTATAGTCAGTATTTGTATGCCCCGACCGGGGTAGAGCCGGAGCATATAGGGTTTGGACCGTCCGTCCGTCCGTCCGTCCGTCCGTCAGTACGTCCGGGCTAACATTGTGGGTTTAGGGGCTATGGGTAGGAGCCTAAGACAATAGAATACAATATATTTATTCCGTTAGCCCCTAAACCTATTGTAGTTTAGGGGCTATTCCTTTGATCTTTTAAAGAACAAATAGCCCATAAACCCAAAATGTAAGTACGTCCGTCCGTCCGGCATATTAAGAAGTTCGCTGCAGTTTCTCAATTCTGTCATAACTTCTATATCCCTTGATGGATTACTTTAATATTTAAATACATCATACTTGCTGACAAATGCCACACATCCATGCTGCCTTTAATATGACATTGACCTTATTGCAAATATATTGCACAGCAGTTGATACTCAGAATGTGCATATGAGACTTGCCATGTGATATTGTATCTAAGAAGATGTGCAATATCTCTTTAATATAGAGAATAGTAGGTTAGTGCCGTTAATGGAAAAAAATATCTGGCAAGGCTTAGGAAACGGGATGGGCGAGGCTCTGCCGAGCACATCCCGCTTCCGTGCAGCGCCACATATTTTTTTCCATTCACGGCATTAACCTACTATTCTATGTATCCCGTCCACACCTACAAATAGCTTTAAAATGCAATAAAAATAACCCCAGCCACCGCACATATTCATACGCCGTGATTAGGTCGTATTGACAGGATATCAACAATGTTTCACGGCACCGTGTTTCACGGCACATACGCACTGTGTTCACGGGATAAAATGTATACACTATGTACTTTGCAGGATACGTTCGGTACATGAAGTCCACAGATGACGAAATGTTCAGTTGCTCTGAACATTTCGTCAACTTTCGGCGTAATTTTCAGAAATTATCACAGTATCTGTAAATATTTCCATAAAAAAATCAAAAATGGCACGAATCTACACAATCAAGTGGCTTATCGTATGACACTTTTTAATTCAGGAGAATGCTTATGACGACCATATTTGGTTTGTTTCGGTACGAGTACAAGCACATCGTTTCTCCAGTATTTAATCTGAAAGGACAAATCGAAAATATCGGATCAATTCTCATTTATGGCTGTGACTGGAGAAATGAGGCGTATGGGATTTGCGACATGTATAACTCCTGATCAAATAACACACTCCTGTAGCCTGGTAACTATCTATGCTGCTAGTTAGAAGCATGGCGGGTGCTTCATCGATGAAATAGCGAACAGTGCAGATGCTGATCAGACTGTGCGAATGCACAGGCTGATCTGGATCTACAATGGTGGCAAAAATAACCATAAGCCCAATTTATCCAGCCACAGACACATTTTATGATATCTAGTAATATTTTGTTAATAACATTGAGCAAAACAATTCACAGCCATTGTGTTATTTCACAGGAAGCTGCGGCGATTCCGACTTTCAGTGCTCAAATGACCGATGTATAGACGAAAGCATAAATTGCAGAGACGACATTAAACCATGTGGTGACAACTCGCAATGCATGAAGAAGGAGAAGAGTTTTCAAGAGAAATATAAACTGTGGTGGGATAAAAACCTGGTGTGGTTCGGATTAGGTATTGGTCTGTTTTGGGCTTTGATCATATTACACAGTGTATATAAATGGTGCAAACGGCGCCATTATGATTGCTCTTTGGGTTCTGCCATTAACTTTCTGAGGGACCGGTGTCGAGATGGGAGCAGAGACGGGGTAAGTTGTGCGGTCAGAGGTGATCCATATACTACCGTCTGTTCCCCGTTTTCCTGTTTGTTTATTTGTTTGGCCATTAAACACAGTTACTCTCTGATTACAATGACTCTTCATGATTACAAAACATTAGAATGTGCTCACAGGTCTGATTTACAGTGGAACATCTCCGAAGCGGACCTCCCAGGGTATCCGGTTTGGAGACGGCCCATTGTATTCACCAAATGGATGTATTGTTTCGACAGAAGAGTGCACGTTGGCTTCTAACATATCGAATAGATCATTGCCAGGCGGCTAGAGTGCACTAGCGAAATACTATCGAGGCTATTCACAAACGCATAAAGTCCAGTGGGTCGTTTCACTAAACTTCGTACAACTAAAATGTTGGTAATTTACGATCGTCTGGAAATGTTAACTGAAGGATTTCCATTTATTGAACATAGGTTATGCCATTTTTATCGTATGAAGTTTAGTGGAATGGGCCCCAGCTCTCCAGTCACACAACCATATTCGGCAAACAAATCCCAAATTCCACAATTTCTAATTCACACACTGACGCCTGTTGGCAGTCACTCTCAATCACATGACCACACATGTACCCTGTTTGTATTGTAGATACCGACACCCGCTGCACGTGGACACTCTCTAAGTATAAGTATGTCGTATTTTGAGCCAACAGAACGGCCAACGCAAACGGACGCATCACCATATGACTCAGTGACGTCAGATCGCGTATCCGGGTCATCTCCCATTGGTACCGATTCACAGACGTCGGCGGATGATGATTTCTTTAGAAGATGGTCGGCCCTAGCCCCGAATATAGCAACATCGGCTTCTCTGCCAGATGTGGAGTTATTTGCGCCTTCTGAGAACGACAACGGAACACCAGCTACGCCATCATATGAGGAATTCGTTGCGAACGAGGATATTTATAAGACCACCAACGCCTGATGCAAGGTGTATGATCACGTGGTTAAAACGACAACAACAAGTACTATAACTTGTCTTGTTAAGCTGTATGTTGTAGTCTCGATACTTTGGCCCAAACTTATGTCGTTTTTGCGAAGAATCGATTTCCGTGTCTACCGAGACGGAAATCGATTCTTTGCAAAAAAACCACATAAGTATATGCCGAACTCGCGGGACCACCAAATGCAAGCCATGAAGACGCGTTTACTTACTTTGGAGTGGGCGCGCTTTTAACACTTTCAGCCATTGCTGTTGTTGTTGTAACCACGTGATCATGCACCTTGTGATGGGTGTTTAAGATTGGCATCAGTGGCTTTGAAATAGGAGTAAGGTTGAATACTAAGGAAGACAAGTCATTTAAAACACTTTATGATGAATAAAAACTGATAATCGTGAGAAAGTGAACGTAGTGTGGCCTTCAACCAATGCAGTTAGACATTTACAAGTATACACCCTAAAACTGCATTATTGGTATTGTCATGCAAGTCATGTCTTGGCAGAGGAGATAGTCACTGCTCGCATGCCTCTAACACTGGCCTCGAAGAATCCGCATCGATAATGATGTTGTGTCCGCCAGATACATTATCTACATTATTGGGGAGAGTTGTAACATATGTTGATATACAGTGGAACCTCTCTAAACCGGATACCAAGAAAACACCTGTGATGATCTTATTTTTGATGCATTTCTTGGTCATTTATCTTATTCACGACTGGTGATAATGTCTGTTCGTGTTCGCATAGCACACAACTATAGCTCATAATGATGAAATGCCTGATTTACAGTGAAACCTCGCTAAGCCGGACACCCTGGGGACCTCCCAGGGTGTCCAGTTTAGAGAGGTTTCACTGTAATATGTAGCCCAACCCATTTGCATGTTATTTAAACACTATGTTTGCTTGTTACAATTTTACCCATGCCGCTTACATCTTCAATAAAATATCATTAAACTAATATCCATCAATTATCAAAAGCAATGCCTTTTATTTCTATATTGACACTGTTTGACGTAATGTGAATGCAGCTGATCAGGAGCTACACTGACACAATAATTAATAATCACAAAAGAAAGTAAAGAGATTCGTGATAATCACCGAACACAGTCTTCAAAGCAATGGCTCTCAGATATGCATAGAATGTGAGGTGAAATAAGATAACAAATAGTTTAAATGTAGATTGTTATCGTATTGGTTAACCCAAATGTAATACTATTATTAGTCGCCTGTAAACAATAAACGTTAACGTAACTATCATTTTATTTTATCGGTTGACGTATGAATCAAGCTATGTGACTATTACCTCTTAGAGGTTTCCGTAAACGACGTCAACAGTTCAGATCAAATGTATAATCGCAGCATTTATCAATGCCGGGCATTTGCTATGGAAATTTCGTCAATTACCACGTCATTTACAGAACATATCTGTTTCTGTAAAATCGCACATCTGCTTAGGTACAAAGTTACATGATTGGCCTAATATTTATCACATGTATACGTTTAAGTTCTGTTCGCGCTTGTATTGTAACGATATGGCCTGTTACTCAATGTTCATATTGGTGTGAGGGACATGTTGGTAAATATTACTCGTTGTAGCTGGTGGAAACCAGATAATTCTGATGCCACAGCATTAAATGTCATCCGTAGAAAATATAAGGCCGTCCGTTTGGACTGTCTAATGAGTGTACAAATTGCTCGTTTAGCGGGTATACACTCAGGTTGGGTTGGTTGTAAGGTTGGACCCACACCGGATCGCCTCCGTGGCGCTGTTTGGTAATCTGGACACGGGTGCTAACCCGGGACTCTTCAGATCTAGGTTGATTTAGAATAAATCCACTATACGATCGATTGCGTGTTAATAAAAGTATGATTGCCGTTGTTGGTCTTAGAGAGTCGTCGGAAGGTGCAATTCAGATGGTGATCACAACAACACGTCACAGTACGTATTTGCTAATCTGCCAGGTCAAAGACCTTCACTGTGTACAACATGAACACGTACAATTTGTCGCCGCCCGGGTCACAGCATATTGTATTCGGGTAACGTATGGAAAAGTCGCGGGAATACTGGACGAAAGCCTTCCGGCCTTCGTCCAGTATTCCCGCGACTTTTTCAAGTTTTCTTTGTCCAGCAATGTCCGCATGTGCGTACACTGGGAGGTTATATGGTGGACGTTGGGCACCATGCAGTCATACACGTAGATGGTGCCGTCCGGGTGAACAGTCAATTTTCCCGCCGCCATCAGTAGTCTGTGTTTGTATACAGACAATATGCTGCCGTCCAGATTCAAGCAGGTCACGGATTTCCCGCCCGATTCCGTCACATATATTGCGTCATTAACGGGGCTGGCAGCGACGCACAGTGGGCTCACGAATTCAGCATCAAATACGTCGATGACAGTCCCCGTCATATCCAATACTTTGATTTTATTATCACGCCGGTCTACAACAATGTATCTGCCTTTAATATATGCGGCGTATATACAGTTGACGTCGGTTGGAATGCACTCTCCCAGTTCAATCATTATGTCTGTAATTTTAACAAAATGAAGTGCGTGACCAGCATTAACAGCGATTGCACTGTCACTGACAACAGTGATGCTTAGTGGGAATACGGGTAGCCCTAGTCGTGCAGTTAACTTATGTTCTGTGTCAAACAGTTTTAGACACGTGTTGTCCCAGTCGGAGACAATGAGTCTACCATTCGGCATGACCTTTGTCCCACTAATGCTACAGCACTGGAAGTACGGCGCTCTGGTATCAATGACGTGGCACTGCCTTGTTCTTATACGACCCCACATCTTTCTTCGTGTCTATGTATAGACCAGTATTATGAATAGTTTACTTTTTGCTATTAAACACATTAAATCTAAAAAAAAAAAAAAAGTAAGTACTTTTTTATCAATAACAAAAAAAGTCACCCTCCCCAAAACATTTTATTTGATGAAATTCTATCAACTATTTATTTTATTGCGAAAAACGATTTTCCATGGAAAATAACATGGGGAGTCAATTTCAGAATCAAAAAACGAAACAAATTGGAAATTGACTCCGAAACCTGGCGAAATAGCTAGAAAATGATGTAACTAAGAAGACAAAAGTTAGATTTTGAAAATCGGTCCACAAATAAAAAAAATAAAATTAAAAATCTATTTTTAGACCCCATGTTAAATTCTCATAGGAAAATCGTTTTCCGCAATAATATCAATATTTGATGGAATTTCATCAAATAAATTGTTAAATCAAATAAAAAGTACCATATCCAACTTTCGCGGCCACCTTACCTGTAGAAAGTCTGCATCAGTAACGGCGAGTTTTATATGTAATTATATAGGAGACTATTACCATTTCTTACGTAACTTTTAAACTACACAACCGATTGAAATGCACAAGTCAAATTTTAAACTTCAATTATTGTACTTTATGATGATGTTTCGATCGTGCTTTTAAAATAAAAATATTTTGGTCCTTTTTAGCTTTAAGCATAGTCGGTAGTTTTTATATGATTTATGTAGCAAATTGTGATTTTTCTTCTCGATTTTCGTTGGGAAAATTGCAAAATCTCTTTTTATAAGAATAGTGACAAAAAATGCATAGGTATTTTCAATTAGCTCATTCATTTTTATATATATTGATATAAAAATTATGTTTCTAAGTTAATATTATTTTGGTCCTTTTTAGATAATAATAATGACACCATCTGTTTTCATTTTCCAGTTAGCGTATCACGGAAATCTTCGGCAATTTCCGTGATATTCGTTGAAACGGGCACCTGCTTACGGTGCTTAGCGGCGGTGGGACGATTGTATGTTACCCGAGGCATGACCGTGTTGTCGGTAAAAGTATTTGTGAACAAAGTAACCAAATTAGACTTTGATTTTCACGTACGTTGAAGCTAATAATTGGAGACGAGTGTATTTGTCACCGAAATATTAATCGCTCATTTTAAGCACTGCTGATTATCTAATAAATTACACCGTTAATCCGAAACTAACGTCATGGTTGCCAATTAAAAGCAGTTAATTAGTAACTGCCGTGCAAACTGCGATTTGTGTTTTTTTAGATGCCGACAAGACTGCTCAATTAAGAGACAATTCTTCACACGTCGATCTATGGTAGCAGGCATGACTTCATCTCACAGACCACGTTCTAATGTTAGCTACACAATTCTAAATGAAGGAGATTATGTTGTGGTTGACATTCATCCGGTCTGATCATACATTAATATGTACACTAGTAGTACAGACTGTGACAAATTATAGAATATTGAGTCCCAGTACAGACTAAATAACGTACAGTACAAGCCCTGATCAGATTGTACTGGGACACAGTACTGTATAATTTGTCCCAGGATTCTGCTACCAGCAATGTAGCAGTTTTAACATATACACAGATATATACATGTACATACATTCACTTAATGCTACACACCGCAACTAATTTCACAGCGAACAGTGCAAACCCTGATCAGATTCGTGTTCATGTACATTACAGTGATTATATTGCATTGTATATTTGCAACTTGCAAATACTTAATATAATTTCATCTTTATTTGATATGGTTAGAAATAATTAACGTAATTCCCTTTTTACATACACGGGAATTATAAATCTTGGATCAGACTGCGTTAGTTTACAAACTATGATTACTTACGCTGGTTTCAACTATTTGTATCGTTGCATGTTTTCTCTTGATTTCACGGCAATATTAACGAGATTTCCACTGAGTATCGAAACTAGTATTGGTGAAAGTGTCACAAATTATAAAATTGTCAATAAATGGAAATGTGTTGTTTTTGTTTCCAGGGAATTAAGCAGAATCATCGCGAATTATTTACTGCAAGCGAAACTAAACCTCATTGAATTATATTTGTACAACCAGGGTAGACCCCGTTCAGAATGTGCGGATGCGCAGCTTGATCTGGGTAATCACTGGTTTCAATCGCTGTTTTGCATTAGGCTACATGTATATTGCCCGAAATATTAAGTTAAAAAAAGTTCGCCAGTCCGAGAATATATATAACGAGTACATCGGTCATCTGTAATTATTTACGCGATTTAACGATTATTACTGCAAACTAAACTTCCTTAAACTTTATTTGTACAACCAGGGTAGAATTATTTTCTGCAAACTAAACAGAATTTGTAATTTCACCATAGACTTTGTCTAATTTTATTATCTTTGACATAATTGCAATTTGCAATACTTAATATAATTTCATCTTTATTTGATATGGTTAGAAATAATATCACAGTGATCAATGGTGGAATCGCCACACTACATGGATTATCGATTTACATATCGATAAAATTACGTACATCACGTGACACCTGTATATTTCCGAGAGATTACGGAAAAAACCGATATCACGGAAATTGCCGACTGACCATCACGTATTGGTCAACTGAAATTGACCATGTGGTCACTATGGATTTGTCCAGGTACGATGGCCGCGAAAGTTGGATATGCATAAAAAACAACCCCATAAGACAAAAGAACCCCACAAGAGCAATTCATAACGTGGTTAAAAACGGAATAAGCATCTCTTAAAGGCACAGAACGGCTCAGTATTCCAATTTTCAGATTTTTTCAAACACAAAAACATGTTTGGCAACTGATTTAGTACACCAAAACTACATATACTGCCTAATATATATATCCCAAGTCTTGAGATTCATATCATAATCGCAATGTGAAGACAACAAAAGGTAAACAAAAACTTGTTTTGTGTACCACTCAGCTCATAATGTCAATATTGACACTTTTCATTTTCGGAATCCCGAGCGTTTCCGCGCTAGCGTACTCGCTACTACTCGGAGACATGTCGGAAAACTGCTTACACATAAAACCATGACGTCACAAGCACGTGCGCTAAATTGAAGGGGAACAACAACAACAAGAAAGTAAACATTTGTTTCTTCAGACTCGCGAAGACGATATTATTTAACTACAATTTGCATCAATGACATTGACATTATACACAATCGAACAAGAACAGCCGAGCGACTCTCACGATCTCATGACACCAGTTTAATACAGTACTGTACCCGAGTACGTATTCGTGAATCAGTCAACATTGAATATTACCCCACCCACTTGTAACACACAGTAATGATGTTACAATGAGTATTGACTTGCATTACAGTGGACTTATTTTAGTAGCCCTGTGTCATGACCGAGTCAGTGGAACTTGGAAGAAAGGGGCAAAAGTGTGGCCGGATGCTATTATTGGGCTTCTTATCCTTTTAATGCAGTATTTAAGGTAGCTTAGAAAATCTCAGCTCTACGGATGTGTTTTAATATTTCATCTGTCTTTTGTATTTCCTGTATCCGTGAGAGCTGTGACACTAATATTGTACAATTTTGTCACAATAACAAGCCAATTTGTCCTGGCGTTTTGCTACACAGTCTGACGAGTGAGAAGTTTTAACACTTCACATGCAGTCATCATGGTCATGTTAAAAACATTCATAGACTAATAATACACATGTAGGTATACATAGTTTGACATTCAGGGCTCCAGATAAGCTGCGTATTTGCGTAAATACCCAATTAAAATTGGCCAAAAAACACAATTGAAATCAGAAGTAGCAAGTATCAAAAAAAAGAAATTACAATTTTGTGGTTCATTTATCATGCTGCAGAAAACAATAAACAGACCACAACTATAGCATAGTTTTCTTATTTTCCATGAAAACACATCTTGGTATTTCATTAGAATTGTCTCCAAGGAGACATTTTCATTAGAATTGTCTCCTTGGATGCCAAGACGTGTTTTCATTTCGAAGCAAACTATTCAATAATTGCTGTCTGTTGATGTGTAAACATTAGTGTGATTTTATTTTACCCAATTAAAATTTCGAAATACCCAATTGCTTCAGAAATGATGGAGTGACAATGCTCAATTACTAATTCCTTATCTGGAGCCCTGACATTGGTTATCCTTTTATTCCCATTTTTGTAGCAAAACACCAGGACAAATTGGGATATTATTGTGACTAAATTTTACACTGTAAGTATTTATAAGGGTCTCGGCTCTCACGGATACAGAAAATATAAAAGACAGATGAAATAGTAAAAATATCCAGTAGAGCTGAGATTTTCTAAGCTATATTTAAGGGAGCCGGGACATAATCTTATCCCCCCCCCCCGGACAAAATCCCCCCTCCCCCCCGTGCTTTTTGACACAGGCGGACAAAATCCCCCCCCGCTCAGGATGCAGGGTAGGACAAAATCCCCCCCGCTCAGATGCAGGGTAGGACAAAATCCCCCCCGCTCAAATGTAGGGTAGGACAAAAATCCCCCCCCCCCCCCGAAGAAAATGCAGCTAGGACAAAATCATCCAAGCGAAGGCGGAAGGCGACTATCGCTCACCAAGACCGACTGAAGAAGCTGTGCAGCCAATACCGCGATGGGGAGAAGACACTGGCGAGTTTCATGTATGCCATCGGGGAATGTATACGACTTGTCTGAACATTTGCTAGCTTACATACATAGTGTAGTCATGTGCTCATAGACTTAAATGATACTCATGTGCTTGTGTACTTGTGTGCTCATAGACTTGCATAATAGACTCATGTGGTTGTGTACTTGTGTGCTCATAGACTTAAATGTTTAATAGACTCATGGTGCTTAATGTTATTCTCATCTGCTTAATATGAACTTGTTGTGCCAATAAAGGTACCTGCCACAAGATTTGTTTTTCAATTACATAATTCCTTACCAATAACTACATGGTTTGGCTCTCTCGTACATCTTCGCTACGGATACTTGAGAGCTCAATCAAGTTATATAAAATTGACAATATTATAGCTAGGAATATTGTATATGACCGGGGGGGATTTTGTCCTACCCTGCATCTGAGCGGGGGGATTTTGTTCTACCCTGCATCTGAGCGGGGGTGATTTTGTCCTACCCTGCATCTGAGCGGGGGGGGATTTTGTCCTACCCTGCATCTGAGCGGGGGGGATTTTGTCCGGGGGGGATTTTGTATTTGTGGGGGGCCGATTTTGTCCGCCTGTGTCAAAAAGCACGGGGGGGATTTTGTCCGGGGGGGATTATGTCCTACACTCATATTTAAGGACGTGCAGATGAGATGGTCCATAATAGCATTTCAACTCGCTGCACACTTTTAAACTCAACTTGACAGCACGATCTATAGACCGTTTTCCTTTCCCCATCAGATAAGCCATTTTTGGACCGAACTGTTTCGGGTCATGGATTAACTCCCCCTTTTCCACTTAGAATTTTGTCTTGTAACTTGTAATTTTTTTAAACCGTAATAGCTAAATACCGGGGTCCTGGATTATCTCCCCTTTTTCGACTTTTCCAATTTTGGCTTGCGAGTCGTAAAACCTTTAAACCGTACTAACTACACAACTGAAACTTGGTATGTAGCTTGCTTATGATGATGTGATGCGCAAAATTTATTTCCATTTTTTATTTGACCCCGGGGTCATGGATTATCTCCCCCTTATCGACTTTGAATTTTCCAATTTTGACTTGTAAGGCGTAAATTTTTTAAATTGAACTAGCGACACACCTGAAACTTGGTATTGAGCTTCCTTATTATGAGTCGATGCGCAAAGTTTATTTCGATTTTTTATTCGACCCCCGGGTCATGAATTATCTCCCCCTTTTTTACTTAGAATGTTTTAATTTTGGCTTGTAAGTCTTAAAACTTTTAAACCGTACTAGCTACACACCTGAAACTTGGTATGTAGCTTCCTTATGATGAGTATTTGCGCAAAGTTTATTTCCATTTTTTATTTGATCCTCGGGTCATGGATTATCTGCCTCTTTCGACTTAGAATTTTCCAATGTTGGCTTGTAAGTCGTAAAACTTTTAAATTGTACTAGTTACACACCTGTAACTTGGTATGTAGCTTCCTTATGATGTGTAGATGCGCAAAGTTTATTTAGATTTTTGATTCGACCCAGGGGTCATGGATTATCGCCCCTTTTCCACTTAGAATTTTCCAAATTTGGCTTGCAAGTCGTAAAACTTTTAAACCGTACTATATACATACCTGAAACTTGGTATGTAGCTTCCTTATGACGAGTCGATGCGCAACATTTATTTTGATATTTTATTTGACCCCGGGGTGGGGTCATGGATTATCTTCCCCTTTTCAAATTAGAATTTTCCAATTTTGGCTTGTAAGTCATAATTTTTTTAAATTGTACTAGCTACACACCTGAAACTTGGTATGTAGCTTGCTTCTGATGAGTCGATGCGCAACATTTATTTCGATTTTTTATTTGACCCCGGGGTCATGGATTATCTCCCCCTTTTGGTATGTATCTTCCTTCTGATGAGTAGATGCACAAAGTTTATTTTGATTTTTTATTTGACCTCGGGGTCATGGATTATCTCCCCCTTTTCGACTGAGAATTTTCCAATTTTGGTTTGCAAGTCGTAAAACGTTTAAACCGTACTAACTACACACCTGACCAGAAACTTGGTATGTCGCTTCCTTATGATTAATCGATGCGGAACAGTTATTTAGATTTTCGACAAAGTTCATGATAATATTTTTTTCTCATATTGTACATTTGTCTCTCAATAACTATATAGCTATGAACGTCAATGCCCTGCAGAGTATTGCTATATTTTAGTGAAACGTTATTCCGCATAATTTATACCATTGACTGGTGTTGCGATATAGTGCAACCTATTGCCTATAAAGCGAAAAATGTGCAGCTATAGCAAAGGGTATAACCAGGTATTGTGAACTCTTTCAGTCTTTGTGAAGTTGTGTGCAGTGACAGTCCCACTCCATGATACAATCGACGGTCGGCGCCATCAACAATCAGTTTGTTCGTAACTCGGTCCGGGATGTAGCAGTCATTGAAGTTCTTGGAAGGGTAAGTTGATTATACTAACAAATGCCCCCACCTCCATCCTGTTTGTTTCAATTTACCAATGTAGACAGCAGAATAATATCGTTGATTTCAATGCAATTTTCTTACCATAAAACCACTTTTTGTCTCGCCCACGAAAGTTGAAAATAAGACCTAGCAGTCGCAATTCCGTCGTCAAGAAAAACAACATTTTGGATGTACATGTAAGTAAAAAAAATGTGCATATCTCTCAATCCGTTAGTCGGATCATTAATTTGCAAACTTCATCACTAACTTTCTCACAGGTGACCTTCACCTTTGTGTCAATAATTTTAGACGTATGTCCAAATATTGAATACCCCCTCATCAGTAGATTCTTAACGTTGATGGATCATTACCAAATTTTATCAATAGCTTCCTCACATTTATGGCTATTCACCCAGTGTCATTGTGTGACCTTGACCTTCATATCAATAATTTTGGAATTCCTCATCTTGACCGACCTTGACCTTTGTGGTGATCGCCTTGTTTAGTGGGCGAGACACTTCCTGGCGTTCGCCTTGTTTTTTAAACGTCATCAGGTGATTTGTTTCTCGCCAGCGATCACCTTGTATTATCAAAGCTGCCTGCCATGGGATTAGCTTTGTGATAGCAATGCACTTATGGCATATGTGGGCAGTCTGACGCTTGTAGCTGATTTCATCAAATCTCTAACTACATTTATCTTGCTAAGTGTACTTTGAGGGAGCAATTTTCAAATTATGCATAAATTAATTTTTTTATTTAATGATAATGGAATAAATACAGTATAATACATGTACTTCTGCATAATTTTAATAATCAAGAACAAAGTTATTTGTTATATATGACATAATGCATTTCAGTACAAATAATAATTACTCCCACAAAGTGCTAAGTATAGATAAGTTTACTTAGCAATGTTGGTGAAATTGGCTACCAATCTTGATATGTGGGTGGAGGATTGAAGCTTAGGGTATGTCATTTGTGTGACTGGAAGATTGACAGTCTGACTCCTAATCTTTATATGTGGCTGGAAGATTGAATCTGATCTCTACATGTGGTTGGAGGATTGGGGTTTCCGGCAATTGTGACCAGTCTGACTCCTGATCTCTATATATGGCTGGAAAATTACGGCTTATGTCAATTGTGGCCAGTCTGACTCAGGATCTCTATATGTCACTGCAGAATTGGTGCTTATCATGATTATGGCAAGTGTGGCCAGTTTGCTAATCTCTATATTGTGTGGCCAGTCTGCTGATCTCTATATGTCACTGTGGCTGGAGAATTGGCGCTTATGGAAATTGTGGCCATTCTGACTCCTGTAGCCTATTTCACCAACATTGCAAAGTACATGTATACTTATCTAGCAAAGTATACTTTGAGGGAGAAATTTTCAATTTTAGGATAAATTTATTAATTTTTATTATACTGAAAGAATTACATTATCACTGCCAAAATGGCTGTGATAATGTAATAAATTCAGTATAATAATTCTGCATACTTGTAATCATCAAATATATGCAGTCGTTAGTTCTATATGAAATAATGCATTTCGGCAAAAATAAATGATTACTCCCTCAAAGTATACTTTGCTAGAAAAGTATACTTTGCAATTTTGATGAAGTCGGCTACAGATCTCTGTACATGTATGTGGCCTTTGTGAAGTGGCTTATATGAATTGTGGCCTATCTGGCTCCTGGTCTCTATAGTGGCTGGAGGATTGGGGCTTATGGCATTTGTGACCAGTCTGACTCTTGATATATATGTGTGGCTGGAGGATTGGGGCTTATGGCATTTGTAGCCAGTTTGCCCCCCCCCCCACCCCCGAGGTTCTCAGTGACCGTAACTTGTGTCTTAAATCATACGTGTGGTGCTTGCAAAACCAATTACTACACCTAGACACACGTTTATGGCCAAATATAAAATTATTAAAATCGGATAAAGTGGATCAGAAGTTATTTAAGAAAATGAAATGGTTGTTGCTAACATGTATTACCGCTACATGCCTTTCGACAATGTCAAGGTCACTGAGGGCACATGTTATTATTGTCAAGGCTGCCAGTCAGGGGATCTTGAAAATGTGCATGTTGTAATCATAATGGTTACTCCTAGCAAAGAAATATAAAATGTTGTTCTTGTGTATTTGCAGGAGTATTTGGTGCCACTGAGGTGTCAACATAGTGTCATCGACCTAATGATGTCTAAAGTCAAGTTTTAACTGGTGTTGAGTTTCTTCACAAGCCATAACCGTCAACTCCGCAGAAGACTGATGTCCTTGGGACGTGTGAAATAGGACGGGGACTAATTGCCTGTTTAATTAATGGAGTTTAGTGGGAAATGGGACAGGAATACTTGCCAGTTTAATTAATGGAGTTTAACGGCCGTTAACAGCTATGGGCATTTTAGGCCAGGTTAACAGTCAAATCCAATATTTCAATTTCATCGATGGGAGAAAGTCACTGAAATATATATATTCAGGTGTGAAATAAGAAAAGAACCTGATCGGGTGCCAGGTTCTCGCCACACCAGTCACTTAGCCCCAGCTCATAAAAGTAATGGGATTAGTATTAATCCTACTACTTTTATGATGGGTATAACCTGATTCAACTCTCAAGTAACAAGAAAGGCAATCATGCACCTGAGTGTCAAACCAGGGATATTGGGATTCCAGTAAGGATGATTTGATCGAATGGTGTTTAATGGCCTGTCAACAGCTGAGGTCATTTTAGGCCAGGTTAAAGACTTGTTGTGATGGGGGTAAATCCCAAAATCCCACCAGATGAGATTTGAAACCGATCTACCATTCCTACATGACCTTGGCTGTTGCTGGGACATAAAACCCATTTTCACCACCCATGTGGCTTAAATGACCAATGTCAACGCCAAGTTTTGACAAAATTTGCATTAAAGGTTTCTATTGCCCGCCCATTATTCACCTGTGTTCAAGGTCAAATGAGGGATGGGTTGTGGTATAGGGGTTAGAAAACCTGACTCCAATCCGGAGGTTGTGGGTTCAAACCTTGCCTAGGGCATCCAAAAATACTTTCATAGTATTTCCTTGCCACTGGTCTGTCTGATGAGACTTTAAACTGTTGTCCTGTCTCACAACCTCAGCTATTGCTGGGACGTTAACCCTTTCACTTTCACTGTTGTTTTTTGAAGGTCAAAATACTAAGGAAAGTTAACATTCTTGACTTTCGAGTCAGAATTCTTCAGTTTCCAGTTGAAAGCTTCAAGTTAATATTTTCGAGTTTCAAGTTGAGAACATGGAGTTTCGAGTTGCAAGACACTAATGTCATGATGAGGACATAATTATGGGACCCCTGATCATCATATGATTCAAACAATTGCTTCGTAAAAGTGATGGAATATATGTTTAACATATATATGAACACTGCCTCGTTACTGTATCATATACGGCACATGGAGTGGCCAAGTCAGCCATCTTTGTGTGTGTGCCAGCCATCAGCTAGTTTCACATCTTCCGGCATTTGACAAAGAACTGACAATGAGAAGTAGAACATATGATATAATGTGGCCAATCATACATAGAAAAGCCAGGACAACGGACTCCTATAAGTTATACTACACCAAGATGTACTTCAAGTGAGATATTGGTGTACTTTTGCCAACATTCAATCAATGTACATAAACTAACGTGTACACTTTTCCTAGACACTGTACTGTGATATGTGTAAATACACATGGGCCAGATATACTCTCACAATATGAAGCTCCACTGCACTATTGTCATAGTCTCTAATAACAAAGAGTAAATGTATTTACGAAGCAATTATCTTTGAATCAAACATGATCAGGTATAGAACGGTTCCTCAACTTACTTATAGAAGTAAGTTTTTTATGTACATCATATACAATTGCATGTCCCCTCACCCCAGCGGTGAAAATTCACCTAACAACATTAGTGACGAGCATCCCCCCCCCGGCTATTGTCGCTATTCTGACAGTTGAGCATATGCTTATTACTGCTGTGCATAATGATTAGGATCTACACTTGCCACAAATGTCACAAGGCCGTTTGATCAGGGCAGTTCTCATAGTTATGTACAAATATATATCCTCAGCTCACCAGAATAATTTAACTCCACTTCCTAAAAGTAAAAGGATTAGTACTAATCTTCTTACTTTTATAATGGGTATCACCGGACTCCACAATCAAGTATCAAGAAATGTCAAAATAAAATGTACTCTATTTTTCGTGAAAAGTATTGGTTTATTACATTGTAAAGAAAATCTACTGTAAAAACGACATCACACATTATCTAGGGTCGTTCTGAAATCACGTGACCCCATACCCTGAAAGGGCAAATGGTTCTGTCATGGCTTTTGTAAGCTTATACAGAACAAACGAGTAAAAGCTATCGTTACGAAGAAATAATGTAACATTCACACAGATCACATATGTGGCTGTGACTGGAGAAATAGGGCTTATGGGTTTTGCGGCCACTATAGCTGCAGATCAGACTGCAGTCTGATCAGGATCTGCACTGTTCGCCATTCCGTGAATGATACACATGTCATGCTTCTACCAAGCTATATAGACCACCAGGCTATCAGAGTGTGCTATTGGATCAGGAGCTACACTGGTCCCATAAGCCCCATTTCTCCAGTCATAGCCACATATAGCCCCCAGCCGAGAAAATGGACCTGACAACATGTCCAACAATTGTAGATAGAGGTCCACTTCGCAGTATAAAATATAATTGTTTTGCTGATGACAGTAATTCAAACAATGTAGGTCATGATCAGATCTATGCACTCACCATGCTGATTGCACATGTTCTAGGGTTCCTTTTCTCAGCCGGTAGCTCATAATATTCCCAATAACCCACACTTTTCAATATCTGTATCATCGACGGCATTTATTGATCAAATTGTGAAGTTGTGAACAATGAGTAGCCTGGTCAGATACAAGTAGTGTTATATAATATCGTAATGGTTATCTGCATAATTATAAAAAAAACAGCACATGTAGATTTCAGATGAATCATGAAATCAGTCTGATTTTCGTGTTTTTTACGGATAATTTCTGAACTGTTCACAAAATATCTGTAACGGGTGCATTAAAGGCACTGGGTCTCTGATATGCCTAGAATGTGATGAAACAGAATAGGACAAAATAGGTTAATTTAGATCGTATTTCTGGAACCAAATTATATGTCCAAGTCGTCTGTAAAACGAGGCAAAATTCTAAGTCGAAAATGGGGGAGATAATCCATGACCCGGGGGTTGAAAGAATCAAAATAAACTTTGTGCATCTACTCATAAGAAAGCTACATACCAGGTTTCAGGTCTGTAGCTATTACTGTTTAAAAGTTTTACAAGTTACAAGGTTGGGGACGGAAGGACAAGGGCAACACTAAATGTGCCCTCCACTGAATCTATCCCGAGACACGGTACCTTTAATGTAAGAGTTATCATATGTGCTACAGTGTGTAGGCTGAACATTACATGTACAATCATTTAAATGAGGAAAATAAAGCAGCAGCAACTGTTATAGTTTGTGTCTCATTATATTCATGTACATGTATCTACATGTATTTAAGTATACTGGTTGTCATCAGTATAATGCTGAAAAATGTATAGTTTTTGAGATGACATGTACTGACAAAATGGATCTTCTGACCGTGTGATAGATGTAGTAGACTCGGATCACCAGTCACAGTCGAGCAGGCTGATCCGGGTCTACACTGTTTGTTATAACTCAAGGTTAGCGCAAGGATTATGAAATTTAAATAGTCAAAAGTAAAGGTTACCTTGAACAAAATTTTACAATACCAGTAGCTCCAATATTTGCAAAACTACTTTTTCCAATTATAGCCTTTCAGTAGCCAAATTTTGAAATATTAGTAGCCAAATCACTGTTACAGTAACAAAATGGTTTCTGCAGCTACCAGTAGCACCAACCTATGTTATTTAACAATGGAATAGGAATGTCTAGCATACTTTTACACGGTGGGTATAGTACGTCACATGCACCTGCTATTTGGATGGGATGCACTGAATCAGGTAAGAACATTTTAACGCAATTATGAGCAGATAACCCGGAAAATTGATCAGCAACACCTGTCGATGTTCTAGTCCCCATAGATTCAGCCATTTACGAGTTATTTAGAGAAAATCTACATATACATTTGGCTGGAATTGAGGAAAGATGGGATGCACTAGGGTATAAAATTCAAGTTTTCCCGACTGGTGAATGTGCAATATTATTACATGCGTGTTCGTGCATCTCTTTTCGTGGCTATAAACTGCATTTTCGAACAATTTTGGGGCATATCGGAGTGAACCCCATCAGTCCTTATTTCCAGCAAAAAAGGGGCAATGGCAGGTTTGCTTATCAATTTTCCGCGATAGCTGTGCTTAATCGCGTCGAAATCGCGAATGTAAAAAAAAGACAACATATGTTTTATGTCGAAAGTTGTTGATACAGTGACCATGGTCACGGTCAGTCGAAATACACTGCTATTGATGAAATTATGGTCATGATTAAGGTTCTGACACCGGATGGATAGCTATCAATGTGAGAAGCTATTAATGAAGTTTGGTAATTATCCGCCTAACAGATCAAGAGATATGCGAAATTTGGACTTTGTCCAAAATTGTTGATGAAGACGACACCAGAATTGTGACCGCTGTCTCACTTTCCAGTATCATGAGCTAGGATGGTCGCAATTTGGCTACTCAAATGGCCATTTGGCTACCAATATTTCAGAAATCATTCAGATGGCCATTTTTGCTACTGATATGTCAGAAATTATACTCTATATGTAATATAAAATAGTACATTGTATTGTTTATTTTAGTATTTTACTGTGACAGTTAATTTCGGCTACTAATTTTAATTTTTACCGCCATCTAGCATGAGTGAGACAAAAGATATTGATGAAGTTTGGCATATATCCAACAAACGTATCCGGATATATGCGAAATAGGGACGTACGTCCAAGTTTTGACGGATGTGACCTATATTTTGAGAAAAGTAGGTCAGTGTCACCCAAAGGACCCAGAATGGTTTCTATCAAAGTAAGGAAGCTACTGATGAAGCTTGGCGAACATCCAACTATTTGGACCTACAATGGACCTATGTCCAAAATTTTAAAATTTTGGACGACGACAACTGATATGCGATTTCTATGTTCACTTTAATGACCCAGGTGGTTAGGTAATCAATGTAAGGAAGCAACTGATAAAGGTTGGCGAACATCCAACACATCAGGAGATGTACAATGTATACAACTTGACGGATGTGACTTGTAATTCGTGAAAGTAGGTCAATGTCACCTAAATACACGGATCGGTTATATATCAATCAGGGCTCCAGATAAGCTGCATATTTGCTTAAATACCCAATTAAAATTGCCCAAAACCCAATTGAAATCAGAAGTAGCGAGTATCAAAAAGCAATTACAATTCGTGGTACATGTAGCATGCTGCAGAAAACAATAAACAGACCACAAATATAACATATTTTTCTTATTCTTGCTGCCTGTTGATGTGTAAACAGTAGTGTGATTTTATTTTACCCAATTAAAATTTTGAAACACCCAATTGCTTCGGAAATGATGGAATGAAAATAAATGTACTCAATTACTAATTCCTTATCTGGAGCCCTGATCAATGTAAGGAAGCTATTGATGACGGTTGGCGAATTGGTGGCCCATACATGTACATTGTATATAAATCCTATGAAAGTGGTGGGTCCTGTTCTATCACCCGGGAATCGCTATTCCGTACCTCAGGTTAATTGCCAATTAATTAACAACACAAAATATAATAAAATGACATCAACAGATATGCATCGAAATATCTGATTACAAAATACAAGTAATTAACCCCAAAGACTTTTCAGTGTCAAACATATATATGTGACTGGAGAAATGGGGCTTATGGGTTTTTCGACCAGTGTATATCCAGATAAGCATGTGCATCCGCAGTCTGATCAGGAACTGGACTGTTTGTCATTCCATTAATGAAACGCCCGTCGTGCGTCTAACAAGCAATATGTAGAGTTTATTCAACTACCATTTTGAAATACATGTACCGGATTTATATCACGAGACATCTGGAAGTCTTATAAAGAAACGAGCGAGTGCAGAGCACAAGTTTCTTTGTCTGATTTACAGATATCAAGGGAAATAAAGCTGGTATTTCAAAATGGTAGTGTATATTACATGCTTTTCGAAAAATGTGAAATTTGCTCTTAGACCAGCTTATAATATCAAAATTGACAATTTTGACGTTCGCGTATGAATTGTTTCTTCGCCGGAAATGACGTTTCGCTATATATACATGTAATGTCCAGAAGGAAATATTTCCTTCAAGGAAATAAATGCTACCAGAAATATGGTAAATCACTGGGTAGCATGTAATATAGATCGCTATTAGGCTACACGAGTGTTCTATTTGATCAGGGGCTACACTGGCCACAAATTGACTAAGCCCCATTTCTCCAGTCACAGCTACAGTAGAACTTCGATAACTAGAACAAGTCTGGCTCGAACACCATGGAAATCTCGAACTGGTTCGACAGTCCTGTCAAATTCCCTATATAATTCATGTAATAAAACACCTTAAACTCGAACTATGAATTACTCGAACAGTCGAACCTGTGGATTAGTCCCGTGGACGGTCAAACAGTGGTAATTACCGCTAATAACTCGAACAGGTAAGTCTGTGATCAGCTGTTTGTCTAACGAGGTGCGAATTCCACCATTGCGGGCGGTCGCATTGAGTAGTTTCCCTTGACGCGGGATGACATTAAATCACGAATCGCAAACAATAGCGGCGTGAATTACGGGCGTTATGAAAAGGACTTGAATGCGTTATGTGTCATGAACAAACGTTTACTTAAATTTAACTTTGACAGAAGATGTGCCAATACCAAACAAACCGAGATCATGGAATTCTTCAGGTGTTAATTTATAGTGTTTATAATTGTATACTGACATTGTTTCGTTTATATTTTCCGTTTGTATATTTATTCCAACCACTGTTCTATGTGCTATTTTTAGACACTGGGAATACCAGTATTATGTATAGACGCAAAGCGGAACATAGCAGTTTATTTGACGTATACATGTAATTACATGTAAATATTGAATAAAACAGCAACTTTACAATTGTATTTGTTATTTTTCATTTCTCCCTCCAAATGTAATGCATATACAATGGCATGTCACATCGGTCATCTCATATATTCACATAAGTGATTTTATTGACTGAATGTGACAGTACATTTTTGAAACTTCATTCCCTCGAACTATGCATCGCTCGAACTCAAACTCGATTCCGTTGCCGGTTCGAGCGAAGTTCTACTGTACATATGTACATCACGATATGAGTAGATTGCTAATTCTCTGTTAGCTGGCCAACTAACATCTATTTAACCATTTCAACACTACCTGTATAGTGGTATTGCCAAATGGTGTAAATCCAAATGAACCGGCTCGTGATGAGCCGTCTCATCAGGATCTGCATTTTTTGCAAATAATTTTCTTATTTTTTACAACAAAAATATCCCCTTTTCATAAATGGACCAGTCTGAAAACCATTTTGAGGCGATTGGATTGGTCCGGGAATCAACATATAAAAATCCATCACGAGCCAGCTCATCAGGATCTGCACTTTTTGCAAAAAAAATTTTTTTTTCACAACAAAAATATCCCCTTTTCATAAATGGACTAGTCTGAAAACCATTTTGTGGCGATTGGATTGATCCGGAAATCAACATATAAAAATCCATCACGAGCCGGCTCATCAGGATCTGCACTTTTTGCAAATAATTTTCTTATTTTTTACAACAAAAATATCCCCTTTTTATAAATGGACTAGTCTGAAAACCATTTTGTGGCGATTGGATTGGTCCGGAAATCAACATATAAAAATCCATCACGAGCCGGCTCATCAGGATCTGCATTTTTTGCCAAAAACATCTTATTTTGACAACAAAAATATCCCCTTTTCATAAATGGACTAGTCTGAAAACCATTTTGTGGCGATTGAATTGGTCCGGAAATCAACATATAAAAATCCATCACAAGCCGGCTCATCAGGATCTGCACTTTTTGCAAATAATTTTCTTATTTTTTGCAACAAAAATATCCCATTTTCATAAATGGACTAGTCTGAAAACCATTTTGTGCATGGCGATATAAAAATCCATCACGAGCCGGCTCATCAGGATCTGCACTTTTGCAAATAATTTTCTTATTTTTTACAACAAAAATATCCCCTTTTCATAAATGGACTAGTCTGAAAACCATTTTGTGGCGATTGGATTGGTCCGCAAATCAACATATAAAAATCAATCACGAGCCGGCTCATCAGGATCTGCACTTTTTGCAAATAATTTCTTATTTTTGAAAAATATCCCCTTTTCATAAATGGACTAAGGTAGTCTGAACATAATTTGATGGCAATTGGATTGGTCCAAAATTATATTCCAATTTCCAGTTACTTATGGGTGAAAGGATTAAATTATACTTAACATTCATTTTATTTTATCTCAGGTTATGACCCAGCTTTTTCATCAAAACAAATTTAAATTATACAAATATATGCCCAAATATATATGTGAATATATAAAAAATTAAACAAGAATGCGTACGAAATGACCAAACATTATGGTCGATTCGTACCTACATGTATATTTACGAAATTACCGGAAAACATGCGCCTATGGGTACGAATTGACCAAACACGGAACGAAATGGTATGGGTACGAAATGACCCTGATACCATAAAACAGTAGTTTTATGTGAAATAAACGAATAAACTTTCGTATGTGTCCGAGGATGTGAAGTGGAACATAAAATTACCTGATTACACAGTAATGCCGGTCGTCGTTAGGTGATCCGAGGAGATATTTTCAATATTTATTTTTATTTACAAAAATGTCAAAATGCTTCCGGAATGCGCTATGTGTAATACGTTTCATTCGGCTCATATTTAAGGGTGGGAATTGGCTCGAACACCTTCCATACCCGGGATATATAGCCCAGTAAAGAAGCAGGCCGATGGTCGTCGGTCTGGTTTATATTTCCGAATTTTGATAAATGTTGCATTTATAATTCAGGCTCCAAAAATGTGCGTCAAATATAGGAGAATCTATGCAGGTATGGTAACCTATAATTTGAGGCCTCCTATAGCACCCATCAGCTTATATGTGTGTGATACAGTATGGCTGGGTATCGATTATAGATGATTGAGGGGAACCCATACTAGTTTACGTGATTTGTGCGTTTTGAGTGGCACACGGACTGGTCAAATGAAATTAAGTGGCGAGTATACTATCTGAGTCACTAATGTCTAGCAAGTGTGCTCTACGTAATTAACTTATTGTCACATTTAGTCCCAATCCTACCTAATCATCATCGAGAAGAGAAGAGAAGAGAAGAAGAAAGTGATTTCTGACGGTATGGTGGTATTTGACGTGTCACCCTCACCCTATGTTAGTGTGCTGTATCAGAATGCTATATTAACCTATCATGATAACCGTGGTTGCTGATTTTGGGTTGTTAATTGGGTTTTATATATATATTGTCTTTGTTATTTACTAGCATTTTTTTATTTTAATTTTAGTTTAGTTTTGAGTCACCTACCACACCGTCAGATTTTGGCCGAAATAGACTAATACACATTAAATCGTTTTATTTTTGTCTATATTGGAGTAATGCAGATTGTCAATTTCGACATAAAAAGCAATTACTCCTGGTGGAGGAAACCTCCAGTTTCCCCGGTAGCTCCGGAGTCCCTGTAGTAAAGCTCCAAAAAAAAAACCTCAAAAGGAGGCGATTTTGCACAACTACTCTCAACCAGCTGACTACCTCACCCCACTGACTCACTCAATCACTTAGCCCAATTCCATTGAATTAGTGGACCACATCAACCCATCCATACACCCGCCAACCACACACCACATCACTTAGCCCAGCCCCCATTCAATCAATCAATCACACACACACACACACACGCGCACGCACGCACGCACGCACGCACACACACTCACGCACGCAGGCACACACAGACGTACATACACATATACATATGTACACACACATATATACCCATACACACTATACACACATACATATTATATATGCATACACACATCCACACACACACACACATACATATATATATATATATATATACACACACACACACACACACACACGCATATATCACATATATACATATATATACATATATATACACATATACATACACACATACATACACATACATACACACATACACATATATATACGTACCACCTCAAAGACCCCTCGACATCACGGCGTTCCATTGTTCTGTAAAGTGACGGGAGATGGACATGCATGGTTAGTGACAAAATGGGTCCCCCCCAGTCAGTATCGGGGTCATTTGTAAGTTGTCACTGGTCATGTCGTTTACGTCTACGAGTCGTGTTGCCCTGTCAATATTGTCTGTGGTTGGCCACTGTTATTGGTCTTTATTATTAAAAGTAGATTTAGGAAGATGCAAATAAAAATATGGTAAATCATTTGTGCAGATTTGCATGTATGGTTATCCCCACCCGCTAAAATACCGGCCCCCGCATGTAAGCAGTCACTACTTTATAATTTAATAGATAGAGCACTATGTGTCCGGTGGTGAGCAGACCGGATCGTTCGTTTCCCAGCGGGGGTCCCGATTGGGCATTCCCTACCTGAAAGATCCCTTGGGTTAGTACCAGTCAAGCCCACCCGCCCGGACATTTCATAACGCTATAGATTTCGTAACTGCTCTACTTTAGACCTGATCACGAGCAGACTGTAATGCGCAATGCTGTTAACTTCATGAGTGCTCATCATTGGAGGCCGGACGTTAATAGTTGTTAGCTGATTATAGGCTTAATTGTGCATATACAAATTTGTATATGCTAGGATATGACTACGGGCTGGGGTGTAATACGTCATCAAGTTGTGCATATATACGGGGGTTACAAACAGTACTACAGAGAAATTATCGGAGCGAATCGGGATTGGTCATGGAGTTATCCAGCGGCTTTCGGAAAATAGCTCGGGGTACTGAAACACGCACCTGCTGTTTGTTGATCAACAAACATTGATATTTTTATCGGCTACAAAGTCTTTTTTGTACCAAAATGACTGCACACAGTTTGGAAGAGTGTCTAAATGGAAAACTTTTGATTTATTCATGGGAAAACCCAATAGGAGGTCAAATTCGGTAACTTGAGCCGTACTGTGCCTTTAACAAGTCCATCACTGTGTGGTTAACCTCACAATGTAGCTCTCGTTTGCTCGGACGGACGGACGGACGGACGGTTTAAGCTGCAGTTGGATTCATGAGGATTTTTTATATGTTATTACAATTGATATTCTGAACATTTCCTGAAAACAAAATCAGCTTTGACTTATTTGTTTTCCGTTCTCAGCCCTATTACTATTCGCCTATACTTAGATAAACTGATAGCTTACTGTATTACATGCACTTTGACGTGAAGAAACATAGTATACCTTGAAATGTAAATCACTGGCACTGGGGGGTACTGTAAAGTATTTTTGTTATCTCGTTTTAGACGGTAAGTCATTATTATCGCGATAAGTATGCAGTTAAGCCTACGCACCTCTCACCTTATCTCGTTACATGGATTTCATATATATACGTTAACATAAAAGACACAAATTAAACGTGAGAGCACACAAAAAAGGACAAAGACGTATTTTCCACGTGTAATGTTACCTGTATTATGTTCAGTTGCATGAATAAGTATGCATAATTATGAATACAAAGCGTAGAGGAATAAATCGGTTGTTTGGTATGTGCCTCGTTTGTGTTTCAAAGTTCCATTGTTCGATTCCATTCAGCCTATTGGTGCAAATGAACAGGCGATGAATAAGCAGTTGCAAGTATAATGTGAATAATACTAAACTTGTATTGGAATGTGAATGATCGAATGTTGCACCCGTTCAACGTGCTTACACCGCCACAGTGTGCAACGTCTTGGATATACAAAAGTTCGTTTACTTGATTGTATTTAACCTTGATTAATTTCAATGTGACTTTCAGCCGACAGCTCTTCCAGTTCCCGAGTAAACGTAGACATTGTGAAGAACAGTAAAACCTCTCTAAACCGGACGCGCAGGCAGTCTGTCTAACCTTACTTTTATGGGTTTCACTGGTGCATATTTATGATGAAAATGGCTGTTCCAGTTCGCAAAGTACTGCCGCATACATTGGCATAGTCATGTGTCTGATTTACAATGGAACATATCTAAACTGAACACCCTGGGGGCCTCCCAAGGTGCCCGGTTTATAGAGGTTCCACTGTACACGGAGTGTCTCCTCGTACATTCGGACGAATAGTGCTCGAAGAAATGTATCCCACCCACTTTAGTTAATATAATGTGACAGCAGTATTGGTAAAATAAATAATTTAGGTCTTGGAGAAATAAATACAGTGAAACCTCTCTAAACAGGACAACCTGGGAGGGTGTCCGGTTTAGAGATGTTCCATTGTAAATCAGACATATTACTATGCCAAGGTATGCGGCTGAAAATGCATTTTCGTAATAAATATATACCAAAGAAACTCATAAAAATTAAGGATACACAGACTGCCTGCGCGTCCGGTTTGGAGAGGGTATTCGCTGTAAAGAAAAGAAATATAGTGAAACCTCTCTAAACCAGACACCCTGGGAGGTGCCCAGGCTGTCCGGTTTAGAGATATTTCAGTGTAAGTCAGGTTTATGACCATTCTGGTACATACGCGTGCTTTGCGATCATGCACATACATTAAAATTTGAGATTTAATGGCGGTGAAACCCATCAAAAATAGGATCACATATGTTGTCTTGGTTTTCGGTTTAGATAGCTACTGCAATTGATTATGCCATCTAAGATTATACTTAGAAACATTACGTACATATAAGCCAGAGAACATTACTAATGATTTCGAAGATATTTACATCGAAAGTGTTCGTAATAATATCAATACCTGAGCGAACGTGACGAACTAAAAGCTGATACTATCAGTGTACCCTTGAAAAATAAATGAAGGTTAAATTTAATTCCGCTGACAAGCAAACATAAAACACATTTCGCAAGTATGCACTCTATATAATTGCATTATAAGCACATGCAAAGGTGAACGTGTCGGTACATGTACTAATCTTCAAACGAAATGGGAATCGGCAGCGATCACAAAACGGGAATGGTAAATAGCTACCATTGAATATAATACTCGATACTGTCTTGTTTGGTGACTCATTTCGTCTTTCAATCGTTCATTGGTTGATTAACACGAGGCCACAAACTGTTCCTGATAGAATTGTATGAACATAATAATTATTTATGGCACCAATTGTCGTCAGCAAATATTGAACTGTTGGCCTATTTGGTTTCAGTTTAATGGTTTGCATTTTTTGTTATTCTTCTTTAATTCGCTTACAGATACGACATTGAACGAGTGCAAAGTACACATACATGTTTTGAAATGCACATGACTGAATTATAGTGGTGTCCTCTAAATCAGTAGCCGATTTCACGATTTGACTTATCAAGTTAAGTATACTTTGATGGCATATCCAACTTTCGCGGCCACCTCACCTGTAGAAAGTCTGCATCAGTAGCGGCGATTTTTATATGGAATTATATAGGAGACTATTACCTTTTCTTACGCAACTTTGAAACTACACTACCTATTTAAATGCACAAGTCACATTTTAAACTTCAATTATTGTACTTTATGATGATGTTTCGATCGTGTTTTAAAATAAAAATATTTTGCTCCTTTTTAGCTTTAAACATAGTCGGTAGTTTTTATATGATGTATAAATATATATGGGCCGCGCTCTGTGAAAACCAGCCTTAATGACAACGTCATGAAAGCCTGAAAATGACGTAGAAAAGTTAAGCTTAAATTTACCAACGTCACGTTGGATTTTGACACTTGAAATAGTTGCGTCATTGCAATAAATTGACGTTGTCCTATTTATAACCGTACGCTTTACTATTTGTGGCTCACAAACATTTTAATTCTGGATACGCGTAGCAGAATTTTATAGTTGTTTCCATAGTCACTGATAGTGGTTCAGGCAGTTGTCTGCTTTTTCGGTTTCCTTCAAGGAAACACGTATTGATTTTATCGATTATTTTTTATAATATATGGACGACTTGTGCCCTGACATTTGAAACTAAATAACAATACAACCGGTAATGTTTAGATAACACCATCACAGACTCAGTATTATGTAACAAATAGAACTGGGCACAGGGCTTAATTCGTTTAATTGACTGTTTCGCCTGTCGAATGTTTCAAAAATCAACATAAAAATACGATTTGGAAATTTTCAGAAAAATAAGCGTATCACAGATGTATAATTATGGTAGTGCCAAAATATACGCCGCTCCTGGCATACACCCCATGGTGACACTGGGCCAAACATGTTTTAGTATTTAGTGTGTCAGTATTCAGTTTGCACATGCATATTTACTGCGACACAATAATCATGATAATATCAGATTATTGTAATACATAATTGTAGCCACCAAGGACGTAGCCTACTGATTTATATCTGTATCTGCTACCACTTATGTGTACGGTGTCACGCAATATTTAGCGACTTTCAAAAATATCACATTTAATCGGCTGTACGATTGCCGTTTGATAACAATGCAAATATTCTTTAAAATGACCATTTGCAAATATGGTTATATGAATGTATAGTAATTTTACTAGTATATTTGCAATCATTGCAGACACTGATCAGACTGCACAGATGCACAGGTCTCCAACATTTACACATTTAAGAAGTCCGACTTTGCCAGATTGTTGTTACTTTTCTTACATTGTACTACATTGTACGTCTGCGTGCTTTCTTTGTTATCAAAGGGCCGTTCTAGTCGAAGGCGTGTAAATAATACAAAGCAAACGCACTTCTTCGAACAATAGTCGCAAGGTGTGGAGCGTCATTTCAACAAAATCAATGTTGTGATCGGGACAAATTTAGTGTGTAAATCACTGACTGTGTTATAGTGTGCAGCTATGCAAAATACATGTACCTACGCCACGGTGCTTTTCAGGGGCAGGTCCAGGATTTCAGGTTAGGGTGGGGGGGGGCGGAACTTCTTAATTGAAATAGTTTACTATACTTTCGAACTAGCACCGTTTGTTCGTCGACCAAGCGGAGCTGGGGAGACTGCTAGGTGGGTCCGGCGGTATGCCCTCCGAATGTTTTGATATTTACACACAATTTTGCTGCGTTATGGCGCATTTTAGAGCAAGAATATCTTTACTCGCCAAATTTTAGGGGTGGGGGGGG
The DNA here is from genome assembly GCA_029237695.1 of Conchocele bisecta. Lineage (NCBI taxonomy): Eukaryota > Metazoa > Mollusca > Bivalvia > Lucinida > Thyasiridae > Conchocele > Conchocele bisecta. Next base: position 97,557,813 of record CM055274.1, read on the forward strand.
GAGGCCGGGGTTTCCCCTACGTGAATCCGCCCTTGTTCTAGCATGACTGTTTCTTTGTTTACAAAGGCGTTGAATGTACTTTTTCTGAAACACAACAAAACTAAATTGCACATTTCATTTTGAAATTAATTATTCCCGATGAGAAAATATACAGCCGGTATTTTTATCCGGACATGTAACAATTATACAACCATGTATGTTACATCTCCACATTTTCCCGGCAGTGGCGGTGGTGGCCAGTCAAGAGAGTGGGGGTCAGCGCAGCATTTTCCCATAGACCTGCTACCTGCTACCTGCTAGTACGGGTTACATGTACATTAGCCCGTCCGCCAGTCATATTGGCTCCACAGGAAAATGTTCTTCCCGCTTTCTGAGATGTAAATTTAATTCCGAGAGTCGGGGAATGGACATTCGATTTTTATTACATAGGGTACCTAGTACCCTGTGTATTGGTTTCGAATGGCTCATTTAACCACGCCCCCAACCCCCCTCGATGGGCTCTTCCGTAGTGATTTGTGATATTTTGTGCAGATTCTGATTATACCATATGCATTGTGTTACTCATCCTTTCAATGCAGTTTTGAAACCGCTAATTGAAAATAATATTATGAAAAACTATTTGCACTGCACAATATCAACACGGATGTTCTACGTACAAAAATACATCGGATTATTTTGTTGCGCGTGATTTGCCCCCATTTGCAGCACAAATCGTGCTTTCATCGCAAAATTTAGTAACAGAGTTAAGTCCCCTCCGAATACTCTCCGAAACAAGCGACGCGTTTAACACACAAACTACATCAAGTTTGACCTTCCGACAGCCTATTTTTATACTCACCCGACACCTGTGCGAAACAAAACTCGCACGTGTAGGAACGCCTTGATATTTCATACATGAATTCATCTGATGATACCCTATCGTGCTACAGCAAATCCATGACCCACCGACCACCCCTTACCCCAGGGTCAAGGTCACAAACTTAGCACATTCATAAACTTAACGTTGGGGTAAATGTCTTATAACATCTGTTTCCTTTCATGGAACGCCTTGATATTTCATACATGCATTCCTCAGATGACCCTCTATTATGCTGTAGAAAATCCACAACCCACCACTCAACCCTTACCCGAAGGTCAAGGTCACAAACTTAGCATGTTCATACACTTAACGTTGGGGTAAATGTTGTGTAACTTCTGTTTCTTTACAGGGAACGCTTTGATATTTCATACATGCATTCATCTGATGATCCTCTATTGTGCTACAGCAAATCCATGACCCCCCATCCATTTCCCCGAGGTCAAGGTCACAAACTTAGCACATTCATACATGCATTCCTCATGTGAATAGCTATCATGCTGTAGAAAATCACCAACTTAGTGCGTTAATAAAATTAACGTTGGGTTAAATTTTGTTTTACTTCTGTTTTCAGGGAGCGCATTGATAATTCATACATGAATTCATCTTAATATGCTATACTATGCTATAGTAAACCCAGGACACACCTTGCACCACTGACCCCAATGTCAAGGTCCACCGCACACCCTTTAAGCCAAGGTCAAGTTATATAATATTCATGTTTTTTTATGCAACTGTGCCAAGTTTGAGTGAAGGCTGCCAACAGGCGAGCTTCGTTATCTTCTGACAACTCTTGTTTGCCTAAATCAATAAATGACGTGACAATTAACTGTAAATAACGTCAATTCTGAAATAATTACATTGTATCTTTCTGACGACACACGTATATGAATCTATTATGGCGATGGTGGCAAATTACGAAGCCACAGGTCGGCTAATTATAGATTTAAAATCGACAGTTGTGCGTTTGTTTTGTTCACTACATGTACATATCATAGTTTTATTCTGATGAATGTTTGATAGTATACATACTAACACTTGTAGATACATTTAGTGCAACTTTAATATCAGCAAATACAGTTTACAGCAATCACCGTCAATGAGTCTATGAACACTCATTTCTACTGAAGGCTGTTGAGTTGCATTGTACAAACGTCGCCGTTTCAATAACGTCATTTTCTCGATGACGTTACGTTTTTTTTCGTGCGTGATTCACATGGTGCTACAAAAGAGTGAGCTAAAACAAAAACTATTAAACATAATTGCATTTTCTTTTCTTAACATTGTTTTTGAAAGGTGTCCGCATCAGAAAATGTAAAAAAATGCAAATTGAAAATTTTGTCATTAAGGCCGGTTTTCACAGAGTGCGGCCCATATATATTCTTTATTTCCCCCATGATTGGAAATTTGTGACATGGAATTGCATTTAACAATTATTGTAACAGTTTTAACATATACACAAATATATACATGTACATACATTCACTTAATGCTACACACCGCGACTAATTTCACAAACATTAATAAACAGATGTGTTCATGTTCGGGAAATATACTGCAGCCACAAGTAATGTAGACTCACAAATACAACTCTTTGGCGATCGTCTACACGATTGAATTCAACAGCTGTATCAATGTCTGTAAATGCATCAACACTTAATAGAGTAGTGACTAAATCTTCCTTGGTAAGTGACCTTAGGCGCATGGAAATATCATCACCATGAGCTTGCCGTATAACATGCATTAACCTACATCTACAATTCAATGTAGATGGACAGTCCAAAATACAATGTTCTACCAAGTTGTCCATCAGAGAACCACATTTGAGACACGTTTCATTAAATCTCGTGAGGTTGGTAATCAATTGGCATACAGATTGTATGTAGTTCAGATACTCTGGAAACAGTCTCGCATAACTCCATAACTTGTTACATTTGTAGTCTACGTGTACCTTTCTGAACCTGGCGAACGGAGGCGATGCTGTTCTAATCTGCCACTCGCTAACACTGATTTCACGAGTTCGGACATTAACAGATGTTTACCATATAGACTTTTTCGGAAATTCGCCGCAAGAAATATACTTTTCTAGCACGTGTCTGAGACCATATATATCCATAATTTTGAAGATATCGGGCATTAAACCTCGAGTACAGTTACCTAGCAAGTATGAACTGAGACGCAACAAAACAAATTGTTTTACAGCACAGTGTCTTTGTAGAGTTCATAATTGTCCTAGAAAAGCAAGCTTCTTGCGAGCTATTAGTACATCTAACGGAAGGCAGTTCAGTCAGAACATCTGTTCTTGTTCTGGCATTAAGATTCTGCATGCATTTAATGCATAAGCGGTGAGCCCGCTTCAGTGTCATCGTATCGCTGACTGATAGGTTACACCAGCATTCGCAACCGTATAGCGCCTTTGGTAGGACAATAGCATCGTATATATGCTTTAAAGTAAGTGGATTTAGTCTGCAAGATAAACCACACTTACTTAGAGTAAAATACGTGCTTCTTATATTATTACAACACAGTTACACACTATTATTTAGTTTCGAGTATTTGTTACACATGACGCCAAGGTGTACGTATTGGTCCGACTCATTGACAATGGCATTGCCAAGCAACCATTTTCTACTTGATATCGTGTAAGCATGTTTTGATTCATTATAAACCACCACGGCGCATTTAGTTGGATTATATTGGAAACGCCAGGCACACGAGAATGTGTAGCAAATGTTCATCATACACTGCAGGCCATTCTTTGACAGCGAAAGCAGCAACATATCATCCGCAACCGTCGGCGCGCACAAACTATTGGTACCAATTTTAAATCCCATGTTACTGCTGACCAGTATATCCATAAGGTCGTTAATAAAACATAAGTGCAAAAATAGCGACCACACGCGACCTTGTCTGGTGCCCTGGAATATTTCAAAACATTCTGACGTGAAATATTTATGCATCACGCAGCTCGTCATGCCTTCATGCATCGCTACAACTATCCGCCAAAGTTTATCACGGATCCCCAACTGGTGAAACTTATAAAATAGACCCTCGTGCCACACAGAATCGAATGCCTGTCGTGCATCTAAGAAGCAAGCGAATAGTTTACTGCCACTTTCAGTGCAGTATTCAATACACTCACGAAACAGAAATGATGTCATAATGCAGCCCATCCTCTCTTGGAAGCCCCCTTGTAATTCATGTATCGGCTTATTAATATTAACTTTCAATCGTATAAGTAGAAGTATTTCGAATAGTTTCAGAACGATAGATGACAATGTGATGGACCTATAGCTATTTGTGTCATCTTTTCGGGTTCTGTCCACCATTTAAACAACGTGATGATGACCCCTTGCTTCATCTGTTTCGGCACATAGCTAATATCAAACATCAAATTAAATAGTTCCGTCAAACATTGGATCAATGCTTCACGACCGTGAATCAAGTGTTCGTTATATACACCATCCAGTCCACACGCTTTGCCATTTTTTAGTGATTTACCTATTACACATTTAATTTCACTTTCGGAAAATACATTAGACTCCGTGTCCACCGGTATTAGTCTTCGCACCGCCGCGTTTGAAGCTCTCACTCTTACGAATAGTTCTTGGTCAAACCGTTCATTTTCAGTATTTGAATACACTGAGGCAAAGTGTTTACCCCACTCAGTAGCAATGCATTTAGGATTACGCACAGTCTTATCACCAAAGCGAATCTCGTTTCCAGCACTTGAGCACGAATCCTTCCGCCGTGAATTTAATGGCTTCCAAAATAGTGCAGCATCAATGTCTAAAGCTTCAACTACTTTACTTTGGAATGTCTCCACACATTTCCGGTGATATTTTCTGAACATGCACTTTGCTGCCTTGTAAAAATTATGTTTCTAAGTTAATATTATTTTGGTCCTTTTTAGATAATAATAATGACACCATCTGTTTTCATTTTCCAATTAGCGTATCACGGACATCTTCGGTAATTTCAGTTATATTCGTTGAAACGGGCACCTGCTAACTGTCACTCTAAAATATTACATGTTGCCCAGGCATGACCGTGTTGTCGGTAACATTATTAGTGAACAAAGTAACCAACATTTTCTACTGATTTGTAATTTCAGCATAGACTTATTCTCATTTGATTATCTCGATAATTGCAACTTGCAATGCATAATATAATTTCATCTTAATTTGATTTGGCTAGACATAATTAATGTAATTCCCTTTATACGTGTACGTGCGAATTATAAGTTTTGGTTAGACTACGTTAGTTTGCAAGATTACTTACACTGGTTGTAAATATTTGTATCGTTGCATGTTTTTCTCTTGATTTCAGGGCAATATTAACGGGATTTATACCGATTATCGAAACTAATATTGGTGAAAGTGTCACAAATTATAAAATTGTCAATAAATGGAAATGTGTGGATTTTATTTACAGGGAATTAAGCAGAATTATCGCGAATTATTTACTGCCAAATAAACCTTGAACTATATTTGTACAACACCTGTAGACCCCGTTCAGAATGTGCGGATGCGCAGCTTTATCTGGGTATACACTGGTTTCAATCGCTGTTTTGCATTAGGCTACATGTATATTGCCCGAGATATTAACTTAAAAAAAGTTCGCTAACCTGAGAATATATATATCGAGTACATCGGTTGTCTGTAATTATTTACGTGATTTAACTAATTGTTACGACTGTGTGGTTGTTTTCTCCGCATAACTATAGTGCAGGCTTCATAATGATTAATAAACAGTGTAAGCCCAGATCAGACTCAATACAGTACACATTTAAAAATCGATTAGAAAACAGCATACACGCATATACGGTCTGCATCCGCGCAGTCTTATCATAGTATACACCTATAGCAACTGACATACTGATTTGTAATTTCAGCATAGACTTTGTCTTATTTGATTATCTTTGAGATAATTGCAACTTGCAATACTTAATATAATGTCATCTTTATTTGATATGTTTAGAAAGAATTAACGTAATTCGCTTTTATGTACACGGGAATTATAAATCTTGGTCGGATTACGTTAGTCTACAAATTTACTTACGCTGGTTGTAAATATTTGTATCGTAGCATGATTTCTCTTAATTTCATGTCAATATTAACGGGATTTATACCGATTATCGAAACTAATATTGGTGAAAGTGTCACAAATTATAAAATTGTCAATAAATGGAAATGTGTTGTTTTTATTTACAGGTAATTAAGCAGAATCATCGCGAATTATTTACTGCAAACTAAACTTCATTGCACTTTATTTGTACAAAGGAAGAATATTTAATTCCACATTTGGTATAAAATATATTCGATATCATTTACGGAAACCATATTTAGCTTTGGAAATCATGTTCACGTGGTCATAAATGTCATTTTCAATAAAATAAACATGTTCGGGAAGTGAGATACATGTTAACCTGACACGTTAATTCGAATATCACATTGGTCAATGTTGGATCGCCACACTACATGTACATGTAAAATTGTATACACCACGTGACATACAATTGCCGACTGACCATCACGTATTGGTCAGCTGAAATTGACCATGTACCTAATACGAAAAAGAGAACTAGCGAACAGGACATGTCAGACTCACTATCGCTTAGTAGTAAATCACCAGAGGCCTAGCAACCACATACATGTACCACACAGACCACCCCACCATCACGTCATCAACTGTGGAACCAGTCACAGACACAATACCTCACAAACAGACAAACAACAACACACAAACTGACACAATCCGCTTCAAAATCATTGGGTCCAGGCGAGCTGCAATAAGATTACCGCATTTCGTCTTGGCCCTGATGTCATTCCTGGGTAATAGACTAAACCAGTCAGATATTCGGTGTACACTCGACAGCGTACCGGACATCATTAGAGTCACTCACCAAAACAATGGATTGGTAGAAGCAAAATCATTCACGGCACCCCCCAAGTATGTCAAACGTAGAATTCAAGTTAGTTAACAAACCAATTCCCAGGAAAACGCAGTCCAACACGCACCAACAACAACCAACAAATTGTCACGGTGTGCATAGCTGAGCACCCTGACTTCGCCCGATTGAGCAAGGAAGACATCATGTTAGCATTAGACGCCAAAAAAGAACAACATCACCGACGCACACCACGTAGGTAAATCTAAAACCGCATTGCTTGTTAAATTCAACATACATCTACCATACCAAATAACACCAGCTTCGTACATCAACAACGGTAACCCAATCGATATTGGCATCACAATTCAACGACCAATTCGCTGCAATAAATGCCAGCAGTTTGGTCATCGACAAGACGCTTGCAGAAACAATTTTGTCAACTGCCCAATTTGTGGGTATGCACACTTCTATAAGGATTGCACATCTAAATACACGAGGGACTACGATTTCTGCAACAATTGCTTTGTAGCAGAATTACATGCTTGTGGTCACCGAGCCAGCGATCCATACTGCCCGATATTTCTTAAAAATATTAGATGCACATTAATCACAAAAATCAAACAAGACAACTAACGCGTGACGCACTCAATGAACAACTGCAAACACACACTTCGACCAATATCACACATGTTCATGCCACCACTAATCTACCTATACAACAACAAAACGGCCAGTGTTCAACTATCCCAGCCACACCACAATACAACAAACGCAAACGGGCATCTGAATCACCATCTGTGGATACACACGCCAAACAACAGCAGTATGTCACAAAAAGTCAACTTTTGGATCTAATAGCGGTGATAGAAACAACATTAGAATTTCATTTAGGAATTAAAACAAAAGGAATAATAGGTCACATAGCAGAGTCCCATCTACAAAATAGGACAGTTCACACCTCCGAAGTTACTGCCGCTATTATTCAACACGTAAACACGACACCCAGACAAAACCCTACCTCACCCCCACCCACTAAACAAAAAAGAAATAACAATACTGAACCCCTGCATCCATCAATAGCTACGAGTAATCGCAAACATGCTGGACTAATAACGGAAATAGACACAACAATACTAGAACTGACAGCGGAACTCGGCATAACAACGGGTAGCCCGGTGGGGGGGGGGGGGAATTAAGTGCGCTAAATCTAATAAGAACACAACATACAATATACCCCTTACACAAAAACAATCAAATACTTTTAACAGGAATGGAACATTTGGTAGTCGTCAAACTAAAAAACCTAAACGTAAAGTCCAATGTAAGCAAGGTCCCAATGTTCTAGCGCCTCCAGTACAGCTGAGAAGCAATGAACCTGAAACAGCCTCCCAGCCAAAACCTCTGCATAGTAAACATGGCGCTCTTCTGCACAAACGCAGACTATGTTCACAATAATACATAACATTAATAAAACATAATCATATATGGGTAGAAATAATAATAGAAATAATCACCCCCTGACAGTCCTTCAATGGAGGGGGCATTTGGGCAGGTTTTATTAACACATAACTCAACACATAACTGTTCATGAAATTTCCACCATACGGCCACACTTTGGTGCTCTACATGTTGACATGCACAGCTAAGGGGAACAAATGTTAGAAAATCGTGTTTTGGGACAATTTGTGCCCGATTTTGGATGGGACCAGCCATTATGGTCGATAAATGGAACAGCCAGACACTTCACCATTTGTATTTTCCGCAGTAAAAAATAGTTCCACATTTGATAAAAAGATTTCTCAGCTACAGACTCTGTAATTGTACAAACTAATACAAATAATACACAGGATTGATAAATAAAACCAATATTAATTAATTTAGATCAAGCTTTATCTACTTTTCTCAAAACGCGCTCATGCGCAATAATTTACGTCTGCTTGTAATTTGGAAAGATTCGGCGTTTTGTTCTCCGATCGGTAGGTGTTAAAACTGTTTAAATCGGTACATCCCAAGACATTACTAGTCTCATAAAACGTTAAAAAGATCATACTATAGCCATATCATCTCCAGGAACATGGTACAAGTACTGGTTCATGCGCAGGTCCCGAGAATTGCAGTAAAGTGTTTGACTTTTGTTACCCCACCCACTTCGTTGACCTTCGTAATCTGAAACCACCGAGTGCTGACAAAGATACAGGGATGCGACTTGTAAATAGTTTTGTTGTGTGACAGTTAACTTTGTTGCTCATTGTATGTATTTGTTTTGGTAGATCTTTGGGATTCTCTTTTGTCTTGAAAACAAAGTGTGTTCTAGACGGAAAGTTGCAAAAAATGTCTGCAAAATTGTTGTCATATCATTGGCAGTAACCAGTAGTCGGTACAAAAATGATTAAACAGTGGAAACCACCATTTGAACCGTCCTCGTTAGACGGTTGAAATGAGTGGACACAACATATACTTTCAATGGGAAAAATAAGAGGGAAATATTTGGAAAATGTTCAGAATGTAAAGGGTTAAAGACACATGCAGACTGCATGCATAATTGCTTATATATTTTATATTTGGAAAATGCTCAGAATGTAAAGGGTTAACGACATGTGCAGACCGCATGCATAATTGCTTATGTCCCGGTACGTAACTCACTGTGGGGATGAAGTGTGTATTCGTGCCCGGCTAGCTCAGTCGGTTAGTGTAATACACGATGTATGCAGAATTCCTTTCAGTTGCTGAGCCACTTAAACCGGAATTTGCCAGAAAGACCGAAAGAGCCTTAGAACGCGATGGTCGGGGCCCAAGATTTCAAATCGCGATAGAATCCGATAGCATTATAAAATTTCGGGACATGCACGGGTACTGGTATCATCCGCATTTCGGCATTGCGGGAATTCCATTAGCAACGGACCTCTTAAGCCGGCTCATCTGGAACTACATAAAGTTTGCAAATATTGCTGTAGAGTCTGTGGTGTTAAACATGTTAAATGGGTTAATACCGGTATGTGGCTATTGACCGCTATTCCCTTTGATGTCCAGCAGATATGTTGGCAGTAATAGACCCTTTGTCATCTGCTGTTTTGAATATTTCAAATATTTTCCACTAAAGCTTGTTACTCCAACATATTAGAATCACCTCATTGATTTCGCCAAATACAGTTCATGCTTTGCATGACATTTCATTTGAGTTTCGGATTTCTCGCTTTCGCATTGTGCACTCCTTCAGGGTGCACATACAACTGATAAATGCTATAGAAACTAACATATTATCACCCGATGTAATATGCCTTCAGGAAATGCCAAAACCATCAACTCTAACAGGAATAACAACTACTTAATAGCACACTCCACAAATCCATTCCATGGTAGTGGAGTAGGCATATATGCTAAAAATGGAGTTTCTTGTACAAAATTAAAAACGAATCATCTGAAGCAAACAGAAAATATTCTTTATTCTGCAATTAAAATATTAGGTAACAAAGGTAATATAGACATACTAAATGTATACATCGTCCCGGTGGCAGTACAAACGCTACTAAACTACACAATCTATATAACATTACCAAACAGATAAGTAATAAAGCTCTGATATTGGGTGACTTTAACGGACACAACCCACTTTGGGACGTGCATTATCTCGCCAAAACTAACAAAACTGGTGATGAAATAATAAACTTTTTAGACAATACAGATTACGTATTATTATAAATGATGGGGCCGTAAACCTTCGATACGTCTCATATCCCACATAGTAACGGTATAGGAACAACACCAGACATAACATTAGCTACACCAGCTCTAGCTTCCTTGTCCTCCTGGTTCGTACACGATTCTACACTAGGAAGTGATCACTATCCAATAATTACTAAAGTTTTGACCCAATACCATAAGAGTACTCCCGCAACAATTCCTAAATGGAAGTTAGGTCAGGCTGACTGGGAGCTTTTCCATCATTTATGTTCAACTAAGTTACACATAGAGAAAAAAATAAACTGCAATGAATATCATAATGAATTTGTGAGCACTCTCTACGAAATCAGTAAGGAATGCATACCACAGACAAGTGGCAAAGCACACAATCGCCCAACCAATCCCTGGTGGACTCCGGCCTGCTCGGATGCCATTAAAAACAGGGAGAACTGTCTGCGTAGATGGAAACAGGCATATAAATACCATAAAACCTTGAAAGAAAAATGGCGGGAAGAGTATCCCTCGCGTCCGCCACATTAAATGAGGCAAAACAAATCGGTTGGGAGAAATTTATTTCGGAACTTAATAACGAAAAAACTAGTAAAGAAATTTGGGATCAACTCAATAGAATCAAAGGTAAACGTACACCACCACTACCACCAATTTTACATAACAACAACCTAATTTACGATGAAAAACAAAAGGCAGAGGTGCTCACAGACCATTATAAAACTATTTCAAGTAACGACAACCTTACACCAGAATTTAGACAAGTTAAAGAACAAAGAGATTCAATTATCCAATCTAAGATAGATACACAAACAATAATTCCTCAATTAAATGAAGGAACCTGCCTCAATAGACGTTTCATCGTGTCAGAACTAAAAGCTGCCCTTAAAAGTAAAACGAATACAGCACCAGGAGCAGATAAAATACACTATACAGTTTTAAAGCATCTCCCTATTGAATCTATGGAACAATTGCTCCTGGCTATAAATAAATCCTGGGAAAACGGTACCCTACCTGACTCCTGGAAAGAAGCTACCATCATCCCTATATTAAAACCTAAAAAGGATATAAAGCATCCATCATCATATAGACCAATATCGCTAACACCAACAATTTGCAAAGTGATGGAAACGATGGTAGCGTATAGAACCATATAGAATCAAACCAAAAAATAAGCCCGACTCAATCAGGATTCAGAAATCAAAGATCTACCTTAGATTAACTAGCACGACTGGAAACCGTAATGAAAACAGTTATAATGGAAAAGAAAAAGGTCGTTGCTGTGTTCTTAGACCTAGAGAAAGCCTTTGACCTAATGTGGACAAAGGGAACAATAGAGCAACTCATAGAGAAGGGCATAAATAACATAATGGTGTTATGGTTTGACAACTTTCTTACGGGCAGGAAAATTAGAGTCGGAGTAGGAACAGAGCGCTCCGAATTCCAAAACATAGATAATGGTTGCCCCCAGGGCAGTGTCGTTAGTCCAATATTATTCAACATCATGATTGACACACTGCATACTGAACTTAACAATGCTAATAAGAATAGACGTAACAAAGAAGACCTATCACAATATGGCAAAATAAATGGGGGTTTAAAATCTCCCCACTTAAAACTGAGGCAGTCATATTTCATAACGGAGGAACATTGTGCTATAAAGATGCGGAGCAGCGGTATACCTATAAAAGAGAACAGCACTATAGAATAAAAAATCTAGTGGTGAACAACCAATCAATCCCTTACAAGAAATGTGCAAAATTTCTAGGTATGATATTAGACGACAGATTAACCTGGGGTCCTCATGTAACTGACCTAGTCCAACGGTGTAGGAAGGACCTTAATCTAATGAAACTTATATCAGGTACAGCATATGGAGCAGACAAACCGTCTCTCCTACGATTCTATAAAGCATTAATACTATCTAAAGTGGACTACGGCTGTATGTTATACAAAGACGCAGCGGCCAGTCATCTAAATAAACTAGAAATAATTCAAAGAGCAGCATTAAAAGTAGCAACGGGTTTCTATCAATCAACTAGATCCGCAGCAATAGAAGTAGAAACAGCTGTACAACCACTGGATCTGCGACGTGAATGTAATTTACTAAAATACTGGGCCCGCACCCAGCCCCATGGTGCTAACCTACCACTTAACGAACTAATAAAACCCAAACGTACATATAAATACAACATGTTAAGAATCAAAAGAGGTCCTAGTAAACCGAATAAAAAATATTACGAAAATCATAGCCATCAACCAAATGCTAACAAGTATCAATCTAACAATAATAAAATAAAAACATGTTATGCAATGAACGCAATAAGCCTAAAAGAAGAATATGGACTAAATTACTGTAAATTACAACCATTCTTCACACACACATACCTTATTACCCATCTGAAATCACAGCAAGATCTGACCTTACATAAATAATAATAGATAAGAATAGGGATCCAGCCCTCAGCCTTAAAAACGCAACATTACCACCATTGGAAAGACACGCTACAGATATACACGGACGGTAGCAAACATTCAGAACTAGGAATAACATCAGCTGCTTTTGTGGTACCCCAACTAGATCATATAGAACAATATAAGTTGGCATCCACTCTAAGTGTATTTACATCAGAGCTTATTGTCATAGAAAAGGCCCTTATATACAACCTTACGCTAAATGACTACAAAAACACAGTAATTATAACAGATTCATTAAGCTCTGTTCAAGCTATTAATTCAGGTACATCTAAAACGAGACCCGACAAAATACATAACATTAAGACACTAATAAGCAGAACAGTGGAACAGGGCAAGCTTATAAATATAGACTGGGTCCCTTCCCATATTGAAATACCCGGTAATGAAGAAAGAGATCGCGCGGCTGCTTCAGCACATTTGACAGGGACTGATGAATTAACACTACCTACTTATAGAGAAATATATTCTGTTATTAGCAAAAAATCAAGATACAAATGGCAAACACGTTGGAAAAACATTCATGAAAGTAAGCACGGTGGGCACATACTGCAACCAATGATTCCCACAATCCCAGTTACGTGTACATTACACAGTAAGGATAGGCTGGCAGACAGAATAATCACACGACTTAGATTAGGCAGAAATGGTATAAAAGCAAATCGTTATCCACAGGGCAGCAATATTTAGTTTTGCTCAGTATAGATATAAACTGTAGTCAGTGCGATGAAGACGAAATAGAAGAACTGGACCACTATTTCTTCTTCTGTCCAACGCATGAATCAGCAAGAAAAGATTTAGCCGCTGTTTGCTTAAAAAATAATATTATATCGTCCCCATATAATTTAATATTCCCCCCTAAAGAATATGAAACGGAAATACACTTAGCTGTACTACATTAAGGCGACAGGGTACTGGAATAAAATATAACACAATACCGCTGCTCCAAAAATATAAAAAATAATAATAATAAATTCTGCACAATTAAATAATGTAATGAATCATACACCGGTACTAAGGGTAGGAACAAAATAAAAATACGATGGAGTTGTCCTAGCTAAGTTACGTCGGTGACACTAGGCCCCATTGTCTCCATCCCAGATATGAAAACTACTGTAAATACCGTCACTGGTTGACAATGTTGTAAGATCCATGTACGCAGCTTATGTTAGGATGTATATACATGTAGTTAACGTTAACATATATTAGGTGGGGTGCGGTAGCCCAACACATTCAGAACCAAATCTCAAAACATATAGCTAATATAAATGAGCTCTGCTGTGCAATTTCCAACCATAGGGTCGGAATTTCACATTTTTACTTTTTGACAGTTTTTTGTAGCACAGACAATGTACTTTCCAAAAAACATTGAATTTTGTAAATATTCCATCTAGTTAAGTTGCTATGACGTCACAAACAACACACGTGTTGGCGTAAGTTTTTTACGCAAACGCAACGTCGTCGACGTCATCATAAATTGAAGAGAAAAATAACGGTTCAAATTTCTATGCACTGTCTATGCGGAATCACTTAATTTAATGGTTCATAAAATTGCGTTATAAAATATCAGTACCTTTATTTGTGATGAAGTACATACTCTGTATTATGTTCCACAATTCACATGTAGCATATGGTATCCAGTTCTTCAGATAAGGAATAAGTAGAAAACATAATTGAAAAATGGAATTTAAAATAAAGCAGAGCGTACAAATAAATGTGAGACATATAATGGTGCAAGTTACTATTAAACAAAGGGTAGTGTACGCAATTTGACATTAAACAAATGTACGGAGCCAGTTCGGGACATGAAAGCTTTCTCCCAGTGAGCCAGATGTAGAGGCCGCGGGTGTGTGCGGGCGGTACGCGGCGGTCGCGGCTGTAAACGGAAATGACAATTATCGCGTTTTCGACAATGTTTTACCATGAATAAACAGAATCCCAAATATAAACGGATACATCAATATTAACACAAACTCCTGGAATTTGAGTAAACTAAAATATATAGACGCCAGCCACGTTGAACGTAAAAAATAAAACGAAATGACCAAACCGAATACGAAATGGTATGGGTACGAAATGCTATGGTTACGAATGGACCAGGTACCTGTAAAACTATATCATACATGTATTATTCTAGTCTTTAAAATAAAATAAATAAATTTGTATATTATAAACATTACATTTTCATAACATAACAATTAAGTAATTAAGATTTAAAATGCATTGAAAATAAGTTGTATTTGCTTTGTTCTTTTTTTATTTTAAATTTCATTACGACCTACCGAGGCCTCAATCTGTATTTTATAGAATTGTAACGATTCGGATGCTAGCAAGTTCGGACCAAACCTTTTCGGACAAACCATGCTAGTTTTTGACTATGCGTAATCAACATATACGTGGAAGTTCTTTATCACATATGATATCTGAACCTTTCACACGCTCAATGTTAATATATCATTAAGTTTGAACTTGGGACAAAACAATCAAACATAAATGAAAAGTCATGCAGAGCATGATGTTATTAGTTGATCAAATAAGGGTTCAATATATGTCCACATTTTAGTAGTTACGGAATCTCAGGGAAAAGTGAGAGAAGTGTTTATTTCCTCCCAACCAAATTCTCCCAGTTATATTTAGTATTTATATACTGAATATTAGTGTAGTTTACGTAAATTCTTTAATATATCCATCAGAAATGTTTTTTAACAACTTACACCAATTTCCAAGTTAAGGACCATGACCTATTGGCTCATATACTGGCAATTTTCGACTTCCGTCAAGCATAAAGTTCAATGACCTTGAAATGACCTTGAACTTGGTTTAAAAAATGGCATCCGGATTTTTTGGAAACTTATACATTCAAGTTTATAAAAACACCGGGTGCCATAAATTAGCACGAGGTGCCGGAATCTCACATATATACCTACAATTGCCCCTGGACTAGAAGTCATGAGGTTGCATAAATAAAAATACATATCAGATTAGTCATTAGCATACATTAACAATTAAAACAGGGAATCAAATTAATATCCAGAAATTGGGGACCTGACCGTTCCAAGATATTTACCAGGGCAATATTATTAGCATATTAACAACATGCTATGCTGGTGATTGAAATTATGTCTTCAATAATCTTCATCTGCATCTTCATCAATATTTTCTATGTTTTATTGGGTCGAGTACTGACCAGTCCCATGGGGTGAGGCGAGGTTATGACAAACGATGCCATGAATGTTGATCAGGCCATCGAGCTTGGGAAGAAGTAGCTAGAGGAGTTTTAGTCGGGGTGGCCTGATGCCTTCCATACACCAGTCAAATCCAATATCGTGAAATGGACTGACAACAAAAAATCCATAGACATTAACGGACAGAAAATAGTGGATACAGGTGTGTTCTATGCACGTGTCCTTGGTATTCATACTAGTCAGCACGAGGGTATACCAACATTCTGTGACATGTTGGCCACGGAGCTCGCGCCCTTTGCCACATCTCTGTTTGACGACGAAGGCCGGATGCGTACTACAACTAAAAGTGCCCTGAAGAAAGAACTGGCAGTGGAAAGGTCAAACAGAGGTATGGACAAAAATGCTGTGTTCCTGTGCTGTGCGGTGCACTGGGATGTTGACTATCCATCCAAAAACGTCACAGTACAAGCCTACATCGACTCCTTTCCGCAGACACGTGAGACGCTATCAGAATGATTCAGACGTCTATCAATCTTTGACAGGTAATATAATGGTGGATCACTGCATATGATACAATCAACCAATATCTTATCATGGACATAATTTTATATCGCATGGCATTTCTATCTACTGACTGGTATGTACATAAGTGTACGTTTGTTCACGGCTTACAATGGTTGCAAATTGCCAATGAAATATACATGATGCTTCAAATAGAGTTTAGATTATTGTCAAGCAACAGCAAATAGCTACATGATCAGGAGCTGCATTAGTCAACACCTACATTGGGATTTTTTTCTCATGGTATATCATATTATAATATTCTGGTTTCAGATACATCAGTGGCAGCACCAAGGAGGTAACACGCTGGAGACGAGAGAAGGGGGCGAGTCGGTTATTCAGACTGAAACACACATCTCGTCTGCCTGCACAGTCACTTCTCTTCTCAGTAACTTTCAACAATGTCCAGATCATTAATATGGTCATACAGGATCTTATGGATCACAAGGACGACCATGTCGCACATTCCCTCATCATTACGGGCCCTGATCCTGTCCCCGTTGAGCTGCCTGGTCCTGTTGGTGACATGGAAACTGGATTATTGATCCATCGTCATGATCTGAGGACTACTCAGGAGGAAGCGACACCATTCTCATACAACAGTACCTTTATTTTGATTGTGTTTATGCCCTGTGACCTTAAGTCATATAGCATTATGTTTTGCACACGTCCGTCAAACCGTCCGTAACAAATATTCATTTTATGTGTCACAAATATTCACTGTGCTTTTAGATCCATAGCTGCCAATGGGGTATTTCTTTAGTATAATCTATTGTTAAGATTTCATCACAAGAACATCGTCGTAGTGGCGGATGACACTGACGTCTTTGCTCTGTTGTTACACTTCTGCCATGCTGGGTCAATCAACGCCGGCCGGATATATCTCGAGTCACCGCTAAAGGGTTGTGCCATCATCGATATAGATGCAAGTGTAATGGAGAACCTCTCCATCATCCCCGGCCTTCTCGCTAAGATCAGGTAATCAGATTCTGTCTATGCATAAAAAAAGATGCATGCCGACAGAAAAATATTATATGATTATGTCGCCATACACTATTACATCACTGTTCTGAATTTATGTGGACTTATATAATAAATTGTGTATATAGTAATACATAGTATGTGTATGTGTACATTACTTAACTGATGCATGTTTCTTGCAGGTGGTGTCGCATTCAATGTGTTCGGTGACAGCTCGTTGCCCGTGGAGCAGTACCATAAGCTATTGGAGGAAGCAAGGTCCTTCATCCTGGCATGCTACAGACTGAGTAAGTGCGCGTCTCTCAATGCGGCGCGGGTTATGGCATGGCAAACCAAGATGAGACGACACACTCTTGAGCCACCAAAACTCTGCTCCCTACCGCCTACGGATCCAGCATTCAGGGAGAATGCTCTACGTGGTCATTTGGCGGTGGCCACCTGGCAGGACTGCCTGAAGACAGACTCACCGACTCTTTCTCCAATTGAGCATGGGTGGCATCGTCCCGTGGGGACCACATTTTTTCTACCAACAATCGTTCCACAAGACACACCCCTGGCTCCTGCAGACCTGCTCAAACTTATAAAATGTGGCTGTAGCAGTGAAAAGCCAGGTGGTACAAAGAGGTGCAGCTGCAATGCCAGTGGACTCAGCTGTACAATTTTCTGTCAATGCGGAGGGGATGATGACTGTTTCAATACTCGTGTACATGCAATCTAACTGTAAATGTAAATTGTTGTAATTAATGGTGGGAATTTGTTATTCCAATACATGTAATTAAGCACTTAAATTTCAAGAATGATACTTGGTGACATATAGGATATATTGTAACCTTCATAACTTAATTCAACTGAATGACATGTCTTAGTTTGTAACTTTCTGTTGCGCTAATCTGATCATTACATCACAGTATACTGTTTTACTCCGTAATTTCTATATTTTTCATGTAAAATGACCTTCATGATGGCATTTGACCTTATTATTGAGCAGATATTAAAAATATAACACCAAAAATGAATTCCTCATGCCAAACTTAACTAAAAATGTGGTATCATTCGTGATTTTATGCCCACTGGTTAAAAAGTTGTATTTCTCTGATCAACGGCGGCCATCTTTGTGGCCATCTTGGATTTCTCGAATTGCCCAAGGATATCCGCTTGATATCCGGCTGATCTTCATTACAGAGGTCCTAAGGATGTAGAATCAAGAGAGAGAAAAACTTTTACATGCGATGCAGGGTATACCTGTCGTGCTACCGGACTATTACATATTAGTATCAGGCTGTAGATATAAATATACGACAAGTGATCTCTCCCCCATCCAATGGGTATGTACTCGATCGGAACTGGCCCGTGAAAGTCTATCTGGTATGGATTGCCTTATCGAGGATTAGTACTGTGATATGAACGAGACGATATGTACAGGCTCGTAGGGGCTAATACATGAAGCTAAACTAAATAAATTAACGCAAACCCAATCTCCAAGCATAACATAGTATAACCAGTATGACAACCAATATATTCGACAATATATAGATGAACCTATGTAATAATAAATACACATATCACTGCCCACCCCTCCCTCTGTACCATACATAATTCCGATGACACCATATACATGGACTAGGACAACTTGCAACCTCTACCCCAACTCCCACTGACCAATAATCGTCTTCCAAAACTGGTGACCGCACCCTATACTTTTTTTACTTTTTTTTTTTTTATTTCCTTCTTCTTCAGAGGTTAATGATGGCAGCCAATCGCCTCCTGTTTAACCCTAATCATACATGTTCTCTTGTTTTAAAATACATGTTGTAGAACCAAATGAACATCGTTGCGGTGTGGCCGGGCGCCGGGCACGGAGTGACAGTAGCTGATGCCGTCATTTGGACCGGCAGTAAAGAGCCGGCATTGGTCCCCGGTAGCTGTTCGATCACAGCTCTTCACCTCTACACCGACGTATGTGAAGTTGTCATTACTTGCCGGAGGAGGTGGTTTTCCCCGGGTACTCCGGTTTCCCCACCATTCATCTCACGGAGTAATGCAGTTTAGACCGAATTAGGCCGCCCGCATTACTCTTATTAAACATTAATGACTGTAATATGCATCGTCTGAAATCAAATTTAACATTTTGGACCATGACCGGCGGTATGGCATGGGCCACTCACTAATATATGGGCAATTGCTATACCGCCGTGTATTTTCTCATCTCTTTCGTCTTCAGAATATGTGAAACACATTGTCGTCTAACCAAATAGTAACAGATAAACGCCGAACCTGAACTAGAATAATAGCAAATCGTATATAACGATAAGCCGCGAAACGACAGTAGCTGGGCCCGAAAACATATTACATCATACTTTGCATAACCAAATATCGATCATTCCCAGCCTGATATGTTATACCCTGACCAACCGTCAAATATCATCATTATATAGGATAACACTGTTACGGCTGAATCTCCGTATATCACATGCACTCACACTCAGCCTTTTTCACGGTCTTACATACCGGCTTCGTGCGATAGGAGAACAAACTAGCTAGGTTAAATTAACCGCCTCATTGCCTCCTTCATTTAATGCACATATTTCGAATGTATGGCAGATATTAGTAAATTCGGAAACAAACGGGCCAACGGTCATTGGCCTGCCACTTTTGTGTTCAAATGCCCGGGCTTGGAAGGTCCTCGAGCCAATTCCTACCCTTAAATATATGATAAAAAACAACAAAAAAACCATGTGGTCACTATGGATTTTGTCCAGGTAAGGTGGCCGCGAAAGTTGGATATGTTACTTTTAAAAATTAATATTTTAACAGTCAAATGTTCGGCAGCAAAACGTGGAACAGACAGTTTTTTTTTAGTAGTAACTTCCCTTGAAACTACTTCAGGGACAATTTTGCGAATTTGTCGATTTGGTACTACGTGCACGTTGTTTAGTTTCAACTAATTTAAGTATCGTGGTGCAAATTTAATGTCAATGATGCCCCTGAAGTTATGTTAAGAGAAGCAACACGTGATTTTTCAAAATGGACAACCTATTTATAAGACTGGTCTATATGTATATGCACGGTGTTATTATCGCTGAAACGAAATTGGACAATACCGATAAATGCTTATCCTCGACGAGAAGGGGGGTGGGTATTGAATTTTTAACCAGGTACCATTCACGATTTCCTCAAAATGCCAGTGGAAGACACAAGTATCCACTATGAATACTCTTAGCAGTCGAATGCTTATCCTTTATATCTAAAGTATAACATTCCACAACTAAGAGTGTATAACGTTAATCAGTATATATAATATATATAGGATGGAATATGGACACTCTCAGTCGATCCGGATTATGTTTTATATTGACCCCATTGAGTGTGTATAGATGTACTATATTGTATACATGTTGCACACATAGTGTATCAGGTAACCATCCCTGTATTGACTGAATACGTACTGACTGATACCATAGGTGTTGTATCAGGCATTGGCCCGATACAAACATCAAGGTCACAACGAAGTAGAAACTGACGTTCCATTGGTCGGATGACGTCACGTGACGTTGCGGAATGACGTCAGTGTAATGACGCATTATAAACACGTCCACATTCTGTCCATAGATAACAACGTCATCTGTGGTAATTTTCGACCATGAAACGTTACCTAATAAATAGAATACCAGGCTATTGTCTTTTGATATTAACTTTATCAGGCTCGGCTCGGAAACGGTAGAAATTCCTCGGCAAACCTCGGAATTCCTACGCGTTTCCTAGCCTTGCCTAATAAACTTGATATCAAAATACACTAGCCTGGTATACTATAAATTAACACGCATAATACCTATGTAAATCCGGAAACCTATTGAATAATCAGTACAATTTCAGTTTACGATGCTATGCGATTTTATAAGAAATTCTGCCTATCCTTGTGTCTTGTGAACGTTAACTCGTTTAATAAGCATCATATTAAAGGTGCATGCCCAATCAGTAGGTTATAATATAGGGAGACAGTTAGTCTTGTATATTATGTAGATATGACATTTTCTGGCAAAATAAACATTCATTCACCATTACCCCACGTATTAATTAGCATTACAATGTATTTACATTTTATATCAGACGTAAATGTCCAAACTGATATTAGGGGGGGATAACCGTGTTTCCTTAAAATGTTAACGGACATTAATATTATTATATGTATTTATTTGTTGATGTGCAATGATCATACTTTATAATCTTGTTTTTTTTTTAGGTGACGCATTTAATTAGTATAATTTTTTTTTAAAAATCATGCCTGGTTTGCATATGAAAATAGCCTGATACTACAGCGAGTCACTAACAGTAAAATAGCCTGATACTACAGCGAGTCACTACCAGTAAAATAGCCTGATACTACAGCGAGTCACTACCAGTAAAATAGCCTGATACTACAGCGAGTCACTAAATAAATGAGTATACCTGTATAGTGGGCTCTCGTAATTTGTAAAACTAGTGGCACAATTATAGACTTTTTGTATTCCTATAAAGAACATGTTATGCCTACTGAGTGGCCATGCACTTTAAATCATCACTCGTGTAAGTCTCTATTAATAATGGAATGACTGATTTCATTAGAAACTCGGTCTAACCTCGTTTCTTATGCAATCAGTAAACCTACATCACATTTATTAAACTATTGACTGATTTCATCAGAAACTCGATATAGCCTCGTTTTTTTATGAAATCAGTAGAACTATCATCTTCATCGTTTTCTTATAAAATCAACCAACTGGGTCCGGTTGCTCAAAACCTCTGTTAGCTTAACAGACTGTTAAATCCTTAACAATGTTAAGGATTTAACAGTCTGTTAAGCTAACAGAAGCGTTGAGAAACCGGGCCCAGGTTAATAAATATCATATTAAATTATCACTCATGTAAAGATCCTCTATTTATCAATGTAATATATTAAAGGTGCATTCCCACTCAGTAGGCATAAAATGTTCTTTATATCAGATACATCATCTGAGACATTGTTTGGCAAAACAAACATTCATTTACCATTACCCCACGTATTGATTGGCATTATTATACATTTTATATCAGACGTAAGTTTCCACACTGATATCAGGGGCGATAACCGTGTTTCTTTAAAATGTTAACGGACATTATTATTTAGTATCTGTATTTATTTTTTGATGTGCCATGATCATACTTTATAATCTGTCGAAGATATTATTTTTGCAAGTGACGCATTTAATTAGTATAAATAATTAAAAAATATCATGCCTCATTTGCATATGAAAATAGCCTGATACCACCGCGAGTTACTATCAGTAAAATAAATATTACTAAATGATTATATCGATATAGCGGTCACTCATAATTGTTGGAACTGGTGGAATAGTGACACAATTATAAACTTATTTAATTCCTATAAAGAACAGTTTATCCCGTAAACACAGTGCGTATGTGCCGAGAAACACGGTGCCGTGAAACATTTTTGATATCCTGTCAATACGACCTAATCACTGCGTATGAATATGTGCGGTGGCTGGGGTTATTCTTTTCCATTTTAAAGCCATTTGTAGGTGTGGACGGGATAAGTAGAATAGTAGGTTAGTGCCGTGAATGGGAAAAACATATCTGGCGCGGCACGGAAACAGGATGTGCTCGGCAGAGCCTCGCCCATCCCGTTTCCTAAGCCTTGCCATATATTTTTTCCCATTCACGGCATTAACCTGCTGTTCTCTAGTTATGCCTACTGAGTGGGAATGTACCTTTATCTGATTCCATAAGATTGGAATAGCTTCTTTTCGTATGAAATCATTAAGCCGCTTTAATAACTATCATATCTAGTATTGAAATTACACAAAGAGATGTATAACATTCATTCATAAGCTCACTATTTTTAAATAATGCTCACATATACTAAAAGTACTTACGTCAGCACATACGGTGTGTACTAAATTCTCACCACTATTAAAACACTGTATTACACACACGATTGCTATTTCTCCAATAGGGTGTATTGAAGGACTTATATTTATCAATCTGGCATATTAAGCACACACACTATATTGAATTATACACACATATGCACAAACACTATATACATTTACTAGTATTTATAAACAATACGAGAGACTGTACAAAGTAACAACTATTTTGACCGTTCATATCGACGAATTATTTGAGGTAACGGATAGAATTTCGTTTTCTATTGTCCAGTCACTGCCAGATAAATCAAAGTACTGAGTATACTGAAATTAGATTAGCTCCGCCACTGAATCTTAAGTAATGCTATAAAATGTACAATTTGTTGTCACGAATCGACTTGAATTGTAAATTCTATGGCGCCCATTTTTGATTACATAAACTCTACTTTACCATTTCAGACTCTGACTCTTTAACATGACCATTACATCAGCTATCATATTCGCTCGGAAAAGAAAATGCTAGAATGACGTTCTGAACGTGTGCAATATTTGGTGTTTGTATCCTCGACTGCTGGCGGTAAATCTCGTGTACACCTCCTCAAAAAACAATAATTGTATCCCCCGGACGAGGGGGCGGGGGGTACATTGGATTTGACATCGAACATCGTCCGCGTCCGCCGCAGACACTTCTTGTCCGGAGCATAACTCGATTAGGCTTTGGAATATTTTCATGAAACTTCACACATACATATGACCCAAAGGTGTGTCGCGAGCAAGAATGACAACTCTTGCCTCGCTAATTTGTTTAGTTATCTCCCTTTGTTTTTTCGCACACTGAGTTCGTGTCAGGATCATAACACAAACACCCTTTGTAATATTTTCATGAAACTTCACGCATGCATAGACCACGACCCAACGGTGTGTCGCGAGCAAGAATGACAACTCTTGCGTCGCTATTTGTTTAGTTATCTCCCTGTGTGATTTCGTGTCCGGAGCATAGCTTCCACACCCTTTCGAATATTTTCATGAAACTTCCCAGATGAGTAGACCACGACCCAAATGTGTGTCGCGCGTAAGACTGACAACGCTTGTGTCGCTATTTCTTTTACTTATCTCCCTTTATATTTTCGTGTACTGATTTCTTGTCTGGAGCATAACTCGAACACCCTTTTGAATATTTTCATGAAACTTCACACATGCATAGAAAGGTGTGTCACGCACAATAATGACAAATCTTGTGACACTAACTTTCGAGTTATCTCCCTTTGCACAAGAATGACAACTCTTACCTCACTTCACACATGACCCAAATGTTTGTTGTGCGCAAGAATGACAACTGTTGCCGCACTATTTTTTTATTTATCTCCCTTTGTTTATTGTTCACACATTGATTTCTTGTCTTTAGCATAACTCTTTGGAATATGTTCATGAAACTTTTCACATGCATAGACAACGACCCACAATAATTATAACTCTTACTCGCTCATTTTTTAATTATCTCTTCATTTCGCAAATTGATTTCCTTTCAATGCAAAACTTGATTACTTTTTGCAATATTGTCATGATATTTCACACTTGCTAAAACCACGCCCCACATGTGTGTCACGTGCAAGAACGAAAACTCTCACCTTACAAACATGTTAGTTATCTCCCTTTATGTTTAGTGGCTGTCTGTATACGGGGAGAGGCATACACATGCGCATGTTGACAAGCGTCCATTTCTAGTTGTATAATATCACCAGGAAGTAGAGATAATGGCGATCATGTGCGTTATCAGCCGACCCGGTAGACCAAGATATCAGTTAGCTTTAAAATGACACAAAAAAATGGTACATATCCTTCTCCAGTGACGGATATTCGTGAATAGTTTATTACTCGGCGTACATGCTGTTACAGGTAAGTTAACTTGCATACCTTACGGAGTAATACTACAGGATCCCAGGTTTTGAGGGATCACACTGTAATCCCGGTATTGGTACGTTCGCATGCATGTCTTTGTGGTTTGTAATAAAGAAAATACATGTTGTGGTAATCGTCGGTTCCAGCCTCACCCGAGGCGTGTGTTGTGTCATTGCGCTTTATCCCCACTGCTCCAGTCCACCAAGATGTAAATGGGTATCCGGGACGGCAAATTACCGGGAATCTCGATTGTATTTGATTGTATGTTACATGTACTTGTGAATAAAGTGTGATCCTGCACAACGTTGCAACATAAATTAAGGGACAACATTAGGAAAAGGGCCGAAGTAACTGACAAAGTTTATATAAGCAAATTATTATATCCGGTCTCGAACACTGTATGAACTGCATGAGGGGTGTACAAAAATCAAATAACCTTTAAATGTGAAAATTAACATTTCATCTAAAACCATCTATATTGCTAACGGTAAAATTATCACGTTACATGTGTTGGGGCGACGTTTCGGGCCTGCATACCACATACAGCATGGCACGTCTTACAAGCTTGACTCGTGTTGGACGCTGCGCAGTTATCTTGGCTGTCTTGGTGTGGTTGGGACTGGGAGTGACAAGGTCCTCAGCTGTCCAACAATGTGAGTCCAGAGAACAAATGCATAATATTTGGCCAAGGGACTGGAATAATGAGGATTATAGGATGTGTGAGTGTGCCTCCTAATGAAATAGCACACTCGAGTAACCTGACAGCGATGTATATTGCTTGTTAGAATGAGAATATTTCTTATAAGCAATAAAACGCCGATACCCTGGCAAATTGCACACTAGTAATACCCGACTCAGCCGCAGCCGTTATTTTTAGAATATTTTCAACACTATAGACCTGTACAGTGGTAATGACAAACAGTGTAGATCCAGATGACCCGGCTCGTGACGAACAATTTTCATACTTCAGAGAACCAAAATACCCCTTTTTCATAAATTGACTAGTCTGAAAACCATTTTGTGACGATTGGACTGGTTGCAAAATAACATATTCATGGCAGTTACTCAGGGGTGAAATGGTTAATAATATGTAAATTTCAGCGAAATATTTAAACTCTGAAACGGCTTCAGCTTTCAAGTGAACACGACGTCATCGCTGTGGCTGTGACTGGATAAATGGGGCTTATGGGTTTCGTGACAAGTGTAGCTACTGATCAAATAGCACATTCGTGTAACCTGATAACTATGTATATTGTTTGTTACAAGAATGGCGGGTGTTGTATTGATGGAAAGGCGAACAGTGCAGATCCTAATCAAACTGTGCGGATGCACAGGCTGATCTGGCTCTACACTCGTCGCAAAACCCATAAGTCCCGTTACTCCAGTCACAGCCACATATGATATAATTCCCGGGGGTATCTGCTCTAGATCGGATTATAATTACTCCAGTAGATGATGAGGAAAACAAAGACAGAAATATGCTCCAATAGCGTGCATTGACCACCGGGTACACAAGGGGTGGTCAAAAACGTCAGATATGATGGGAATCTCTTTATTAGTATTAACGATAAATGCATCCAACCGATATATTTCAATAGTTTAAATGTTCATAATTATTGCCATTTTCTGGGGTAAACTTTAAAAAAAATTCAGGTATGTGTTGTTGCAATTTGTAGACCAAATTCCATTGGGTTAACACTTTCATACCTAAGTAACTGGCATGGATTTCGATATGTCAATTTTGCAACCAATCCAATCGTGAAAAAAATATTTTCAGACAAGTCCATTTATGAAAAGGTGGTGCTTTTGGTCTCAAATATATGAAAATTACTTGCAAAAAGTTCAGATCATGATGAGACGGCTCGTCACGAGCCGGCTCACATGGATATACACGTTTTGCCAATACCACTATACAGGCGTGTAGTAGTATATGAGGATTAAAATGATACAAGTTTCTATGGAAGCCACCCACTACGTGCGGCGACTCCCACATGAAACTTGTATCATTGTTGACTCTCATATACTACATGGATTTTCCCCAACTGTTATCACGGTATGTATGAGAAGAATGGGAATTATTTTTCATCAACCGCGAGATTACACCCTATTAGAGAGAAGAATTCCATTGGTTATGCTCACTATATGTATGCACACAATGGTTCTAGTTAATTGTGCGTGGTTTGTCACGAATCGTAGCCGACTATTTTCTTTATCATCCATTAATTGTAACACGGGTCACATAGTCTAGAGCAGTAATCGAATATTCTAGAACAAGACGGTCGAATAGGTATTGGTGTGTGAAATATCGCCAGTGGAGTACACCACACCGCTGGAGAGAATAGCGCTTTATCCGAAACCGCGCACGGACCACCAATGTTGGATTTTGTACTGGTCATATCTGGGTGATCTACACTGTATATACAGACTTAGATGCTAGCCTAATTACCTAGTAGGTCATACCTATTTATGACTGAAGTATTTCAGATTAATTCACCAGATATCTCATGAGCTAGACTGACTGTCAGATCATTAGTCCACTTACGTAAAAATTGTAAGCCAAATGTGGGCACATAAGTTTTACATTGACAAGCAGACTATATGAGGATAGTCATGCACTAGGGTGGGGGTATATATTCGTTGTAGCACCATATACTATCAGTCGGACATTCAATTTCATTCTTGTGACATTGGAGCGCAAGTTTTTCACTGGGAATTGGTGAGTACATATGTTGTTACTTTCTAATGCTGCCATTTAAGTCTGAATCTTGCCAAGACCGGCAATTCTACGCAGTGTTATCGTATCCTCGATAATACTGCACTATTTAAATTACCTGAGTTATTTGGCCCCGTTTCGACCAAACACTTGATCAATTAAAGCCGTATGGCATGTATCCGCTGATGTAGATTATCTCCCTTAATCAAATACTATTGATTCATTAATTCGTCGTGTTTACGTGTACATGATAACGATTACAGGACTGGCATGTGGGAGCATTCCGTGAGTATTGTAATGGCATATTATTCTCATACAGTTTGTTGCATATCACTCTGACTAATTGCATGAGCAATTTATTGTATTTGTAAAACGAAGGGCGAACTCGATTGAAATGTTCACTAACATTAGCTATGCATTTTATGTTACGATTCAATCCAATATCAGTATGCGCCCTGTACAATACATGAGAATATTGCCAATTTTAACATGTCACAATTGTAACGTGAATTTTCTGGACGACTTTCATTACTCTATGAGGAAACACATGTTAACTCCTGATCCAGTCGTCTGTACATTCATTTTATTAAGTCATATTACATTCGCAGTGTGTTGTAACTATTGTAAATTCTATTGCGACCAGGATGTACGGGGCGCCATGCAGGACAGGTTAATTATGTGTACAAAATTGGGTTTTGTAACACTAAAAATCACAAAATTCAATTCTGTGTCACAAAATTCAATTCTGTGTCACAAAATTCAATTCTGTCAATTCTGTGTCACAAAATTCAATTCTGTGTCACAAAATTCAATTCTGCATACGTTTCGTATACACAATTCATTTTTGTTATAAAGGATTCAATTTTGTAAGACAGAATTGAGTTTTGTGAAGAAAATTCAGTTTTGTGGGACAGAATTCATTTTTGTCCACAAAAATTAGTTTGCGTAGGATAGTCTATGTCATCTCTACGTTGATTGGTTGTGATCGGTCTTAGTCCATTTTACTAGATGGTGGAGTACACTTGCAGGTTTAAATATTTCAATGCGAAAATATAACCCAATATATCAATATTATACTTCTTTATGGACAGTTATTTTGGTTATATTATGATTACAAATGAGTGGTCACACTCAATTAAGCATATATACTTTGAAGGAGAAATAATAAAAATATTATTGAATTTTCCCTCAATTATGTCAAACAGGTCAAACATAAAGTAGTCGGGACATGGACTAGACCTGAGAGCATGCCCATATATAGAGAATACCAGGCTAGTGTACATGTATTTTGATATCAAGTTTATCAGGCAAGGCTAGGAAACGCGTAGGAATTCCGAGGCTTGCCGAGGAATTCCTACCGTTTCCGAGCCGAGCCTGATAAACTTGATATTAAAATACACTAGCCTGGTATTCTATTTATCAGGTAACGTTTTATGCTCGAAAATGACATTAGATGACGTCGTATTCTAACAGTAGATCTAACCTTGTGAAACAAATGGTATTGGATCTGTGTCTACTAGTTGCGAAGTTACGTGTTCGCAACTATGTGTCTACATGCATTATTTACAGTATACACCATCTTAGTATCCATGGTATCTACGCAAATACTACAAATGGTTTCCTCAAATGGCCCAATACATACATTATGTTTATAAACACAGACAGCAGTCAGAACACAGGCCACAGCGCGCTTATTATTGATTTAACTTGGGCAGATGTACCTTTATACACAATAAATGACGTCAGTACTCGCGGGAGATCTACATGTACATGAATTATGTGTACAATTATAACTCAAATGAGTTTAAATACGAATGGGTTTGTCAACGTTTGACTGTTTGGAGATAGTTGAAGCAAAATGGCAGAATGAGAAATGAATCATCGACATTGAATGTGTAGATCGGCGACCGTGACCCATTTCTCCAGTGCAGTTTCTGACCAATGGTAGTCCTTCTTACATGCGTATGCAGAATTGACAGAATTGAATTTTGTGACACAGAATTGAATTTTGTTACACAGAATTGAATTTTGTGGCACAAAATTGAATTTTGTGACACAGAATTGAATTTTGTTAACACAGAATTGAATTTTGTGACACAGAATTTGAATTTCTGTGGCACATAATTGAATTTTGTGACACAGAATTGAATTTTGTGGCACAAAATTGAATTTTGTGACACAGAATTGAATTTTGTTAACACAGAATTGAATTTTGTGACACAGAATTTGAATTCTGTGGCACATAATTGAATTTTGTGACACAGAATTGAATTCTGTGGCACAAAATTGAATTTTGTGACACAGAATTGAATTTTGTTACACAGAATTGAATTTTGTTACACAGAATTGAATTTTGTTACACAGAATTGAATTTTGTGGCACAAAAGTGAATTTTGTGACACAGAATTGAATTTTGTGGCACAAAAATGAATTTTGTTGACAAAGTTGAGCCATGTCCCACTTGGCGCCCCGTAGGATGGGCCAGATCAGACAGTTCTGCTCTAAGTGCACTGATTTATACATCAGTAAGCTGCAATAAGGACATGATGTGAAGTATAATTTGTTTCAATCACTGATGCTTTGGGTCAGCCTGTGGAATCCTAACAGTCTGATTAGAGTATACAGTGTTTATTATTAGTAATGTAATGTAATACTGTGAGTCTGCACAGGAGAATACTTGGCACAGTTGCTCTTTATTAAGTTAGCGCAGTTGGCCACGGGCAGTCTGATCAAGGTAAGGCCTGTCGCAATCAAATGTTTGTTTACTAATGGTAAATAACTGAATGGCGTCTGTATTCACATGTACGGCTGCGAAGAGATATATCGTTGGGTACACTAGATATAGTGGCTGTTCATTAATGTGTTATATCGCATTTTCCGACTTATGAATTCCATCAGCCCCCTTCTTCCAATTAGTGAAAATATCTTTGTGTACATTGCAATTTATCATGCTTCATCATTGTAATATATGATGATGTTTAGTATTGCCATGCAATCAGGATATTGATTTCATGTGTACTACTGTGACTGTTATTAAGACTATAACATGTTACATTCTGGTAACAACACCGTTGGTGTTTTGTAGTCCGAGCCAGTACACCAGCCAGGTAGCCAGCCAGTCAGCAACGAGCGACGGCACGTCCCTACTTTGTGTCTGCGTAAATTCAGTACGCAAAACAGATTTATTTACTTATTCTGGAGTCCACGACACGACACCGTCCGCGTGGACCAAGGGCGTAATTGAGTGGGGCATATTCCGGTGACGTCATTCCGTCAAAGGACGTGAAGAATCGATAGGGACGTTCACCGATGCGTTATGGACCCCATCCGCCCAAGTAGGCTCTATATCTCATAAGTACCAGTAACTTTACGACGTTAGTATAACGTCACTCCCATCATGGCGGAAGCCGGAGTTGTTTAGCTGATCTCTAACCTTGGATATTGATCCAGATCATGATGACGTTTACTTTTGACTTTACCTACCTGTTCCAGAATCGTGGATGTGCCTTGGTTGTGCAAGGGCCTGTGGCGGTGGCTGCTAGGGGATGTTGTCCGTACTGACATATTCATCTATTGTTTGTGTTTATCATTTATGTAAATATATCATACTTGTAAAAATATACCTTGTTTTCTCTGTCCACAACGTGCTTGGTGTTCCGTCCCTTCAGTAGACTAGCTCGGTGTCACCCTGGCTTGACATGGTTGAAGACAGGTAGTCACGAGAGGTGTCATCGTACTGGTATTTACGAGTATTGCAAGCATCACCGGGCATGGATGCGAAGAGGTTCCGTTTCGCCTCGTCCATGTAGGTATGGGGTAGGGACCAGATCCGAGTCGCTGCTATGTCCACCATGCGGTGGCACTCAGGCTACTCATCGAATGGTTAACAAGGGATTACGTGCTCGCAAGTATTATCGTTTAGTAATAATTCAAATCAGAAAGTCAGTTATAAAGATTGAACCGATCTGATGTGTAGTTTGTTTCCTCTTGATAAACTTCACACGCATCACAAACACCAAGCAGATGACAATGTTCCAATTACACGGGTTATGAACATGTGTGTATAGCCGAGTGTATTTCTCCTTATCGATGGTATGTAAACAGGCTATCGATTTACACAGACGGTGTGTACACAGGTTATTTATAAACACTTAGAGAGGTTATATAGTTCACGAATTTCCGGGATGGTTCGTTATTTTATTTTTAATAATTTAAAGCTGAATACACAGACGGTGTGTACACAGGTTATTTATAAACACTTAGAGAGGTTATATAGTTCACGAATTTCCGGGATGGTTCGTTATTTTATTTTTAATAATTTAAAGCTGAATTAAAGCTAATTTAAAGCTGTTTTTTTGTTATTTGTTTTCTTATATTAATTAATTAATTAATTAATTAATTAATTAATTAATTAATTATTATGTTTTCTATGTAATTACATAGAAAATCTAATAATTCATTAATTAATTAATATAAGAAAACAAATAACAAAAAAAAAAAAAATATTAATTTCCACCAATAAAGTTAGGTTTTGCCGGCGCCGTTCGAATCTCGGCTGGACCTAAAACTTTTGTTTTTATCTTTATTTTTGTCTAAGCGCGTTATTAATGTTCAATATGTATTCATAATTATTTAACCACCAATATTATTGGATTAATCGGATTATTTAAATTGTTTACTGCATAATTTAATAAAATTATTGATAGTTTACTGCGTATTAATGATTGTTTACTGATTATTTACTGCGTATTACTGATTATTAACTGCGTATTACTGATTATTTAATAAAATTCAGCAACATTTCATCAAATACTTATAATTTTTATAATTAATTTTAAGAAAATTATAAAATATCACAATTCCCTGCAATTGTCCAACCCCAATCGCGGATTGGATGGTATTGGTGTTGGAGGTGGTGTTGTAACTTTTCCCCCTACTTTATCTCCCAGTTTTAACCTAAATTTATCCCAATCAGTATTCTCAATCTTGGGAAGGGTGGCGCGCGCCTTTGTTCTAATAGTATTTTTTAAATTCTCATATCGAGACATCTCCTCCACCACCGACTCAAATTCAGCGTCCGATATATTGTTATCAGCCAACGCTTTGGACACGATAACGTCGATGCTATTTTTCTTAGACCTTGCGAGAACCGATATTCTGTCGTGCTTTCTACTTTTATTTTCGAATGTTATCCCCACTACTCTAAACGCCATACACAGCAGTCTGCCCCAGCGGCTACACCACTCAAACCCGCGGCAATAGGAATTGCCACGACTGTAGATAACACTGCATCGGTTCCGGCCCCACCCAGTATAGAAACGGACGATAACAAGGTGCTCACCCCCTCCGCTATATTTGCAGCTCGTCTATATTTTTTAGCATTTACCCTCCGATTTT
Organism: Conchocele bisecta; assembly: GCA_029237695.1. NCBI lineage: Eukaryota > Metazoa > Mollusca > Bivalvia > Lucinida > Thyasiridae > Conchocele > Conchocele bisecta. The sequence continues at coordinate 97,591,366 of CM055274.1, forward strand.
CCCTTCTTGTTTTAGAATATGTTGTATCTCGACGATATTTTCCAACCTGAAGTTTGACGGGGTCATATCCCCCAATTGTCCAACATTGTTGGTATTGGGTGTTGAAACAGGATCGGCAGGTATTGGTTGTAGGTTCAACGGTATTAAATGTTCACTCGTCATAAATCAAGTTCAATTAACAATGCTACAACAGTGGAAGAACTCACTGGGTCAGCGATTTTCGGAACAAAGTTAATAACACTACCTTCGGAAAGTCTAATTGGATCGTCACCGGCGAACAAAACCACCGCTGAACTCTGTCCAGCGAGTTTAGTGACTCCAACCGCCCGTTCTTCCCCATCCAGTACGAGATTTACGGTGACCGCGCCCACAGATTTACCATTAGAATTAACCGAGCAGACCGCCATTCGTAGAACCGTCCCGGACGCTGCCATGGCGTATCCCCCATATCTATTGCTCGCTTTGGCGCCGAACTAATATTCATAGATCCCCTCATTCAATGGGCCCCGCTTCTCAGCCCAAACTGTGATGATGGGTTTTCTGAGGCGTAATAAACTAAACTGCTCTACAGATGTGTCCAACAATGTGGCAAGCTGCGCGATAGCGGTATGGGCCTCAACACGAACCTTTCAGAGGTATCCTCAAGTGCTTTGTTCGTGGCTCTACGAATACGTTTCAGTTTATCGGAAACTTCCATAAACTCTGTATGGGCCTCTTCCCGAAATTCGGTTATTTTCCCGACTAGTTCAGTAAGTGCTGCATGATCCTCTTTCCCAACTTGGATTATTTTTCCGCCGAGATCCTTAAGTCCTGTATGTGCCTCTTCGCGAACTTGTGCAGTCGCCGTCAGGACGTCTACTCTAAGCTATGATATACTCCTGCGAATCGCGTTTGCGGCCTCCGATATAGTCGTATTGATCAAGGCCTTTGTTTTTCCGGTAGTTAAAAAATCACATGTAGGGTTGGATCCGTCTGGAACATCATTGTTACTCTGATTCTTTGAATTTATATATGTCAATAAATTGGAAGAACTACCTGGTCCGTATATACTCATAATGTTGGTTGTTATAAATTCTCTATTACGAACAAGCGTTTAATTCTTTGAATTAATTTGAAATTTCTAGGACGACCGAAATCGGGTAATAGTTTTTCAACTCTCTCGCTTGATCATCGCGAATAGAGACCGTAAATTCGTGGATATGTCCCGATTCCAAAACTTTCATCTCGGGCGGTGGGAAGTTTAAGGTCACAGTCTCCCCAAAGAAACAATCACTTGCTTGCACGGTTTTCAGTAATGTGCTGGGGGATCCGTCTACCGTGTTGTACGATGTGTTCACCCGATCCAGAAGGTCCAGACTATCTTCCTCCTACCCTATCAACAGTTTCCCTAGCTTCGGCATATTCGGCGAGAATCCTTGGACCCTCCTCCACCAAATCTCTGGCGAGCTCTCTCCTACTCATAGGAGGTCTCCCCACCAGACTTTAATAAATCTTATTGTAGTGTGCCTTGTATAGTGGTTTTCTGCGTGCACTGGGATCTTCTTTTATACGCTGCGCGTAAGCAGTGGCACGCAGACTGGCCGTCGTCTCGTTCTCCAATTTCTCGGAGCGTTTTTCGGGGTCGGCAGGCAGTCGTCCGGTCAAAACCGCACGCCGAATCCTCTCCTCGCGAACGGCGGCTCGCGCTTCACTTATCCTATCTGCTATAGCTTTCTTGAGTCTCAAACCTCTTAGGGAAATTCCCCAACTCTTAGCTTGCTCTCTCATTTGCTTTATGGTAGGTATTATACTGAGTATAACCAAAGGATTCTTATCTCTAATAGGGTGTAAGTTGTTAATTTATTTTTAATAAATGTATGACAGATTGTTGTAATATATTGAGTATAACCAATAATTTTTTCTCTAATAGGGTGTGAGGTGTCGATATTTATGACAGATTGCTGTATTATACTGAGTATAACATAGAGATTCTTATTTCTAATAGGGTGTAATCTCGTAGATAACTGCTCATACGGTCGAGAAAGTATAATGGTTGCCGAAAAATAATTCCCACTGTTCTCATCCATACCGTGATAACAGTGGGGGAAAATCCAAGTAGTATATGAGAGTCAACAATGATACAAGTTTCCTGTGGGAGTCGCTGCACGTAGTGGCTGGCTTCCATAGAAACTTGTATCATTTTAATCCTCATATACTACTCATGTGGTGTTGAAAGGGTTAACCTAATAGTTGTAGAAGTTATGTCACAGTTACCGGAACGTATTGATTGTCCCTCGTAAATGTAACCTTTATTGCAGTGAATCTGGCGTCAACTGGCACGGCGACTCAGTCGGCAACAATAAACTGGCCTGAATACGGGTCTCATCATTGGATGGCGGATCGTGCCCTGGATGGGATAATACCATCACATAACCCTTCAATTCCATCTGACGGGTGCAGTGGAGCTACAGTAGCGACAGGACATCCCTGGGCGTGGTGGCGCCTGGATCTGGGGGCCACATATAGCATCGCGCGGGTGAACGTGGTCGGCGGACCCATTGAACCTCCAGGTAGAAACGCAATGTCGTGTAATGTATGTATAACAAACCGAGCGACTCCCTTCGATGGATCTAGTATCCGCTTCACATCGCTGTGGTCGACAGAGCGTACGACCGGGCGATCACTCATTTTTGAGTTTGTGCATTGAGGCAGTAAGTACAACTATCAAATACTAGTAGTTATACTTGTGGACATATGTGCTTATCATGTAAATCATATTCTCGTATTATCACATATTTCACATATATGTGGAGGCAATACATATGATATAATCATATGTTTAACACTGTATTATACTTTGATAAGCCATTAGGCAATCTTGGCGTCCATATTGTTTTCTAATATATTTTAAAAATGAGAAATATAATGCATACTAAAACTATTAATAAGCATATAAAATGATAATTGTGTGCATTAAAAGTAAAGTGAGTACACCTAATGGTCGCCATTTTTAATTTTAGGTGTTCGCTGTAAATACAGACCAGCATATTATTTTTGAACAACCTAAACATGTAAGGTTTCAATAGTTTGTGCGCAGAATCGAATGTATATAACAAACTCGCTTATAAAGGTGTTCAAAACAAAGATACAAATCTGCAATTGCATGTATATTATTTGTACTAAGGACTAATCGTTTCATCACGTTCTACTCATCACACAACATGTCTATGAATATTGTATGTATATGAAATTGGAGAAATACTACACATTCAATCGCGCCATAACACGACTCGGTTACGTCCATACATGTACTTTGCATTTAGGTCCACAACTGAAATATCACTTATCAGCAAAGAGGTACACATTTGGAAGTGTCGTGGAAACATCTGATTAATGTACACATTGGTTTGACCGACCAGCATGTCTGTTCCAGCGGACAGAGGTTAATATTTAAACCTGGACTTCCACATGTCAGGTTGTAATATAAGGCGACATAGAGTCCGTCCATTGTTTAGGTAAAGCATTGACATTACATTACTATACTTTTCATATCAAACTTGAATTGTCAATTTGATATCAGTGGGGATAACCGTGTTTCTGAAACACAGAAATAACTATTTATTATCTCTATGTTGTATGTGCAAAGACCATACTGTATAATGTGTCGATAAATATATATGTATTCAGGTGACGAGTTTAGTTGATATAAATATTTAACGAGAGTTGACAACGAAGCGCGCCTCGTGGTGCTTTAGTTTGAGGAATACCAAGAAGCTGTGTTAAAGGTACATGCCCACTCAATAGGCACAAGCTGTTCTTTATAGGAATTAAATAAGTGTATAATTGTGTCACTATTCCACCAGTTTTAAACATTATGAGTGGCCGCTGTACAGATATAATCATTTATTAATATTTATTTTATTGATAGTGACGCGCGTTGTATCAAGCTATTTTCATATGCAAATGAGGCATGGTATTTTTTAATTATTTATACTAATTGAATGCGTCACATGAAAAAATTATATTTTCGACAGATTATAAAGTATGATAATTGCACTTCGAAAAATAAATACAGAGTTTAAATAGTAATGTCCGTTAACATTTTAAGAAAACACGGTTATCGCCCCTGATATCAGTGTGGAAAGTTATTGTCTGATATAAAATGTATAATAATGCCAATCAATACGTGTGGTAATGGTGAATGGTGAATTACTTTATTTTACCAGAATATGTCTCAGATGATGTCTCTGATATAAAGAACATTTTCCCCCAACGTTATGTTTATGAAAGCACTAAGACTGTGAAATTGCACTTGGGCTTAGCGGGGGTCTGAGCGTCATGGATTTGTCACAGCATGATAGAGAATCATTAGAAAAAGGCATGTGTGAAATATATAAACGTTTGGTGAAACAGACATTATAACAAATTTCCACCAACGTTAAGTTTTCGAATTTTTGAAGACGGACGGACGGACGGACGGACGTTGACTAAAACGCCGAGGGTATGCATAAGCATTCCTTTCTACGAAAGGCACGCTAAAAACGTCCTGCCTCATTTGAATAACAAAAAGACTGCGCGTATCTTTCGGTAAATTAAATGATTATATCTGTTAGACCATTACGCAATTATTTAATTGAAATTCATATAAAGAAATGTTTGTGTCAAACGAATGGGACCCCCAATTTTAAAGATTATTGCATTATAAAGTAATGTAAAGATGCTGACTGGCCGATTAAAGTCAAATTTATAATGCCGATCTGTATAACCTCGGTTTACCAAAATCCAATGTCACCATATCTGGGAAGCAATATTTATATGATACTAGTACTTTTGAATGTATTGGAATGGGCGGTTTTATTACCAGACACATATTTGAGCTTGAAAGTCATATACTACCAGGTCAGAGGAACTCGTGTGTATGGTATATGAAAGTATAGTCTCAAAACCATTGACTTCATATTGGGATACACGTATGTGTGGCCGGGATCTATTTAATATATACAATTTAATATGTGACCCAATTTGTAAAACAGTCAGCAGTAACATCCCTTAGAACTATACCCTGCATCATCGGCGTTAGCATTGGCGGGAATTGTCGGGATTAAAGTCACGTTGCTTAGACTTGTTCCAAGGGAAGTAACTCGAGATGTTCCATGTTCGGTAAATAAAGTATATAAAATCATGGTCTATTATAAACTTGCGGAACTAAATGCACCATGTTAATAAATGTTTGTCTTTCATGATTGCTGCACGTTGTCGTAATTTTAATTTGTGATCCGGTTTGTTTCGGACTGCTAATCATAATCTAGCTGGGGAAACGGGACGGTGTACTGGGACACCGGTACTCTCGGTGACATGTTCTACTTACCCTACGAGTGACTGGACTATAAGAAGGACTCAAACAGTACATCCAGCCATTTCATTTCCGGAGGCCTAGTACCTTGTCATTCAAACATATTTCAAATATATACTCGAAAGTAATTACAATATAGTTTATATAAAACAAACATCATTAGCGTAATAATAGTGCAAACAAGATGGTATTTATCGTTATTCCCAAGTATACCTCGTTTGTCACGTCCTGTGACTTGAAGTGAATACACGTTACAGCGTCTGTTCCACGTTTTGCTGCCGACGAACTGTATGCTATCAAACACATTAAATTCAATACACTATTAACATGTAAACACTTTTTAATTAATAACAACAAGTCACCCTCCTCATTGTTTGGTTTCAGTTGATGAAATTCCATCAAATATTCATTTTATTGCGAAAACATTGTGGCGTGACGGTGGGGGCGAAAAAACGAAACATTTTAGAAAGTGACACTGAAACCTGATGTATCTAGACAGCTTGAAAATGATGTAACTAAGAAAATAAAAGTTATATTTTGAAAATCGGTCCACAAATTAAAAAAATAGTTACAACAAGAGTGCCGTAAGTCACAAAATACGCCCCTTGAAGATGGGCCAGACAGCGAAGATGCAGAATGTAAAGCTGTTAGAAAGGCAAGAAACCTTAATGCGAATTTGAAAATCTACAGCATTATTTCTTCCTCTTGCTGTGATAAACAGGTGTACTAATTCAGTATGTGTAAAGTAGAATGTATATAAAACAATGTAGAAAAAAATGGCTAAGCTAACAAAAAGTGATATTTTTGTTAACACATATTTGTTTCGGCATAACAACACCAAGGTGCACATCTTCAATATGTGTAGAAGATGTGTGTATAGTCTCAGATCGATTGCCTGAACGGTTTCAGAGGAGTTGTGTACACAAACTTTGTACCCTATATAGAATTGTATACAAATATGTAGAACAAATTGCTAAGTTAAAAAGGTGATATTTTAACAAAATTATTTCTTCTGTATAAAAACACCAAGGCGCACATCTTCAATATGTGTAAAAGACGTTTGTATAGTTTCAGATCGATTGACTGAACGGTTTCGGAGGAGTTATGTATATAATCTATTTGCGATATATAGAATTGTATACACAAGTTAAAAAGGTGATATTTTTGTTAAAACATATTTTTTCGGCATGAAAATACGAAGGTGCAGATCTTCAATATGTGTAGAAGACATGTATATAGTTTCAGATCAATTGGCTGAACGTTTTCAGAGGAGTTGTGTATACCGACAATGCAGATTTTCTGTCCGCCACCCGCCCGCCCACACCTCTGTAAAACATAATATATACCGTTTTTTTTTTAAAAAGATCGTATAAAAATCAAGTTTTAGCCCGCTGTTAAATTCCCATAAAAAAACTTATTTTTTTCTCAATAAAATCAATATTTGGTGGAATTTCATCAAATTTTTTTTAGGGAAGTTACTTTTTTCTTATTGATGACTAAGTATTTACATTTAAATATGTTTTAGATTTAATGTGTTTAATTGCCTAAATTTCGTCTGCAGCAAACCGTCACGGTGGAACAGACAGTAGTGTATTCTCATTTGGATTGCATTTCAGTTCAACGCGGATTCTGCCTATATGTGTTGAACAGCGCAACAACGACGCCGATAGATCAAAGCGGACTAGTATACACAAACCAGGAAACAAGCGAAGTTTACAACAAGAAAGCCGGACGTTTCAATATTACGCTTACTCCATTAAGGATTGGCCGTTACGTGTTCATAGATCATCCAAACACGTACAGCTCTGAAGTTCCTCCTCTGGTTTTGTGCGAAGTTCAGGTATACACAGGTACAGATGATGATTGCTAATCATGTTTGTATTATATAGTGCAGCCAGTAAATAGAGTGTGGAACTTGCAACATCACGAGTAACCTCCCTTAGAACAACACCCGGGGCAGTGTTGACTTTATAATTGGCGGAATATGGCGGGAGACGTCAAACCTACCAACTCCGCATTGTGCCGATCGCAAGAGAAGTTACTCCCGACTATCCAAGTTCGGCAGCCTATTTATAAGACTAGTCTACAGTTACGCACACATTGAATGTTCTGCCCAAATGTGCCATGTGATCAATGTGTCTAGTCTCTACGCTCAATAGAAAACGAAGGAACGACATATTGTTCTTAGTCGGAACCACAGGTTTCTAATACAAACACTTATGCTAGAACTAATACTGACATGTGATTGTCACCTGTGGTCGGAACGGACAGAAGAGTGTTAATCGTCTTTATGAAAATCTATGAATTTATCAATTTAAAGTATTATAAAGTGCACCTGCACGAAGCACTCTATTAGCCGAGCCGAGTCAGCATAACATATATTATTTTATTTCTCCAAACCGTTTTAACATAGATTTATGCAAGCCGTTTAACAATATTTATTCGAATGGATACATTTTATGTTGCAAATGGATTGGCCGTGTCTTGCTTAGAGGTCTCAAACACGGCGTGTATTCGGTTGAAGAGTGCCGAGGCACATCATGCATTCAAACTGATGTATGCCTGCACTTTGTGGTTGACAGGGCTTGACTGGTTGATCTGCAGTCAATCAGTAAACATGTGGTGCACATGGAGGGGTGGGCCAAACAACAATATGGTTATCATTCACAAACTGTAATCTTTAGTAAAGTAGTGCATATTGGAAATTCAATATATAAACTATAACGAGTATGTATACTTACAGGCTCATCATTGGCTGAACACGCCAGTGAAGACACGCCATTCTGTTTTCTATTTCAGACTGTGTATTACAAATATGAACGTGAAATACACACCCGGTTCTGTAGAGCGTGGTTTATAATAATCTCTTGTTGTCCTTGACGTATTTCCTTCAGGCAATCAATCTATTTTCTAGGACACATCTTCTGAATCTTTCGCAAACTCCCTCTTCCGGAAATTATGTTTTATAATTGTTGTCTATATAAAACATCATACGTGAAATGTTAGAAATTGTTAAATTAATCAGGAGAGCGGAGTATCGTGAAATAATATGTTCGTGACTTTGTCCTCCTACCACTAAATAAACTGGTTTCGCTAGACACTCGTTGATTTAGCGGAAGCACTCAATCGCCTACTCATTATTTCACTTTGATCGGCGTACCTAGTTTAAGAAACAGAAACAAACGTCTCAGGTGCACAAGCATTGTCGGATCAGGCAGCGTGAAATGACCAGCATACACTGGGCCCACTCGTGGAAACTGTCATTTTCACAGATATATGATCGCGTATGTACGGACAATGTGATATAATACGACTTGTGCCTGAATAAATGGGGCTTATGGTTTATGCGACCAGTATTATAACTCGTTTCTACCATCTACTAACCGGGAGTGGAACTCTCTTCCAGATGACACACGGAACGCCCCATCACTTAATTGTTTTAAAAACAAAATAAAAAATAAATACCGGAGAGGTCCCAACCTACTACTACAGTGGCCCTAGGTATGTACAAGCATTACACACACGTCTTCGAACGAAATGCAGTTCTCTCAATCATGATTTATATCGTAACTGTTGGCGTTTTGGTATTGTTTGATGCTGGCTCAAATACATTTTGGGAAATAAAATGTGACTTCATGACTGGAAATGACGTAATTTAACGACTGCCTGCTCTGTCTCTGAGAACATGTTGCATGAACAAAGATTTACTATTACTTTTGCATCTTAACGCATAAATCAACACGAAATGTTGATGATGAGAGATGTATATGGATAACGAGCACCATCAGGATGACAATAATTAGTATCCGAACGATACAGTCGGATAGACACCGGACGGGTAGGCGTGAAGGGCTAGGCCAGACATGGACGTCCAAAAAATGATGCCGTCCGATGTTGTGACCCAAAGTAAAAGTCTTAGTCGACGAGTCACTGTGAGAGAACTGTCAGATAGATTGAAATCACTGTCGGTACACTCGTTTGTGTGATTACAAATATTTAAATATGAGGAGAAATATAGTTAGATGGACCTTGATGATGCTGAACATTGGGCAGAAGGCCTAACGAGTTATATATTGTGCTTGATTTTAGGATAGTGGACAGGGGGCATCTGTGCAATTTTTCCTTCCAATCGAGTGGTTACAGTGATTGGAGCTATTATCAAATATCGTTGTTTGGAGCTGTTATTCCATCCGCCATATTCGCCCTATATCATGTCCCTTGTGATTTTTAATCCCATACACGAAAATCTGTACGAAGGGGAGCCACTTCGAAGGCGTCAGTCGTCAATAATGTTACTGCCTGTTATGTTTAAAGGTGAACATCATGACATGAACACTGTCGGAAGTGCATACAGTACCGATGTGTTTATTATGAAAAATATTAACGAAATAATAGCATAGGCATGTTCTTCTTATATTGAACAATACGGAGCATAACATTTTCATAACGTCATTTTGACGTTGGGCCGCATATCGCGTGATGACGTTGCGTTCGTGACGATACAAATGTCCATGATATATTAATGATGAGTTGTGACTATGAAATCGATGCAGCATGTATCAATCATTATGTATGTACATTTTCAGACCGTTAACCCAAGAAACATGGATTTTACAGAACGTGTCCGGGTAATTTATAAACACCCCTCGTACATACAACGCAGTGTATTCGATTGCAGTGATTAATGCATCAGCATCAGCCATCTGTTCTGTTTCTTACATTTGTTGCATATGTGAGTTTCCTGATCATCTTATGTGTGTATGTTAAATAAATAAACACGTAAACATCAAACAAATAGCTTACGTAGACACATGTTGTGTGTAAGTATAGGCGATTCGCTTGGTTGTTTGCGTTTTGATCCTGCATAGTTGCATATACATACATACTGTATTTCGTTCTTCAGGGTGTCCAGATTACCGTTACGGCAACACGTGTGGCGACCAATGTCATTGTTTGAGCAGTCCATGCAACCAGCTGACGGGTATATGTCCCTCCCCGGAGTGCAAAACCAGGGTGGAGCGGAACACAGTGTAACACACGTAAATAGAAATACCAGGAGTATAGTGGCTTTTAATGTCAACGTTATCAAGGCAAGGCTGAGAAACGCGTAGGAATTATGAGGCTTGCCTCGGAATTCCTACCATTTCCGAGCCGAGTCTCGTAAACTTTATATGAAAATACACATAAGCATGGTAACATTTTATACTATGAGTTACAAAGTGTAATGTTTTCATTGAAAGGAACGCGGTGTTTACGTTGCAGCATCACATGGTATTATTTAGTAACGCCGCATGACGTCGGACGGCCTATGCAATGTCAGCGAAAATATTGTTTAATACGGATTGGCCAATATACGATAAATAAACAACACGTTAACATATAATGGATTGTAATGCCTGTCGAGTAATAATGATACTTGATAAAGCGTGCTACAAATTTGCTCTAAAAAGAATATGCACATACATTCACATGAAGCTGAGATTATGTAAAACATGTATATTACCGGAATGCATTGTCAACAGACCCATCATGATAATCGGGTATAACCACCAACATAATCGATATACATCGACACGCCATTAATAATAATACTAATGATAATAATAAAAATACGTACCCATATGCACAAATGCCCACACATCAATGATCAAAATAACTAAATTGTGACACAATCCCAAGGAATCCGTCTACCAATACAGATCGTGTGCACAGCAGTGGCAATGTTCACCACGAATGCGGGAAACTATAGCACGGGACAGCATGTATGTAGTGAACTGTCAATACATTAGCAATCAAAGGGACAGGGGCCATAATCGAAAATAAGAATTTTCAAATAAAAAGGATCTGTAATTGCTGTGGATATTACAGATGACCCACGGCTGTATGTTGGGGGTGGGGATGAAACGAATATGTTATAATTAAGACCAATTCTCTGTAACCACCAAGATAGTTTTGCCTGCACAATCTCCGATTTCTGTTATTTTGATATGAGAAAAGAATGAGCGTCTTTTCGTTCGTCAGACCCTCCGTTACCATGGAAATGAGGTTATAATTTTCTGATTTTTGTATTTTCTTAAGAAAATGGAGTGCCTTATCTTGCACCCCATGATAGAAAAAATATGCAGAGAAAACATTTGGCTGTTTATTGACCCCATGTCTGTGAAAATCAGACTAAAGAAGTATACAGAAAGCCGCGGTTAACAACACCTTATTACGTCACACCGGGAAAAGAGCGGATATACTGGCAAATTATACCAATCACATGCATTTCCCAACTTCCTCAGCAGGCAAAGACTGGCATCTTGGCTAAGATTACGGGGCATTACCTCCCCTGTTCATTACCCTTCAAATAGGAGATACATAAGTCAGTTTTGTCTTGACTGATAGGCAGATTGAACAGTTTAGTGGGTGCTCTTTTTCGTAATAAAATCAATATTTGACAAAATTTAAAAGACAAATAGTATAACAATTTATTAGAAATTAAAAGATTTAAAACAAATTGCTTGATATATTAATATTCAGTACCTTTAATTTCGGTTGATTCTACGTGAAACAGACAGTAACCAACATGTGATTTATTTTACTAAATATGCATTGTCTGTACACTACAGTGCCAGGAAGCAACCCGTTTCCGTTTGTATTTTATTTCAGCATATAGTGTGGGATTTTATGGCAATTGCACACAGCAGTGCGGCCATTGTATCGACAACAACCCTTGCAGCGTTACCGACGGTCACTGTACGGGCTGTTTCGGTTACAAATCGCCATTATGTCAGTTAGGTATGTTACTTGTATGTATACCACGGCTGTATCGACTACAAACCGTCCCTGTATCAGTCAGGTACGTTACTTGTATGTATATCACGGCTGTATAGGTTACAAATCGCCATAAAGTCAGTTAGGTACGTTACTTGCATGTACCCGACGGCTGTATCGGTTACAAACCGCCACTTTGCCAGTCAGGTACGTTACATATATGTATATCACGGCTGTATTGGTTAAAGACCGCCATTGTGTCAATCAGGTATGTTACTTGTATGTATCCCACGGCTGTATCGGCTAACAACCGCCATTGTGTCAGTCACGTACGTTACTTGTATGTATCCCACTGCTGTATCGGTTACCAACCACCATTGTGTCAGTCAGATATGTTACTTGTGTGTATTCAACGGTTGTATCGGTTACAGACCGCCATTGTGTCAGTCAGGCACGTTACTTGTATGTATTCCACGGCTGTATCGGTTACAGACCGCCATTGTGTCAGTCATGTGCGTTACTTGTATGTACCCCATGCTGTATTGGGTACAAACTGCCATTGTGTCAGTCAGGTAAGTTATTTGTATGTATCTCACGGCTGTATCGGTTACAAACCGCCATTGTGCCACTCAGGTACGTTACTTGTATGTATTCCACGGCTGTATAGATTACAAACAGCCATTGTGTCAGTCAGGTACGTTTGTTGTATGTATCACACGGCTGTATCGGTTACAAACCGCCATTGTGACAGTCAGGTACTTTACTTGTGTATGTATTCCACGACTGTATCTGGTACAAACCGCCATTGTGCCAGTCAGGTACGTTACACGTTACGTGTATGTATCCCACAGCTGTGGGTCGGGAAAGCCGCCACTGTGTCTGTCAGGCATGTTACTGGTATGTATCCCACGGCTCTATCCGGTACAAACCGCCATTGTGCCAGTCAGGTACGTTACTTGTATGTATTCCACGGCTCTATCGGGTACAAACCGCCATTGTGCCAGTCAGGTACGTTACACGTTACTTGTATGTATCCCACAGCTTTATCGGGTAGAAGCCGCCATTGTGTCTGTCAGGCATGTTACTTGTATGTATCCCACAGCGGCTGTATCGGGTACAAACAGCCATTGTATTGTGTCAGTCAGGTGCGTTATTTGTATGTATGCCAGACCAATTGTTGTTCGCAACTGTATTTGCTAACCTTATATCGGGTTGATAACAAACAAAGATCCCAACTTCCGAATTCCCATATCTCACTATCATTTCTCAATCAATCACTTCATGCGATTATCTCTGACATCTAAAAGTCTCAACTCTACAGCTGTATCATAAAAATAATTAAACTTCAACAAGTAAACAGTCATGTCCACTTTATAAGCACCAGACCATTTCTGTACCATATATGTGCTAAGATATACACACCGGCATGTCTGACACTGACTGATATCCCTTATGTGACAAATTTCCAAATGTCCATTCCTAATTTGTATTTTCTGTGGAATGTTCGCCATTCCATCAAAGACACCCGTGCACCCGTCATGCTTCTAATACACACGCGATATAGATCATTATCCGGCTACATGAGTGTAATATTTGATCAGGAGCTACATAAGTTACACATTACAGAAGCCCGATGTCTCCAGTCACAGCTACATATCACACACTCAGCTGTTTTTATGTTTCAGAATGCGATGATTACTCATATGGAAAAAATTGCACGTCTTCCTGCGGACATTGCCAAAACAGGGCTATAGGTGACAAGCGTGACGGCACGTGTAGAGCCGGGTGTGATCCTGGTTATCTCACCACGCATACCTGTGACGAAGGTAATATATTTTATCTTTGTAAATATGCAATAATATCAGTCATCAGACCTTTAAAGGCATTACCGGTCGTGCGTTGTGTCCTTTATCCACTCTGTTTCAGTTCACCCAGCTGCGAATGGGTACCGGTTAATTACCGGGAACCTCAATTGTATTTCAAAGTGTATGACTACTACATGTATATATTAAATACAATATAATCCACATCCCTAAGTCCCCAACAGCGGTCTGAGATTAATGGAAGATAGATAGATAATGGCATTTATGTAGCGGCTGTTCAAAATGCCCCACTTGCCGGTCAGGCGTCGATTTTATTTTAAACAGTTTTACCTCTGAAATTATGCTATCGCACCAACTATACAACTATGTTTTCATTGTTTACTGCAGTAACAAGGTAACGTCAATTATGCCCCATTTAGTCAACGTTAATGTATGTAGATCAGACAATAGCTATTTGTGTAATAGGATTTTAAAACTTAACTTAAAGTAAAATTCAAATGCAAGCATCCGTATTGTATATTGCAGAATGTCCGCCACATACCTATGGTATTAACTGCACGGGTACATGTGGGAACTGTTTCGGGGACGCATGGTGTAATGCAACTAACGGGACGTGCGCTGGTGGATGCGTGGCGGGATATGTGCCACCCATGTGTAACACAGGCAAGCGAACACATTTACTAATACTGACGGTGGCATTGTGCTGTGCAAGCAACTTCCATATTCCATCACATTGACGCACTATTCACAGGCAATGTATGATATATTGCATGACAGTATTATGTGTGTTATTTATGAGACGAAATAGTGTGAATTTCGGTGCCTGCTGAAGACTCTATAATTACCGCTGTACGCCTGTCTGTTTAATATGATCTTACATGGTTACATCTCGGTTCACCTAGACTCTACTCTATACTAATACATGCTGTATTTCAAATGTGCAATATCCTATACAGTCTGTACGGACTGGAAGTATGGGCGAGATTGTCAGCAAAGTTGTGGGCAATGCAAAGACAACGAAGTGTGCAACAAGACGGACGGTAGCTGTCCTGGCGGCTGTGCTGCTGGGTACCGTGGGTCGACATGTAACGAAGGTTGGTAGGACAGCGGCAATACTGGACACTATAGACCAGTCCTGTTATGTACCGTATGTCCATATGTCACCAAGGTAGGACAGCAGCAATGGACACTATATACCATTCCTGCTGGGTACCGTGGGTCCACATGTAACCAAGGTTGGTGGGCCAGCAGCAATGGACACTATAGACCAGTCCTGCTGGGTACCATGGGTCCACATGTAACAAAGATTGGTAGGCCAACAGCAATGAACACTATAGACCAGTCCTGCTCGGTACCGTGGGTCCACATGTAACCAATGTTGGTAGGACAGAAACAATGGGCATTATATATGTAACAATGTGTCTGCCATTGAACGCGGAAACTGGCGAATATGACATTGTATCACTGGTTACGTTGTGTAATTTCCGTTATTTGTGTTGCCATATCTGAAACGAACATCTGCTGCTTTGCGTTAACGTCACCTTTAAATGTGATTAAAGTATTGTTTCGCTTTTCGAAGATGTATATTGACAAACATGCAAATAACACGATAATCAAATGCACTATCATTTTCCATCAGCAATTTCATCAAATGTGTTCACATGCAATAAGTATGCCTATATTTACAAGTATTCATATTCGTCGGCGATCTACATACACGTAGTACCTGACATGAGTGATGATTTATTACACTATTTATTAAATACAGGACATTAGTTGAGTGATATTTACCATAGTATGTATTGCTTCAGTGATGATTTACTATACTACGGTGTACGTATTAAATAGATGATCTCACATCAGTGATGATTTACTATCATAACAGTTCTTATTTGAGTGATGACTTACTATTATACTGTTTATTAAACAACGGATACATATGCGTGACGATTTACTATAGTATGTTAAATAGAGGATCTTACATGACTGATAACAAACTAGGATATCTATTACATAATGGGTCTTACATGAGTGATGATAAACTATAAAATATATTGACCAGACTATCTTAATTGAGTGATGGTTTACAACGATATTTATTAGCCTACAACTTAGATGTGTGATGCTGACTTACTACAATATGTTGTATAGCATAGAGGATATTACATGACTGATGCTGTTCTATGATTTATATTGCATATTAAAAAGAGTTTATTGGTGTGAAAAGAAAGAATGCTATGTCGGATTTCTGATTTCTTGACAGGTGTTTTACTAAACGAGTTTATTGATTTGACAGTGTAATAGCACGGTGTAATGAAAATAAAGTATTTTCTGTAATCACAGCATTTTCTTATTGTGCATTACCCATTTATTATTACACTAGTATGTTATGATTTTCATACACTGTGATATTACACTGTGAAAGCCCGTTTTATGTGATAAATATGTTTCCAGAGTGTTTCAGTGGAACGTTCGGGGAGAACTGTGTACAGAGGTGCCACTGCTCTCCCGGGACTACGTGTGACATCCGGACCGGAATATGCCCAAACGGCACCTGTGAATTCGAATGGGCTGGTGAAACCTGCTCTATAGGTACGTATTCTGAACCTGTGTATTCAGCACACAATCCATATCACGAATAACTGACGAGCAAGGTCCAACTCATTGTATTCCCTTTAATGTGACATGGCTGGACATTACTATAAATTTAAGTACCCATAGACATATATTGCAGTGGTTGAAATTATATTTAAAAGTTACTTGCCACGAGGCTGAGGCAAGATGATTGTAAATTCCACTTGCCCTCTGCCATCGTATATCGTACTTACCGCAACCTAAAGGAAGCACTAATATAATAGTACACATGTTAAGTGACTATTGACTTTAAGTCACGATGCAAAGGTCCCATTTGGCATGGAAGTACCTTTAAGTTACGACCATTGCAGGCGCGGATACAGAAATAATTGCAGGGGGGGTCTGTAATTACAAGTCGGCATAGCCGACCTCTGCGAGCGCGAAATCGTAAAGTAGGGGGGTCTGGTGTTCCTTCCCCAGGAAATTTTTAGATGCCAGATCACCTAGGCCACGAAAAAAGTCATCCAACTATTCGACTATTGTAGTTTTTCCATTCCCCCCCCCCCCCCCTACCCCCCCCCCCCCCCTATACCGCTCCTGCATTGGAACTTTTTTTTATCCAAAGGTGTTGGAGCGACTTATACAAGCATATCGCATGATAATGTGATCTCGGCAGCTAAATATTCTCTCGAGTGAATTGTGTTGTAGATAACATATAATAAGGAAACATAAATAATGCATTTATACGTTCCATAGATTACATATATATATATATATATAATGAAAAATACAACAAAATGCCTGTTTCCAATATAATTTACGAAATAAAATATTTAATGTCTACATAAAAATGTAGACATTAAATATTTTATTCCGTCTAACCGGTTTCACTGCTTTTGCAGATCATCAGTCACTGGCGATACGTTACAACGTTACGTGATATAATACAACAATAGTACACTTGATGTACGGTCTGCGTTTCGTCTACTAACTGCTAAAAATAACTTTCTAAAAACTGAAAAATATTTAACATTATATAAACATGGACTGGACTTACGAGACGTTTATCTCTTAAACTATGTGATAGTTTATGGACGTTCCGACGATCTGAGTATGTATCACAGACAACCTACTTTCTGTGGCATCATTTTTAGTGTCGTTGGCTTTAACTGAATAAATAAGACGGCCCATCTTTTGATACATGTATTTACATTGACAATGTGTAACTATAATTGTTCTATGATATTTGCTCTCAACAAGTGATGCCTAGCATATTCCAGAGTGCTGCCGCAACAGATAGCTGTAACACGTGTTTGACGTTGTTTATTTCCTTAAATCATTATATGTTTTATTTCTTCGTAGAATTCGGTAAGTTTGCCTTGTAACTCGTAAACTTTTAAACGATAATAGATACGGACCTGAAACTTGGTACCTCCCTTATGATGAGTAAATGCGCAAAGTTTATTTCGATTTTTTAACCGACCCCCGGGTCATGTATTTTTGACTTAGAATTTGACCATTTTGCCTTGTAAGTTGTAAAGCTTCTAAACTGTAATAGCTGGAGGCGTGATGCTTGGTGTGTAGCTTCCTTACGATGTATAGATGCACAAAGTGAAATTCTATTTTTGCTGTGACACTGAGCCATGAACTGAGCCTTTTGGACTTGGAATGTTGCCTCGTTTACTATCAAAGCGATACGTGTGGCAACCATGTTCTATGAACACGTTTCCTAGTTCCATACAATAATAAACACATGCAGCTGTAAAATTCAAAATGGCCACCATAACTAAGAAAATTTTATTGTTGACCTTACTTCTAAGGTAGGTTTAATTCATATATACTGCTCTACAATATAACATCATTTTATAAATTAGACATTGTACATGTGGTATATGCATAAACAAAAATCTGATATCCAAGATGGCCGACATATTTCATGTTATGCACACTTAGTCTATATACAATTCAGGTAAAATGAAAAATATTGTGTTCAGGTTTTGTTCATAGATCTAATATGTTGTGAAAACCAACATAATCTATTATTATGTTTACCTTTCCAGATGAAACAATAAAACTAAATCAATTTAACATGTCCTTACATTATTAATAATAATTATGTATAATTGCTCATGATATTGCTTCATGGTGCTGTCCCTGAAATCCGACTTTTTCAATTCGGTAGCTTTTTTAATAACCATGTGGTGATAAACACATTATCATCCAAAAACGGAACTGCATGAGCTAATTGAATGATGGTTAATCAAATGGCGTCTGACCATGGA